>CM064525.1:39638221-40085231 GCA_032716605.1 Paralithodes platypus
CAGGGGTGCACTGGGCCCCGATACAGAGCAAGAAGCTGTGCGCAGGTGAAGAACCCACAGAGACGGTTGAGCACACCTAACTTTTGGGAAGCTGTTTTAGCAAGAGTGGTAATATGATCTTTCCAAAATATTGAGAGAAGATGAAGGGTTGATTTGTGTATTGTTGAAGAATAATTTGATAGTCTGAAAGGAAATTAGAAACAAAGGCACAGATAGAGGGATAGAAACCGAAAGAGGGTAGTTTGGAAATTAGAGATTTGTGCCAGACTCTATCGAAGGCTTTTGATATGTGTAGCCCAATACAAAAAATCTCACTGATGTCCCGAAAGGAGGATGACCAAAAATTAGTAAGATAAGCAAGAAGATCACCAGTAGAGCACCTCTTAAGGAAACGGTAGTGGCGATCTGAAAGTAGATTATAGGAAGATAAACGCTTAAGAAATTTTGATTTAAGAATAGTTTAAAAATCTCTAGATATGCAAGAAATTAGATCAATTGGACGATAGTTGGAGGGTTGGGAGCAGTCACTCTTCTTTGGGACAGGTTGAATATGAGCAAACTTCTAGCAAGAAGGAAAGACATTAGAGGTAAGACAGAGACAAAAGAGTTTACCTAGGCAGGGAGTGAGCACGGAAGAACAGTTTTTGAGTACAGCAGGAGGAACACCATCCTGTCAGTACGGCTTCTTAGTTTTAGCCCAGAGAGGGCAGAAAGTACATCCTTAGAAGAGATTATGATCTTAGGCATATGTAAGTGCAAGGGGGATGGAGAGGGAGCAGTAGCACCGGAATCATCCAAGGTGGAATTTTTAGCAAAATGTTGAGCGAAGAGTTCAGCTTTGTCAGGGGAAGAGTTGAATGTGATACCGTCTGTCACGGGACCATGACTGAGATTATTTACTTATAGAAAGATAGGTATAATTATCCAGCGCGGGAATTTTGGAGACGTGAAAACGGGAGAGAAAGAAAGAGAGAGAGAGAGGTCCGCGGGTAGATGCCGCGAGGATACCTCGTGACCTAATTCTACCATACAGGTGAGTCCAATTCAGTTAGACAAGTAGTCAACATTGTATGCCTGAACTCAGCGTGACGTGTGGTGGTGTGCATGTGTGTCGGCCAGTCACCAGGGATACATACACACACACATGGCCAAGGCCACTGCTAGGCGATGTCGGCATAGGCCTAGGCCAAGAGTTGACAGAATTCCCCTGATGCGACATCCGACCGATTTAACAATGCTATGGCCGGGAATGGTAGGTGAAAGCATTGACAGAAGGCTGACAACATTGCCCTTCTTGCGACATCTCACTGATTAGCGATGCACGTGACCAGGGGTAAGTGTTGGGTGTGTGTGTGTGGGGGTTGGTCAGTGACATTGTAGCGGTTTTGATCCCGAAGACGATCATGCTACCGCTAGGACATGTCGGCTGTGACTCCCTAAGGCTTGACGTACTGCCTTTATGCGACTCTTTTATACGACTCTCATAGTCTAGCGAGTCACATGGCTGAGGTGAGGGGGTGAGAGAGGAGGTGAGTGTGATTGACTTGTGTGATCATATCGTGAGTCTTAATTCGATCATGCGGTCATTTACTGGGCTAGACGTTGTCAGGATCACGCAATAGAGTAAAGGGTTGGTTAATGGGAGACTTCGTGTGACTAGCAGTAATCAGTAGTGATTGGGGTAATCTTAGAGGGCGTGTCATGACGGGCTAGTTATAATACTGGGTTTATTTAGATGAGTTGGGTTAGTTAAGTTGGGTTACATTGAGTGGCTGAGTGTGTGAGTGAAGTTGTTTTCTTATATAATGCAAATTCGGTGTCGCTATTCAATAAAACTGGTTTTAGCCTCTGGACTGCGGGAAGACTATTAAGAGATTTTACTGGGAGGCTGCGGGAAGACTCTTAAGATCCAAGGCCTAAACATTTTTTTTTAAAACACCTCAGTGGCACTCGAAACAACGCAATTTGTGTTTAGGTGAGATAATATCCCTCCATTACTTTCTACCACTCCTACACATGTGTCCCCCCACCCCCTTTCCCCTCCCCCCCCCCACACACACACACACTTTTCCCCCCTCCTCAATTATCAGGTATTTTCTCTATTATTCCCGATATTTATCAAGTATTTTCATGCGAGAACGGGTGGGAGAGAGAAGGGTGGTGGAGGAGTGTATCTCCGATCCTCCAAACCAGTCTGGAAGCTCCCCATGTCTCTCAGTACCGTCTGAGACAAGAGAAAGGGAGGGTGTTTGTCTCCCACTGCTCAAGGCTAAAATACACAATTTTCACCAGCCAATTGCTGTTACCACTTGTTTTATTGCTTTCCCATGTTCATATGTTCATATTAAAAAGTAAAATAGGCACATATGGATAAGTATTAAATATATATATGGTAAATTAACTAGTTTAGTGAGGAATGAATCAGAATACCTTCGCATGGCAGGCACTTTCAAATACCATAGCTGCACATTTTAGAGGTTAATAGAATGTTTGTTTCTTTAATTCTTTCCAATTTTAAGACAATATTTTGAGGGTGAAAATATAATTATTACAATATATCTATATCCAATTAATCTCGCACACTAAGCTGGAGCTTGCAAATGTTTTCATCAATATAATAAATGCTGCATCGAGTCAGTATATAAATAAATGTGTAGCAGGATCTTTGACTTTAGTTTGCCTTAATTTCACAAGGAATATTTTCATATAATGATCTATACAATCGAGACATATAAAGTACGGAATTCTTGAGTCTGATGGCGACGATACCGTTTGAATGCTTCCTTCTTATTGCGGACAGCAGTAGAAACAGCATGTGTAAACCAAGATTTTTGTGAGTTAAATCTGAGAGAAATAAAATGGGATATATGCTTCCATGTCCGAAAAGATTACCTCAGTAATGCGCTCGGCACTCTCCGAGGGTCACCAGCCACGGAGGCAAAAATCATTCAATGGGTAATCAAAGAAGTACGGTCGAAGATCCTCCCTGTTGGCAGCGCCAAAATGCCACAAGCGCCGCCGGCTGGGGGGGTCAGAAGGCCGTACTGGAGAGACAGGAGAAGAGTGTTATGATCGGAGGAGCCCAACGGAGGGAGAAGAGTTACAGTGTAAGCAGAAGGATTAGAGGTTAGAAATAAGTTGGGAATGTTGGCCCAATCTCCAGGGCGGTCCGGAATACGGGTGGGGTGCTGAACTAACTGCTCTAGGTCATTGAGGATAGACAAGATGTAGGCTTGTTCACCAGGTTGGTCAGTGAAATGAGAGGATAGCCATTGGTGGTGGTGAACATTGAAATCTCCTAAGATGGATATTTCAGAGAAGGGAGAGATGGATAGAATGTGTTCCACTTTAGAAGTAGGATAGTCAGAGAATTTTGGATAGTCAGTAGAATTAGGGGAGAGATAAACAGCGCACAGATATATTTAGTGAGAAAGTTACAAGATAGCTTAATTCATATTTTATCACCCAGCAACATTACTTCTAAACTCAATTAATGAAATCAACAAACACATGTGGAACTTTAAGGACTCGAACCTAGGATACTCACACCGAAATTCCGCACATTTATGCATTACGCTATCTGGATTGCTTGTGATGTGGGATGTGTGGATTGGAGCAAAGGCAGACTTGGTAATATTCTCCTTCGATGAGGCATAATTGCTCTTCAACAGTGCTCAGGTGGCCAGGCAATTTCCCTGTTACTATACCCCCATGAGTGGTTGGAGAGGATAGAAGGCTGGTTGGGAGCGCCGCTAGGGAGATGCTCTCCTGACTGTACTATGTCACGGAATGAGCTCCCAGGCTACGCCCTCCTCTTTATATACCCGCACCTCACGCCAGGCGGCTCGCTGATTGGTCGAGCCGGCTGAGTGAGTGAACAGGTAGCCGTGTGGTAGCTTTGATTTTCTCGCTTCCCCTCTTTGTGTTTTATTTCCCTCAAATAGTTCCCCGGCAAAGCATTTCCCAAATGTTTAAGTGGCTGATGGGAGTATTGGGCTGGCACAGTGGTATTATGATGCTTTTTGCTGGGATATATGGTGTGGGAGGCAAATGAAAGCGAGTTAGAAGTTAGCCAATCTCCGTACTGTTTAATTTGAATGTCGGTAGGATCAAAGCCAGGCTGCTGAGTGACTGACGCTCTAGGGAGGGTTTGGTGACATTCTTGACAGCCTTTGTTTAGCATTATCCTGGGCATTTGAAATGCAGATTGGTGATTGGTCCTCCCCATTTTTACTTAATTCGTAATTATATTGACACTCCTTCAATTACATGACGAGTTGGTTGAAATATTTATTATACGAACCCGTGCTAGCCATCACTTTCTCGGAATCTATCCTTTTCATTGGGACTGCAAATCTGAGATTCTTTGAAAAGCCTCATGACAAGGATGCAAGAAGGCAAATTAAAAGTCAGATTATTTTTAATGTATTTTCCAACGTTGGTGAATATTCTGAAAATCCTATGTTGTCGCATCCAGTTTTCTGCTTTCTTACACAGGAGTAATTTTGTGTTGATTTAGACAATCTTTTAGTGCGTAAACCATCGTCATTGCTAACTATATCACCATATTCCAAGCGCTGAAGTAAAACAAAATTAATTGGAATCTAGAATATATTGATTGGGCCTTACCATACTCTATGATAAAGTTTTTTATTAAATGTGAAGGAAATTAAAATATAGTTCAACTTATGATGCCATCTTTTATTGCGTAATTCGTCTAACACTCAGCATTATTAAGTAATTTGTATTATAAACATTGGCTTTTACTCCTTATTATGCATTAAATGGGGTGCTATAAAAGGTAATGTATAAATAACTTGGAAAACATATTGTTCCTTCAAGCAAAATATCATTAGGACCATAGATGTGGCACACTGCTTGTTTATGCACATGCAATGCAAGGCAGTATATTCAGTTTGGAGCACATTGATCTGTCCAACATTTATTGTTACTACGTATGTCTTAGGCATATCCATATCAAGCAGTTTAATACCCAGTCTACAATGTCTTGAAGCAGTTTAAACACACACACACACACACACACTCACTTCTTTAATGTATTGGAAGATCAATTATGCAGAAAGCCGAATCTGGTTTTGTGACTGTATTGAATGTCTTGGTTCACATGCTGAACGCATAATTAATAGTTCAAACAACAATTGTGATGTCCGAAAACTCAGGGAAGGTATACTTGAAAATTTCTCCCCAGGTATAAAGAATATCCATCTTAATAAAGTGATCAATCATTCATATACAATTAATGTTATTGACTCTTTGGCGATGGTGATTTGCAATTATTTAGTTTGCTCTTCAAGTGCCCCATGACTCAGCCAATCTATAGATATCGAGGAAGAATGGGAACATTTCTGGGAGCATTTTTACTTAACACACTCACATACTGTATAATACGCAGGGGAGGAGTGGTGGAGTGGTCATGTCACTGGACTGGTAATCCAATGGTCCCGGGTTCGAATCCCGATGTATCAATGGGAAAATATTATTTGTGTTGTACCTAGTATCAGTGCATAACCACACACCCCTGTGGCGTAACGGATAGCGCGTCTGGCTCACAACCAGAAGGTCCCGAGTTCGAGACCCGGGCGGGGAAGAGACATTTGGGCAAGTCTCTTAACGGTGTAGCCTCTGTTCACCTAGTAGTATAAATAGGAACCTGGTGTAAGTGGACGAAGTTGTGACGTCCCATCTGGGGTTGGTGATCGGTTACAAGGTGAGATGGGTATCGTACTGGTCAACCTAAGCTACTTGTCAACCTGAGCCTTCGGGTGAGACTGGTACCGTAGTGAGAATGATACCGTACAGATTAACCCTAAGCCTTTCCAAATGTCGCCAATTGGCTAAAATACAGACTACACACACATCCACAGCCATTCCAACAATACATAAACACTTAACATGCATTTCACACAATACATTCCCAGTTAAGGAGGCGCAATAATATTGAGCTTAGCTCGCATTGCGTGGATTCCCCTTGATGAACAAGTGAGTGAAAAACAAAGCCCACCGAAATGCCAACAAAATACCCTCATTGTTCCCTGATTAAATAGCACTGTATGAATATTCCCATATTCAATATATGCTACAGGGGGCAATGTCTAGTGAGATAAATGCTCAATAGGTGGCATTCTGAGAGTGAGGGTCCGAGTCCAGGAGGTGAGATAGTGAAGTACATAAGGCGAAGCAACTTCAGAGTTGGGGCTGCTTCGAGTCGTGGGTGGGCGACCGGGCCCTGTGTATCCTGCGAAGGAAAAGTCCTTAACATGTCTCACTCCCTAAACTAGAGCGAGACTTCACGGGCTACACCGTTGAATGAATGGTTGAATGTACAGGCTCTCAGCCTATGTCCGAGAGGGAGTAGTTGGAATATAGAAAAATAAATACAAAAATTATATATATATATATATATATATATAATTATTATATATATATATACAGTATATATACTGTATATACTGGTCTTGCCACTTAACTGGTAATCCAATGGACCCGGGTTCGAATCCCAATATGTCAATGGGAAGATATTATTGGGATGAAAGTTGTGCTGTACCTAGTTTCAGTGCATTACCACAGCAAACCGAAATGCCAAAACAAAATACCCTCATTGTTCCCTGATTAAATTGCATTGTATGAATATTCCCATATTCAAAATATGCTAGAGGGGGGCAATGCCTAGTGAGTTAATTGCTCAATAGGTGGCGTTCTGACAGTGAGAGTCCGAGTCAGGGGAATGAGACGGTGAAGCGCGGAGGCGGAGCAGCTTCAGAGATGGGATTGCTTCGAGCCGGGTTGCTTCGCATGTCTCATTCCCTCGACTGGAACAAGACCTCACAGGCCTCACCATGTTCAGCAGTTGAGTGTGCAGGCTCTCAGCCTATGCCCAAGAGGGAGTAGTTGGAATATAGATGAAAAAAAAATATATATATACAGTATATTTATACACATAGAATAGACAACACTTTACTTAACGCCGTCTTTATTATTACTTGCTCATTATTTTCGGTTTTCTTTTTCTGTTTACATATTTTTGGCCCACATCAAGGAAGCTATCATTAGGTGTACACATGCTGCTCAAAACAAATTGAAACCTATAACATAAATTATATACAATAAATGTTCAATAAGCTTAATTTAATACATTAACCCTTATTTAGCGGCGAGCAACATAAGTCGAGTTAAATAAAGCTGGACTATGTGGCGGCGCTCGACATAACTCGAGTGGCAATTTCAGCACGTAATGTGGCTGAGAGAGAGAGACAAGTGGTGGCAGGAGACTAGCGAGCGTATGACTGCTCCAGACCACCGCGGCGAACCTACTGACACAAATCTCAGCTCCCTCCTCCCTCTCTCACTCGCTACATACTCAATTATGTACCGAAAGTACCGAATTACCTGCTTTTTGCACTCGCGTTGCACGGTTATTGCAAGAAAACTATCCATCATACAAGGATCGTTATGGTGTCATTCGAAAGCTCTGTTTATGCCCTTTCAGGGATAGGTAGTTGTTTTACGTTCTGGGTCTTATTTAGGCATGAAAATGATCACGTAAACAGCCCTATTTTGGCTAAAAACACCCCGCTGTGCGGTACACATAAATAAACCGCATAGGCCGCTCGTAAGGTGTTAAAATGCTTAGCTTACATAAATGTTTGCATAAACAACAACGCCGTAACAAAACAAATATTGAACCTCAGCATTAGCCACCTAAAAACAATCAAAACATTTAAATGGGCTAACTGTTAGCCAGCGAGAGACACTATAACAAATCGTAAACAACTTAAAGTTGACATTTAAGTTGACACTTAACCCCCCCCCCCCAGACATAAGTTTCTAACTTACTGATAGGGTGGCAGAGCGCCCGGTATTTCCCTCAAAACACTTTTTCTGACACTGAGGTACCAGTAGAAGTCGGAGGTATTTGGGGTTGCCATCAACCGACAGATTCTGATCTAACTTACCTAACTTACTGAGCTCAATATGATGCAAATGCAGCATATAACTTACTTATTGAGCTATTTCACTAAGATCATATGACGCGATCGTGTCATTTGATACTCTTGGGCATACCGCCATATGACGCGATCGCTTCATAGATATCGGAGGGGGTTAAGAAAAATAACCAACATTTTACAAAATAAGTATTAGTTGACAACTCTCTAAACTAAATGCTTCGAAATATAACATAATCTTCTTTAACGCTCAAAGAGCGGGTGGTGGAGTATATTTCACTGTGCTGCTCAGCGTTTTTTTTTTTTACCATAAATGGGGTTATTTCCGTGCTCTTTTTCATGCATAAACAAGACCCAGAGCGTAATACAAGTATGTATCCCTGAAAGGGCGTAAATTGAGCTTTCCAATGACACCCGAACCATCTTTCTACGATTACTGGTTGTCTTGCAACAATCGTGCAACCGAAGGGCAAAATCGGTAAAATACGGTAATTTCTTTATATAATTACGTATGTAGCGAGGGAGTGAGGGTGGATGTAAGTGTAGTAAATCTCAGTAGGTCCACGGCGGCCGTGGCGAGCGGTCATGAGGTAACCCATGCTCCTCCAGTCACTCGTCTCTCTCTCGGAGCCAATATTGCTCCAAAATTGCACTCGGACTTAAGTCGGGCCCCGCCATAATAGTCATTTTTCGATACGGACTTATGTCGGGCCCCGATAGACAAGGGTTAACCCACTGGACCCCAGCGCCGCAGCGTATGCGTCGGCAATGTATGTAACGCTAAACCCCAGCGCCGCATACGTTGCGTCCGCTATTTTAAAATGATTTACTCTTGTCCTATGGTAGCTAGAGGCTTGAGGATGGTATGGGAGACTACAGTATGATGTTGCCGAACAGTGGTAGTACGCGGCAAACCCCTAGCCCATTCGCGCGGTTGAGTAAGGGCGGAGGGGGAAAGCCAGTTTACCCACTTATTCCACCGCCACTTTTGAGCTTATTTATTCTTGTCCTATGATAGCTAGAGGGTTCAAATTCATATGGGATAAACCTTATGATGTTGCCCAACAGTGGCAACACTTATCAATTGGCAATACCCACATCCCGCTGCAGTGGGGAGTGGGGAGAGATAGCGTGAGAGTGGAAGGACTAGGCTGTCTCCCACCTTCCGCCCGGCTCAGTTGCCTTGTTTACATCGTGAGTGTTGGAGGTACCTCGTCGCCTCGCTATGTTTATCGCTCCCCTAACGCTTCCCATAACATAGTTGACTCCCCACCAAGTGGGGAAGAGGAAGAGGAGGAGGATCCAGACCCCACGGCATTCCTCAAAATTCCGCCAGGTCATGGTAGGGGTAAGAAGAGACGAGATAGTGTGTCATGTTGCTACGTACACAGCAAGCTAGGCTTGTGTACACTGGCCCTCCCCAACTCCCCCTGCCTTCACCACCACCTACCCTGTCTCCCCACTAAAATACGTCAAAACCCATATTTCTAAGTCAAAAGTGCCTAAAACAATGTGTAACACTCAATTCTAACTATAAAATATATGGTAAAGTATTCAATCAATAAACAGAGTACGTGAGAGAGGCATAATAAAAGTGAGAGTGAGTGAAGGGGAAGTCAGGTGTCATTCAGCTGGCAGTGTGTACGTGCGTAAGTCCATGAACAAGGTGGCCGCCAGCCCGCCAGTCTTCATGGTAACCAGGGGACGCGCGAGAGGCTTGCCACACCCTCGACACTTATAAAACTTGAATCTATGCACTTATCACACTGTAACTTCACTTACAATGACAATATGTGATACATGTTGCTAATATCTGAACTATGAAGGCACACAAGATGCTCGGGTGGTGTAAATAACCGTCACTCGAAAACTGGACGCATCGTGCTTCTACCATGCTGCCGCGCTCAGCTGCGCCTTGAAGGGCGGGAAGCTTGAAAGCCGCCCGGCATCATCTGATGACTGAGGCTGCCCCCACCCCCCCTCCCCCTCCCCCCCATAGGACCCTAAAATGATATTTTTTTTTTTTTTTGTATTCTTCATTTCTCACCTATTTAAGCTATTTAAAAAAAAAAGGACAAATCTTCTGCTGGTCTCTCAGTGTACATTACATTTAAACTAGCTGAGGTTCAGTGGGTTAATAACTATCCTACAGAGATGCACACATTATGAATAGTTTGAAATATTATGCCTTTGTGTAAGCTATTATTCTCCAATAAGTGCATCACTATGACTCCAATGGCGAAAAATGATTATTGTTTTGCAAACTTCGACCAGAACTTTATTTTTTTCAAATATGGTCGTACCTTCTCACTTCGAATGAACGTCATATACAGTCTTTATATATGGCCTAACAATCAAGACATGTGAATATATAAATAATGTTCGAACACAATAATGGTCAGGTATTTGCTTTACATATTGAAAAACAGTTATTTATTTTAAAGTACTTTGTGAACACAATTCGAAAGTTGACAGCTGGAAAGTTGGTCCTCAAAAGCTTTAATATATGCTTCCTGTGTATATAACTGAAGTGACCATACAAAGGCATTTTGTCATACTTTAATAGATTAGGATATTAAAATATTTGCAGCTCTAATTTACAATATATATACATATATATATATATATATATATATATATATATATATATATATATATACTGTATATATACTGTACATACAGTATATATATATATATATATAGCAAGAGGAAGAATAGAGATAGAGCTGCGCCATACGCCATGTTTATTACTCGAATTTTCGGCATCAACAAGGTGCCATCTTCAGGTTATACAGACTGATCCTAAAAATATACAAAATAAGTATTATACTATTGGAAAGAAAATGGATCTAATGTAATACATTCTATCACTTAATAAGCTGAAATATACCTAGTGAAAAAGCTCCCAAATACATACAAAACAACATTAATCATAACCCACTGGCCTCAGAGAGACTATTTTGTTAACAATAATTATGTCAGGGATTTATTTGACAAGGTGTTGAAGAGGTTTCTTTACAGTAAACTATGTGCTCCTGATCAGACTAAATCCAATGTTCCAAAATTGATAAAATACATTAAAATGCCCTTTTACAGTAAAGTTATTTATCAGTACAGAAAATACATATCAAAATTGTTGAGTACTAGTTTCCCCGCTGTTAATTTTAGAATTATATTCACGAATGAGTTTACCATAGGACATTTCTTCTCATTTAAATATCGAGTGCCTGACCAATTGTGCTCGAACATCGTATATAAATTTACTTGTCCTGGTTGTCAGACCAGGTATATAGGATGTTCTGGACGTGCCTTTAAAGTGCGAATGTTCGAGCACATTGGTAAAAGTCATCGATCAGGTCAATTTTTGCAAAAACAAATTTGTCGGCCATTCGTAATCATGCTAGAGAACAAAACCATCCCTACACTCCTGAAGATTTTCAAATAGTTGCCAAGTTTCGGAGCCACTATGAAGCACTTATTGGTGAAAAATTACTAATAAAAAAGATCAATCCTGAACTTAACGTTTCACACAATTCATAATGTTTTATTTTATATCATTCTCTGCAATTAGTGTCCGAAACTTGGGGATTGGTTGTATGAACAGTTGTGTTTGGTTGAGTTGGGTTAGTTTAGTTGTCCCTTAGCTATCATGGGGTGTGGAATTGTGGATCTCTTTCGATGTGCTTAGGTTTTTGAGGTACTGTACATGGGTGTTGTTTCTAATTTTTTGATTGTGTGCTTATCAATTATCAAAGAATTTTAGCTTTTTTGTTTGATGTTCATTGTTTACAAGATGGAGTTTGAGGCCAGTGGGTTATGATTAATGTTGTTTTGTATGTATTTGGGAGCTTTTTCACAAGGTATATTTCAGCTTATTAAGTCATAGAATGTATTACATTAGATCCATTTTCTTTCCAATAGTATAATACTTATTTTGTATAGTTTTAGGATCAGTCTGTATAACCTGAAGATGGCACCTTGTTGATGCCGAAAATTCGAGTAATAAACATGGCGTATGGCGCAGCTGTATCTCTATTCTTCCTCTTGTAATGGAAACTGCGGTGCCCTCGGCCCCCTACTGATGTCTTATATATATATATATATATATATATATATACGAGGTACATGCACGAAGAGTGTGTGCTAAACCTTTGAACCTTCTTGATGGTACAGTGGTAGAGAACTGTCATCCTGAGTGTTGGTCCCGAGTTTGATTTCCGGTAGTTGCAAGAATTCATTATAGATTAACCCTACACATTACATTGTAAGTGGTTAGATATTAAGGACGTTTGTAGATTATAATGATATATATATATATATATATATATATATATATATATATATATATATACTGTATATGTCAGTATATATATATATATATATATATATATATATATATATATATATATATATATATATATATATATATATATGTTGGTAAAGCCGGGTAATAAATTTTCTTTAATACATACGAGGTTGAAAGAAATGGCAATTTCTGTGTTGGAAATTTTATTATTCAAAGTTTCCAGGTCTCTGATGAGTTTTCGCTGGGTGGCAGGAAGTAGATGAAGGAGATGAGCAAAATTCATGGTGGTACAGGGTTACATTAAAGTACATGAAGATACAGGATATACGACACGTTTCACTGGACAACCAGCATTATCAAGTAAGGAAGGAATGATATAAAAGGTAAACAGGAAGGGTATATATAGAGGGTGGAGGATCAGAGGAGGCGGAAAACAGGGGGCAAAAGTCTGCTATTGGTGGAAGGGTAAACTAGGAGAGAGATAGGGGGTAACCGCTTCACGCATGCACACTGGATGCGGGATGGTGGTCAATAGGTGGGGTCGAAGCTGATTGGCTGCGTGTCGAGGGGCGTGGCCTAAGTTGTGTGGCGCCTGCAGAAGACGAAGCTGAAGGAGGTAGCGCGGGGGGCTGCGTCAAGGGCACCGGGAGGCGAGGAGGGGTGTTAGGTCCTGTAGGGTAGTGCCTTTTGGCAGAAGGAAGGATCTGAAGGTCCAGAGTTTGGTTGTTGATGTTGGGATGTAAGGCTTGGATATATAAAGCTTCGAGTATAGGTAATCTCCTTGGGTCACTTTCTTTATCGAGTATGGTGGTGTGTTTCTCTAACTCGTTGCGTGTGAGGTGAGGGTGGTTAGGGGTGAGATAGTGGTCTTTGATGGCTCCAGCTTGAAGGTGAAGAGTTAACCGACGTGAAAGACGAGTCTGCGTCATACCAATATAGGAATGAGGTCCACAGTCCTCATAATTACAGGTATGTTGGTAAATGACGTGATCGTCGGTCATCAGGCTCTTTATCTTGGTGGAGGCTGGTTTGTTGCGGAGAACGAGGTTGGAGGTCTTGGGGGATTTGTAATAAATTATTAATTTGATTTTGTTTTCCGGGTTGGTTTGGTGGACATGCTTGGAGATTATTTCTTTTAAGACGGCCTCGTCATTTTTGTGTTCAGAGGACATGTAATTGCGGTAGAAGATCTTAATTTCATTGGGGGGGTCAATGTTAGGAGGGCTTTGGGTGTACCATTTTTCAAGATGGTGGTTGATGGTGCTGGAGATGTCGGAGTTGGAGTATCCGTTATTTACTAAAACTTGGGACTATATACTTTATTTATTTTGTTTTTGTTTAGAACACTCGACGTGCATCGCGAATATTATATACAATTAATTATTGATATATTTAAATTAATTGAGTTCGCAAAGTAAAACCTTGCTTTAAATTTATGTTTAAGTATATATTACAAAATATGCTAAAATTCGTATACGTTCTAATGTGTGAAAAATTGAACCTATAATCATTCAGAAAAGGCAAATTAACATCCGATAAATAATCCCGGTTTAAATCTAAAAATAGGTAACAAAAGTATATCCACAATATTACCCAATTAATAAAAGCGTTTCAGCAATACAATTCAACATTGAACATATTAAATATATTACCAAAAGACATAACTTAACACTAAACATAAATTTACATATAAATAAAAATGGAATATGTAAATTTAGGCTTAGTGTTAAGTTACTTATAGGTGTTTTCAATGTTATACACTGTCTCATTTATTTCGTTATTGACAATATTATGTCAAGAGTGCATGTCTATGTATTGTATATTATGTAATCGTGTCCTGTATCTCAACCCATGTTCAATAGAACTACCAAGAAATTAAATACCAAAGTTATTAATAATTACATCTAGACATTATATAAACTTATATACATATATTTTGCTTCTGTGGGTATGAAAGAGACAAAAGGAAAAGCTGCCTGTAACAAGTGTCCCCCTCAAAGTTGAAGGAGTGTCAGAGGTCCGAATTATACAATATATATATATATATATATATTTCCTTACGGGTAGATAGATGAAGAAATTGGGTTTTGGAAGCATTAAAGGTAACAAGGTTTTCTCTGCCCCAATTGGATAGTATTTAGATCATAATTTAAGAGTTCTATGGCTTCATTACGTTTGTCGTTGAGGGATTGCTGGCTGGGGCGTTCTGAAAAACTAATGGAGTAGTGTAAGGTTGAGTCGTCTGCGTATGAATGGATGGGAATTGAGGTACAGTTGAGGAGATAATTTATAACAATTAGAAAAAGAATAGGAGATAGGACAGAGCCCTGAGGAACACCGGAGTTTATAGGGTGAGGAAGTGAACAATGGCCATCCACAACCGCGGCTATGGAATGGCCGGAAAGGAAATTAGAGACAAAGGCACAGATGGAGGGATAGAAACTGAAGGAGGGTAGTTTAGAAATTAAAGATTTGTGCCAGACTCTATCGAAGGCTTTCGATATGTCTAGCACAATAGAAAAAGTATCACCGAAGTCCCGAAAGGAGGATGACCAAGAGTTAGTAAGATATGAAAGAAGATCACCAGTAGAGCGACCCTTTAGGAAGCCATACTGGCGATCTGAGAGCAGATTATGAGAAGAGAAATGCTCAAGAAATTTGAAAGCATGAATAGTTTCAAAAACTTTAGAAATACAAGAGATGAGAGCAATTGGACGATAGTTAGAGGGTTGAGAGCGGTCACCCTTCTTTGGGACAGGTTGAATGAGAGCAAACTTCCAGCATGAAGGGAAGACGCTAGAGGATAGACAGAGACGAAAGAGTTTGCCTAGGTAGGGAGTCAGCACGGAAGCACAGTTTTTTAGTACAACTGGAGGAACACCGTCCGGACCGTACGCCTTATTAGTATTAAGCCCAGACAGGGTAGAAAGTACATCTTTAGAAGGGATTAGAATATTAGGCATAAGTAAGAGAGAGGAGGGTGGAGAGGGAGGAATAGCACCGGAATCATCCAAGGTGGAGTTTCTAGCAAAAGTTTGAGCGAAGAGTTTAGCTTTGTCATAGGAAGAAGTGATGGTTTTACCATCAGAGTGGGAAAGGGGAGGGAAAGACGAGGAAGAGAAATTGTTGGAGAGGTTTTTGGCTAGATGCCAGAAAGCTTGGGAAGAGCTAGAGTTGGATAGTTCAGTGCATTTAATATTGATGAAAGAGTGCTTGGCAAGTCGAAGAACAGATTTGGCTTGATTCCGGGCAGAAACATAGGAAGAATGAGAGTCTTGAGTTTTAAAGCGTCGGTACCGTTTGAATGCTTCCTCCTTATTGCGGACAGCAGTAAAACAGGCGTGAGTAAACCAAGATTTTTTTAGCATTAGTCTGAGAGAAAGAGAATGGAATGTATGCTTCCATACCCGATAGGATTACCTCGGTAATGTCTTCAGCACTCTCCGAGGGTCCCCAGCCACGGAAGTAGAAATCATTCCATGGGAAATCAAAGAAGTACTGCCGGAGAGCCTCTCAGTCGGCAGCGCCAAAGTACCACAAGCGCCGCTGGCTAGGAGGATCGGGTGGCCGTACTGGAGAGATAGGACAGGTGACAGAGATAATTTTATGGCCGGAGGAGCCCAAAGGAGAGAAAAGATCGACAGTATAAGAAGAAGGGTTAGAAGTTAGAAACAATTCAAGAATGTTGGACCGATCCAGGATACGGGTGGGTTGCTGAACTAACTGCTCTAGGTGATTTAGGATATATATATATATATATATATATATATATAGTAGTGGCAATAGATTCTCCTCGGGGGAAGCGGAGTATTATAAGGGCAAGCAACACCAAGGTAAACACGAACATCTTTATTCTGGTACCGGTAACGTTTCGACATTAACATATGTCATCATCAGATCTAAAGCAATAAGAAATAAATGTATTAATACATTATGTTGACATTTAAAGCAAATATATTTTTAATAATGATTTAGAAAAACATAAAAAGTTAGAAATCGCGAAAAAAGAGATAGAAACAAACACAAGCAACAGAAACAGCTAAACCATATGTGAACCACGTGTAGATATTGTAGGCTAAACTGTACACAATACCTTAGAAACATAATAGGTTGGAGGAGAATTCGTGGGTGCCCAAGGTGGGCTTAAGATGGTGAGTGAGGAGGGACTCTGCTATTAACCGGGTAGTGTCACCAGAACAACTGAAAATTACTGAAAAATCTGTTTTGTTAATGGAATGGCCTAAAGGTTCACAATGGTCTCGAATAGCTGAAAAGGATGGTTTAGAAATGGGAAGTCCAGTTACAGTATATATATATATATATATATATATATATATATATATATATATATATATATATATATATATATATATGTATGTGTGTTAGGAAGACATTTGTGAGTCTCCTTTGATTTGATTGTTTGTAGTTTGTTAAGCTGCTTGAAGATTACTGGGTAGATTCTCTGTTCTGCTTGTCTCGTAGATTGGTAGGTATAAGATTGTTGATTGCCGCCACCACGTTTACACTCTTATTCAGGTAAAGGAAAAGTTGAATCCAGCTACGTATTTATTTAAGTAACGTATGATGATTAACATATTACAGCTAACCTTGTCCTTTGATAGGTCTTCCTACTAAAGCACACTTATTGCTTCCGCCGAGCAAGTCCCCAGTGCGTCCGCCAACTGCAGAACCATTGCGTCCACCGAATTGTTTCAGGTTACTGCGTCTGCTAAGCTATCCTACACACCTGCTGCGTCCACCGAGCAAGACCCCAATAGGTTCTCTGACTAAAGAACCATTGTGTCCTCGGAATGGTTTTGGATTGCTGCGTCCATTAAGCTTTCCTAGTATGCCAGACTCTAACCCATTGACACAGCCTCCTATCACCGCACCAGCATAATTGCACAGCGAGGAATCAGGGCACATATATATATATATATATACTGTATACTGTACAGTATATGTATATATATATATTTTTTTTCTATGTGAGTGAGGGAAACAAAAGGCAGAACTCTCCGTGACGAGTGCCTCACCAGGAGTTAAGAGAGTGACAGGGCCAAAATCAAGGGACGTTTGAGCCAAAATACCTGAACACACGGAGTTTGAAGCAATTTAAGTCATAGGAAGAGGGAAAGACTGATTCTGGGAGAGAGTTCCAGAGCTCAGCTGTTGAATAGAAGAAAGATTGGGAATAATGATTCACTCTTGTCTTGATTTGAAAAGTTGCACAGAGTAGGGGTGGGATTGTGTTGCAAGCTGGGTGCTACGTGCTCTATGAAGAGGGGGTGGTATACACTGAGAGAGCTCTGAGGAACATTGATTATTGCAATAGCGATATAATAGTGAGAGAGACGCAACATTGCGGCGAAGAGAGAGAGACTTCAGAGAATTGGTGATTTACGTGAGTTAATGAGACAAAAGGCTTCTCATTCTATTTTGTCTAGAAGTGTTGTGTGAGAGGATCCTCCCCACACGTGTGAACAATACTCAATACATGGATGCACTGTGCCCCTTTACAGAGCAAGAAGTTGCGCATGGTTAAAGAACCCGAGAAGGAGGTTGAGCGCACCCAGCTTCTGGGAAGGTGTTTTAGCAAGAACGGTAATATGATCTTTCCAAGAGAGAGCAGAAGAAAAAAGAAACACCGAGAATATTAAGAGAAGATGAAGGGTTAATTTGTATGTTTTTGAAGAGTAAGTCATAGTTTCTGGAAGGGGGCGACGAGTAGACAGATGAAAAAATTGAGTTTTGGAAGCATTAAAAGTAACAATGTTTATTCATCCCAAATTAGAGATAGTAGAGAAATCAGATGATATGTGCTTTATGGCCTCCCTACCTGAGTTTTGGAGTTCCTGCTGTGAATGATGTTGTGGAAGGCTAGTTGAATAGTGTAATGTAGAGTCATCAGCATAATTATGATTGAATGGGGCTGGAGGTGCAGTTGAGAAGGTCGTTAATGAATAATGGGAAAAGAATTGGAGATTGGACATAACCCTGGGGAACACTGGAGTTGATAAGTTGAAGAAATGAATGGTGGCCATCCACAACCGCAGCTATGGAACGACCGGAAAGGAATTTAGAGACAAAGGTACAAACGGAGGGATAGAAACCGAAGGAGGGTAGTTTGAAAATGCGGGATTTGTGCCAGACTCCATCGAAGCCCCTCAATATGTCTAACGCAACAGAAAAAGTCTCACCAAAGTCCCAAATGGACGATGACCAGGAGTTAGTAAGATAAGAAAGAAGATCACCAATAGAGCTGCCCTTAAGGAAGCCATACTGGCGGTCTGAGAGCAGGTCATGGGAAGATAAATGCTTAAGGAATTTTGAGGTAAGAATAGTTTAAAAACTTTAGAGATGCTAGAAATGAGAGCAATTGGACAATAGTTGGAGGGATGAGAGCGGCCACCCTTCTTTGGGACAGGTTGAATGAGAGCGAACTTCCAGCTAGAAGGGAAGACGTTAGAAAGAGAGAGGCGGAAGAGTTTGACTAGGCAGGGAGTCAGCACAGCAGCACAGTTTTCTAGAACAACAGGAGAAACACCATCTGGTCTGTACGCCTTCTTAGTATTAAGCCCAGAGAGGGTGGAAAGTACATCCTTAGAAGAGATTATGATGTTAGGCATAAGTAGGAGAGAGGGGTGGAGAGGGAGGAATAGCCCGGAATCATCCAAAGTGAAGTTTTTAGCAAAAGTGTTAGCGAGAGTTCAGCTTTGTCAGAGGAAGAAGTGACGGTATTGCCGTCAGAGTGGAAAAGATGAAGGAAAGATGAAGAAGAAGAATTGTTGGAGAGGTTTTTGGCTAGATGCCAGAAGGGTTGGGAGGAGGGAGAGTTGGATAGTTCAATGCATTTATTATTGATGAAAGAATGTTTGGTGAGTCGAAGAACACATTTGGTTTGATTTCAGGCAGAAACATGGAAAGTATGAAATTCTTGAGTTTGAAAGTGACGGTACCGTTTGAATGCTTTCTTCTTATTGTGGACAGCAGTAGAGCATGCGTGAGTAAACCAAGATTTTGTTGCACTAGACTGAGAGAAAGAGAATGGAATGTAACTTCCATGCCCGAGAGGATCTCTCGGGCATGTGTTCAGCACTGTCCGAGGGTCGCCGGCCACGGAAGCAGAAGTCATTCCATGGGAAATCAAAGAAGTACTGCCGAAGAGCCTCCCAATCTGCAGCGAAAAAGTGACACAATCAAAACAAATATAGTCTTCGCATGAGGTCCTCCGATCTGGTTCGCTGCACGTCATTAGATCCGACATGAATGACGTATATTGTGCGTGAGGGGGCTATAACTTCGTCAAGGCTGTATTCTGCCACCCGGGATACAGAGAGAGAGGGAGGGAGAGATTTACCGATCGATTGATTATTCTTGGGACGTCTTAGTATTCTTTGCTTTACTTACAATACCATTGTCACCTAACGGTTTTCTTCCATTGCTGCGAAACCAAATGATGCGCGCAGGAGCAAAAAAGATGAGCTTGGATTTGACATGGAATGGCAGGAAGTGTTTCATGGAGTGGTCGAAAATCGGCATGCACCACAGAATTTTTGAAAATGTTTGAAATTTTCCTTGTATTCGTGGTGCTCTGAACATATCAGAATATGGATGCCGAATAGGTCAAAAACCGTTGTTCTTTGTAGATTGGCGCCTTATTCTTGTAGTTGGGATTGGGGCTTTATGGCCTTCACACTCGTGTGGCATAATTATGTAGATCTCAGAAATACACATGGAAGTGGACCTATATATGCTTGTATTCAGCTTTCAAACACCTCTTAATTGCACACACAAACCAACAAAACCAAAGCTTGTAGAACACTAACATTGCAACGGGAGTGAAGCCTAGAGACTTATCTTATGTCTGGCAACAAGTGGTGCCCGCTCAGTAATATCAAATTCAGTCGGAAATGTCAGTGTGTATGGTATGTCAGCCGCAGTAAACATATTTTTTTACATAGGATGTATCTATAATTGTAGGCCGCACTGAAAAATGGATTGCTCTTTGCTCTAACTTATAACAAAACTGATATTGTATACCAACACTGTGTACTCTGTTCTAGTCTTTAGTTTCCCTGTTTAATTAAGCTACATCACACCCCTAAAAAGTTATGCTACATGCTGTACATAGCCCAAAACAATTGTCAAGTGCAGGGTAATTTAATATGAATATGTAAACAAGATAGGATTGGAGATGCGACAACAAAATTGTGTGCTATAATTAATAGACTCAGCCCATGAAAGGAGGTAAGTAAGGGTTATTGGATAGATGTGCAGATAGAGATGATGGAGTTACATAATAAATCCTTTCATCTGGGTGATTTACATAGGCCTATATGCTAAATCCAATAACCCTCTACATCCAAAATCGACTGTTAAATTGTAATTCAATTCATGCTACAATATATGTATTGAAAATATAAAGCACTTCTCTTAGTGGTTATGAGGGGCATTTAACTCAAGAAAAACGGAGGGGGTTAACAGGTGAATGAGCCCTATGCGGCATATTCGAGGGCCGCAGAGAGCTACATTATGAATTAAATTGTCATACTTACCGTGTAAATCAATATTATTGCCCACACGTGCATAGTCCTGAAGAACAAAGAACATGTGATGAATGAGCAAACAGAAAATAGATGCAAACAAGTACATTCCAATATACAAACAGGTTTATTGCCAGGGGAGAGGCTTGCTGGTCAGTCAGCCCAGGCGTCACACGTACGCTCTCTCACTGGTAACTGTGTTTCTTTCTCACACAACACACTGTGTGTGCAAGAAAGAAGTGGTGGTAGAGGGATGGAGGGGGAAGGAGCTAGTGTAGGGAGTAGGAGAGGGAAGAAGTAAGGGGAAATTAGAGGGAGGGAGGGGGGGAGAAGAGGGAGGTTGGAAGGGAGATAGAGGGAGAGTTAGGAGAGGATCTGGTGGTATGGAGAGAAGCCATTTAGTACTATTTGATACCCACAACAACACCACATGTGAGGTTTGCCGCAGTTTATAAGTTAATGTATGCAGTTTAACAATTTAGAAAGTAGGTTAAGGAGCATGCTTTGCTTAGGAAATGATTTAAAACAGGAAGCCGGGTCTTT
This sequence comes from Paralithodes platypus, assembly GCA_032716605.1. Classification (NCBI taxonomy): domain Eukaryota; kingdom Metazoa; phylum Arthropoda; class Malacostraca; order Decapoda; family Lithodidae; genus Paralithodes; species Paralithodes platypus. The sequence continues at coordinate 39,659,581 of CM064525.1, forward strand.
AGATATGCGAGTAGTAATTACAAAATGAAGGTGAGAGAGATCAACACCAATGGAGAGGGTATTGGCAGTGATAAATGATGGGAACTGAAGAATGAAAATAGTGTTTGGGGGCATACACAAATGTTTATGAACTAAGTAGTAAGCAAGTGGGTGCATAATCTGGGTAATTACCAGCTTAAGAGAAAATACATCAGTTTAATACCTTTCAGTACAATGATAAATACTTAGTTTTCTTGTTATCATTAGGTGATTGAATTGCCCTAAAGGAGGTTTCATAGCCAAAAGCCTGAAAACTCCTTTATAATCATTAAATGCTCTAATTTAATCCCACTGCAATTGTATAATTACATTTTAATATTCATTTATGAATGATCTTTTGTCATCATTACCTCTGCCTTTTGGGTACGATGACATCTGATTGATTTTACATCGATAACATTTGGGGAAGTGGACAGCGTGGTGGACCGAACCAAATGGACCTCTGATCGATTCCACACCAAACGCCAGGGTTTTTTACTAAGGTGATCTGATTGTTCCCGCAGTTCTACTAATATCCTGATTACAGTGACACATCAAGAAACTACCCTCGATATCGTCACCATCTCATGCCATAGAAGATGCTTGACTACGTTTGAAAATGCTGTAAATGACAATATACAGTAGGTGCTCTCTCCAAACCATGTAACGTGTATAAATAATATGTCGTCATGTACTGCGGCAGATAAATAGGATGCAACACTTTAACCCTTGTCTATCGTGGCCCGACTTAAGTCCGTATCGAAAAATTTGGACTATGTGGCGGGGCCCGACTTAAGTCTGAGTGCAATTTTGGCGCAATATTGGCTCTGAGAAAGAGACGAGTGATGGGAGGAGCATGGGTTACCTCATGACCACTCGCCACAGCCGCCATGGACCAACTGAGATGTACTCCACTTACATCCACCCTCACTCCCTCGCTACATACGTAATTATATAAAGAAATTACCGTATTTTACCGATTTTGCCCTTCGGTTGCACGATCGTTGCAAGACAACCTGTGATCGTAGAAGGATGGTTCGGGTGTCATTGGAAAGCTCAATTTACGCCCTTTCAGGGATACATACTTGTATTACGCTCTGGGTCTTGTTTATGCATGAAAAAGAGCACGGAAACAACCTCATTTATGGTAAAAACTCCCCGCTGAGCGGCACAGTGAAATATACTCCACCACCCGCTCTTAAGGTGTTAAAGCTCCACTATCACCATCAAATGTAATACATATAACCAGACAGTGATCTGCTCAACAGGTGGCGTTGTGTGCGTGTAAGTGTGAGAGTCCGAGTGTAAGGGGTGAGACAGTGAAGCACGGGAACGAGGTGGCTTCAGAGATGGGGTCGTTTCGGGCCATGAGTGAGCACCGTGCCTCATGTGAAGGCAAGATGGCAGGTGCTCGTTATACTCTACGTGCTTCACATGTCTCACTCCCTAGACTGGAACAAGACCTCACAGGCTTCACTGTTCATTGTAAAGCGGTGAATGTTAAGGCTCTGAGCCTATGCCGGAGAGGAAGTAAGTTGGAATATAGAAAAAAAAAAAAAAAAAAAATATGAACCACCCAATATCTCAAAGTTTTAATTGATAATTTCGGGGACAGACAAGAGTTACAGACTAACGACAGCCTACAGTCCTTAGGTTGAAAACAAAATAACATTCCTTTCAGTTTAGGAAGGGTTTTTCGTAGAGTAAACGATAAACATAATTATGGAAAATATCCAAAAGATTTGGGTGATACATATAATGTTGTAATGGAGACTTATTATGAGGACATTTGTATTGGATACCCACTAATCGCGAATGTGGTTGATATACATAATTGATGGACACACATTTATATTACTGAAATGAAGCTGTTATTTTGAACCAAAGCTATAGACTCACAGGTAATATACTGTACTGGTGATGGGCTGGTCTATCAAAGTGAGAGCTGAGCGTTCTCTGCCATACCCATAGCTTACTCTGACTGTTTCTTTTACTTTGTTACGTATCTTGATCCTCAAGTGGTTAACTTGATGAATCTAGATAGCACAGAGATATATATTAAGGTATCAGTCAGCTGAAGGCAAAACAAAAGTAAAATCTAATAAAATAATTTCCTGTTGTTGCTTCCTTTCCTTTTGGATCTTAGGACTTAGTATCCTTTATTGACTGATACTCTTTAATTATGAAAAATACTGAAACTAATTAAAGTCATGTAGTATTTATAAAGAATTATTATTTAACCGAAGCTTAGTAGGCTATGGTTATGAACCGAATAAGTTATAGCTAAAGAAGGACTATTAATTTTATAAAAAGTCTTGAAAGATAAATATTAAAGTAAGAATATTTCTGTCTCTTACCCTCTTTGAAATGAATAGATAGTTTTCTTATGTGTCCTTTTATTTATATTTAATGTAATTATTCTTGGTTCTTGTCTTACGTTAATAGTATTATATTATTAGTATCATCAGGAGTAATATCAAAGTCACATAAAAAGTTAGATATATATTTAATAATTAGTTAAATTTATTTCTTAACCACGTAACATTGAGGTTTGATTATGAGTAAATAAAGTTACAGGATCGTTTCATAGATTCGATTCAGGTCTCACTCAAATAATATGAAAAGCAAAATATAATATTTTGAAGCAAAAGAATTTTCTTCAGCTTAGAAAATCACTATAAGTAATATTAACACAGCCATGTTAGTCTAAGGCGATATTACTAATACGAGACAATAGCATCACCGTACGAAGCACCGTTAAGCAATGTACGCTTAATTCAAAGAAAATTAAAGAACTCGTAAGTATTAATATAAAACAATAGTATTACTTTCATCATAACCCAATTACTTAAAGAGTAAGTTTCAGTCCACAAGTTAGTCAACTAAAATAGTTACGTACATAATAGTAGCGTTAACGTTAATTCGCAATCAAATAGTTAAACACATAATAGTAGCGTTAACGTTAATTCCCAATTAAATAGTTAAACACATAATAGTAGTGTTCACGTTAATTCCCAATTAAATAGTTAAACACATAATAATAGTGTTCACGTTAATTCCCAATTAAATAGTTAAACACATAATAGTAGTGTTCACGTTAATTCCCAATTAAATAGTTAAACACATAATAATAGTGTTCACGTTAATTCCCAATTAAATAGTTAAACACATAATAATAGTGTTCACGTTAATTCCCAATTAAATAGTTAAACACATAATAGTAGTGTTCACGTTAATTCCCAATCACATATCTCACTAACCAACATAACATAAGTGTTTACACCGAACACACTTAACACACATTTATATAATCTGACTGACAGTCACAATCCCATTATAATACTTCACCCCGTCTTCCTCCAGCTGCAAGTTCACCTTCCCCAACTCCAAATGAGACTGATTTGAATGCCCACAACTCGGGTCTTATATACCAAACAATGATGGTGTAGGAACGAATCAGGAGGCGGCGGGTGGTGCCGGCTCCAATCATAGCTCCTCGAATCACATAACAGGTGCATGGTCCACTCACAGCTCCTGGCGTCGATCATACGTCATAGCATCGGTCATCGAGGTGTGAAGGCTAGCATGCTGGTATGGGGCGAGATGGTTTGCCCACTCGCTCGTTCGCTAGTCTGCTTCACCGTTTGGGTAGTGGGCTCCTTCAACTCTAATTCTAACTCTTAAATTAACATACAGGGCTCCGTATGTCAGACCTCCCCCCTAGAAAAGAGTTTAAGGAGTATAGTACATAATATTAAACATAATACATAAATAGATTCACCACCAGATTGGCAACAGCAAGATTATAATGAGGATATAATAAGGATATCACCCAAAGTAGGCAACGTCTCCAGGTACCACATCAGAACATAGCCGGAACGTAGCTAGAGCGTTATTCGAACTGCAAGGCATCTCACAGCTGAAGGCTTAAAAGCGCACTACAAAAGCATGATATTTACCTCGCTACAAGGGAGAGCTAATTGCCAAAATCCTCTCATTAAATTATACTTACTGCTGCATGAGGCCAAACTGGTAAATGCAATCTTTGATCCGTGGCAGTGGGTAGGTATCGTTCTTTGTGACAGCATTGACTTGCCTATAGTCCCTACAAAACCCATGGCTCCCGTCTGGCTTCGGCACAAGTATGACCGGACTACTCCACTGGCTGAAGGCCCTTGTGATCAGCTGGTTTGAAAAAATTAAGTCAAGCTCGACCTGCAGTATACTCCTGCGTTGTGGCGAGACACGGTAGGGGGATAGTTTAATGGGAGTTGCATCCCCTACGTCGATGTCGTGCACGGCCAAAGAAGTGAGCCCTGGAGTATCACGGAACACACTGGGAGACTGAGATAAAACAGAGATTAGTTGGTTCGCTTGATCAGAGGGAAGATGACATAGTTTAGATGGTAATTCCCTCAAAGCCACTGAATTATACTGAAAGTTGGATAGGCTACATGACAAGTCAAAGTCTGCATGGATACCTTCAGGCTCTGGAACAGTCTGTTGCGGGTCAGTAAGAGAACTGAAGACTTTGTCCGCACCAGGCTGTTCACAGGTCCTGACATTCACTGCCACAGTGGGAGAATCTGGAGGAGAGGAATCAGGGGACCTATGGTAGGGCTTCAACATATTTATATGGAATACTTGCGTGGGCTTTCTCCTGTCTGGGGTAGTGACTAGATAATCGGTAATGCTCACCCTCCGAATGATCTTATATGGGCCCCTGAACTTGGCAGATAAAGGTTGGCCAAAAAGGGGGAGCAGGACCAAAACCTCATCACCGGGCTTAAACTCCCTCTCACGGGCTTTTCTGTCATACCATTTCTTCATGGAGCTTTTAGCCACTGTCAAGTTTTGAGCGGCAAACTCACATGAGGATCTCAGCCGGGTTTTGAAATCTGAAACATACTTGAGGAGGTTTTGGTTCCCCTCCTGGCCAACTAGGCTATCCTGCAATAGTTGCAAAGGACCTCTTACCTGGTGACCGAAAACTAGCTCATTAGGGGAAAAACCCAGGGATTCAGTTGGAACCTCACGAGTAGCAAATAAAAGAAAAGGTACCCCCTTATCCCACTCAACTCCGGTCTCTGTACAATACTTATGTAACATTCCCTTTAATGTCTGATGATATCGTTCGAGAACCCCTTGACTCTCTGGGTGGTAGGTGCTAGACTTTACATGCTCGATACCCAACTCCTTCAGGGACTGCTGGAAAATGTTAGAGGTAAAATTAGTTCCTTGATCACTTTGCACCTCATGGGGGAAACCCATTCTGGTGAAAAATTTGAGCAGTTCCTTGATTACAGTTGGAGCAGAGGTAGTCCTTAAGGGTATAGCCTCTGGGTAGCGAGTTGTCATGTCCATGATAGTTAATAAATAAATGTTACCTTGGGAAGTCTTAGGCAATGGGCCTACAATGTCCACTGCCACCCGAGTAAAAGGATTCTCGAAAACGGGCAAGGGCACCAGAGGATGTACAGGCACCTTCTGATTGGGTTTTCCTGTCATCTGGCAAGTGTGACACACTCTACAACACTCCACTACATCTGCACGCATTCCTGGCCAGTAAAAGTGGGATCTGATTCTGTCTAGAGTTTTTCTCACACCTAGGTGTCCTGCCAATGGTATACAATGTGCCATTTCCATGATATCTTTACAACAAGGTTTGGGGACTACTACTTGATGGACGTCCCAAGCCCCGTCATCGATTGGTCTGTGTGGCGGTCTCCATCTTCGCCACAATACTCCTCCTTTGAGGTAGAAACATTCACCACCCTCCTTCTCACATTCCTCTTCACTCACAGACCTGGCAGCTAACTCCTTGCATTCACTATCATCTCTCTGTAGCTCTACCAGGCCGCTAGGACAATTTGGAGGGGTTTCATGGTCATCTTTAGGGTCAAGATGAGCCATAAAGGTGTCAGATAAATCCACCTCAGTCACATCATCAGGCACAGTTGGAGCATCATTCACACTCTCATCATCCCTTTCATCAACTCTTACATTCGGTACATTTCTGTCTGAGGGAACTGCTACTTGAGACATTGAAAGTTTGTCAGCACACACAGGGAAAACAGTTGGCAACTCCTTGTCGAGCTCACCGGTTAGTGGCTCGTTAACAGGGGAAAGTGACAAAATGGGGTCGGGTCGGACCTTCTCACCTGCTACATCATTCCCCAAAAGGAGTGTTACCCCAGGCACAGGGATATCTTGGGACCTACACAAAGCTATGGTGGCCTCACCCTGTAGTAACTCACATTCAATTTCGCCTTTTACCAAGTATGCATAAAACTGGCCTCCAGCACCTCTCATTACAACTGGTTCGCCAGGTGGGCACTCAGTGTAAGGATTCACCATGAGGGTGCTAGTAGAACCTGTGTCTCTCAGAATTTTTACCTCATGCATGCAACCATTTAATCTCACGTTGCCAGATGAAATAAAGGGACGGTAACTGTCCTGCACTGATGGTGAAATTATTACTGGCTTAACCCTAGTGGGTTGCACCACACATGCTACTACACCCCTGTCTAGATTTTTTTTTTTTTTTTTTTTTTTTTTTTTTCTATGTGATTGAGGGAGGCAAAAGGCATAACTGCCTATAGCGAGTGCCTCCCCCATAGTTGAAAGAGTGACAGGGCCAAAATCAAGGGACGTTCGAGCCAAAATGCCTGGACACACGGAGTTTGAAGCAATTTAAGTCATAGGAAGAGGGAAAGACTGATTCTGGGAGAGAGTTCCAGAGCTCAGATGTTGAGTAGAAGAAAGTTTGAGAGTAACGTTTCACTCTTGGGTTGGAGAGTTGCACAGAGTAGGGGTGGGATTGAGTTGCAAGACGGGTACCACGTGCCCTACGTAAAGGAGGTGGTATGCACTGGGATAGCTCTGAGGAACACTGATTATTATAGTAGCGATAGAATAGCGAGAGAGATGCAACATTGCGGCGGAGAGAGAGAGATTGCAGAGAGGTGGTGAGTGGACGGGAGTTAATGATACGAAAGGCCTTCCTTTCAACCTTGTCTAGGAGAGCGGTGTGAGAGGAACCTCCCCACACATGTGAACAATACTCAATACAAGGGCGCACTATGCCCCTGTACAGAGCAAGAAGCTGTGCAGGGGAAAAGAACCCCCTAAGGCGGTTGAGCACACCCAGCTTCTGGGAGGCTGCCTTAGCAAGACTGGTAATATGGTCCTTCCAAATGAGAGCAGAAGAAAAAGAGACACCAAGAATATTGAGAGAAGATGAAGGGTTGATTTTTGTATTGTTGAAGAATAAGGGATAGTCCGCTGGGAGATCCTGACGGGTAGATAGATGGAGAAATTGGGTTTTGGAAGCATTAAAGTTAACAAGGTTTTCTCTGCCCCAATTGGAAATAGTATTTAGATCAGAATTTAAGAGTTCTATGGCTTCATTACGTTTGTCGTTGAGGGATTGCTGGCTGGGGCGTTCTGAAAAACTAATGGAGTAGTGTAAAGTTGAGTCGTCTGCGTATGAATGGATGGGAATTAAGGTACAGTTAAGGAGATCATTTATAAAAATTAGAAAGAGAATAGGAGATAGGACAGAGCCCTGAGGAACACCGGAGTTTATAGGGTGAGGAAGTGAACAATGGCCGTCCACAACCGCAGCTATGGAACGGCCAGAAAGGAAATTAGAGACAAAGGCACAGATGGAGGGATAGAAACCGAAGGAGGGTAGTTTAGAAATTAAAGATTTATGCCAGACTCTATCGAAGGCTTTCGATATGTCTAGTGCAATAGAAAAAGTCTCACCGAAGTCCCGAAAGGAGGATGACCAAGAGTTAGTAAGATATGAAAGAAGATCACCAGTAGAGCGACCCTTAAGGAAGCCATACTGGCGATCTGAGAGCAGATTATGAGAAGAGAAATGCTTAAGAAATTTGGAAGCAAGAATAGTTTCAAAAATTTAGAAAGACAAGAGATAAGAGCAATTGGACGATAGTTGGAGGGTTGAGAGCGGTCACCCTTCTTTGGGACAGGTTGAATGTGAGCAAACTTCCAGCATGAAGGGAAGACGTTAGAGGATAGACAGAGACGAAAGAGTTTGCCTAGGCAGGGAGTCAGCACGGAAGCACAGTTTTTTAGAACAACAGGAGGAACACCGTCCGGACCGTACGCCTTATTAGTGTTAAGCCCAGAGAGGGTAGAAAGTACATCTTTAGAAGAGATTAGGATATTAGGCATAAGTAAGAGAGAGGAGGGCGGAGAGGGAGGAATAGCACCGGAATCATCCAAGGTGGAGTTTCTAGCAAAAGTTTGAGCGAAGAGTTTAGCTTTGTCAGAGGAAGAAGTGATGGTTGTGCCATCAGAGTGGGAAAGGGGAGGGAAAGACGAGGAAGAGAAATTGTTGGAGAGGTTTTTGGCTAGATGCCAGAAAGCTTGGGAAGAGCTAGAGTTGGATAGTTCAGTGCATTTATTATTGATGAATGAGTGTTTGGCAAGTCGAAGATGATTTACGTTAGCTGCTAGGTACTCCTTCTGTCGAGAGTCCTGCATTAAAGGAACTTTTGGTGCTAGGTACTCCTTCTGTCGGGAGTCCTGCATTACAGGAACATTTGGTGCTAGGTACTCCTTCTGTCGGGAGCCCTGCATTAAAGGCACACATGGAATTTGAGATACGGCGGAAACTGTCTGCCCCGATCTCTCAGTTTTTTCCTTGGCCCAGCACTGATAAGCTAGGTGGCCTCTCATGCCACAAAAAGTACATACTTTAGGGCATACGGGAACGTTCCCTCTTTGAGCATTACTATTAGTTTGGGGCCCACCTCTGTTACCATTGCCCTGAGTCGCATTTTTAGTTGGGGGAACATTTCTATTTTGGCTAGCTGGGGAAGACGTTATAGGCTTGTGACTGGGTCTGTCAGATTTGTGATTGGGATACTTAAAATTAGAGCTAGAATTATCGTAGGGCTTCTTTCCACGAAATTTGTTGTTGAGCACGTATGTGTCAGCCATGTCAGCAGCGTCGGCAAGACAATCTACCTTTTTCCCCTTTAAATGATAGGATACAGAAGAATCAATTTTCCATAGGAAATTTTCTAACAGGACCAACTCCTTCAGATCGTTGTAGCTTGTGACTTTCTTACTCTTGACCCAATGATTGAAAGTTTTGGTCATGGTCCTGGCAAATACCTTATGGGTTTCTTCTACTTTCTTCTGGTTTTTACGGAAAGATTGCCTGTAAGCCTCAGGCTGCAATTGATAGGTTTTTAAGATAGCTTCTTTGAGATTGTCATAATCCTGCCTAACTTCTGCTACTTCTGACAAATACGTGGCTCGAGCCTGCCCTGTCAAAATAGTTTGTAACATAAAAGGCCATTGATCTCTTGTCCACTTCATACCTCCAGCAACTTCCTCAAACAAAACAAAGAAATCCTGCACATTATCCTCAGTGAAAGGTGGAATGACACTGGTCATAGTTAATCCCAGAGGGGGAGCAATTTCGGGAGCATTTGTATTGACATTTATTTGAGCCGTACGATATTGATATTCACATTGTTCGGTCGTTGCACTGGCATTTATTCTGGCTAGTTCTATACTTAGTTTGGCATGTTCTAGTTCGAATATTTGATCACCGGTCAAACCAGGTGGCAATTGTATATCAAGTTGGCTAGGTTTACTAGGGATCCCACCAACTGCTCCGTCACCCTCCCCGCCTTCTACAGGGAACAGGTGGGTTTTTATGGTCTGAGCCACCTCTACTTTAGACATGTTTGAGACAGTTAACTGGAGATGTGAGGCAAGCACTTTCAGTTCGGATTTTGACAGACAGTCAATATCAGGGGCTGTGGGTTCTGATTCTATGAAAACTCGAGCATCTTCGTCATTAATTAGTTGAGGCATGATTAATATTTGATTTTTAAGTAGTTAAACGGTAATGAAACTGAGTGAAACTGTATGAAACGAATCCTGGCAAGGTCGCCACTCTTCTGTTACGTATCTTGATTCTCAAGTGGTTAACTTGATGAATCTAGATAGCACAGAGATATATATTAAGGTATCAGTCAGCTGAAGGCAAAACAAAAGTAAAATCTAATAAAATAATTTCCTGTTGTTGCTTCCTTTCCTTTTGGATCTTAGGACTTAGTATCCTTTATTGACTGATACTCTTTAATTATGAAAAATACTGAAACTAATTAAAGTCATGTAGTATTTATAAAGAATTATTATTTAACCGAAGCTTAGTAGGCTATGGTTATGAACCGAATAAGTTATAGCTAAAGAAGGACTATTCATTTTATAAAAAGTCTTGAAAGATAAATATTAAAGTAAGAATATTTCTGTCTCTTACCCTCTTTGAAATGAATAGATAGTTTTCTTTTGTCCTTTTATTTATATTTAATGTAATTATTCTTGGTTCTTGTCTTACGTTAATAGTATTATATTATTAGTATCATCAGGAGTAATATCAAAGTCACATAAAAAGTTAGATATATATTTAATAATTAGTTAAATTTATTTCTTAACCACGTAACATTGAGGTTTGATTATGAGTAAATAAAGTTACAGGATCGTTTCATAGATTCGATTCAGGTCTCACTCAAATAATATGAAAAGCAAAATATAATATTTTGAAGCAAAAGAATTTTCTTCAGCTTAGAAAATCACTATAAGTAATATTAACACAGCCATGTTAGTCTAAGGCGATATTACTAATACGAGACAATAGCATCACCGTACGAAGCACCGTTAAGCAATGTACGCTTAATTCAAAGAAAATGAAAGAACTCGTAAGTATTAATATAAAACAATAGTATTACTTTCATCATAACCCAATTACTTAAAGAGTAAGTTTCAGTCCACAAGTTAGTCAACTAAAATAGTTACGTACATAATAGTAGCGTTAACGTTAATTCGCAATCAAATAGTTAAACACATAATAGTAGCGTTAACGTTAATTCCCAATTAAATAGTTAAACACATAATAGTAGTGTTCACGTTAATTCCCAATTAATAGTTAAACACATAATAGTGTTCACGTTAATTCCCAATTAAATAGTTAAACACATAATAGTTCACGTTAATTCCCATTAAATAATAAACCGTTAAACACATAATAGTAGTGTTCACGTTAATTCCAATCACATATCTCACTAACCAACATAACAGTGTTTACACCGAACACACTTAACACACATTTATATAATCTGACTGACAGTCACAATCCCATTATAATACTTCACCCCGTCTTCCTCCAGCTGCAAGTTCACCTTCCCCAACTCCAAATGAGACTGATTTGAATGCCCACAACTCGGGTCTTATATACCAAACAATGATGGTGTAGGAACGAATCAGGAGGCGGCGGGTGGTGCCGGCTCCAATCATAGCTCCTCGAATCACATAACAGGTGCATGGTCCACTCACAGCTCCTGGCGTCGATCATACGTCATAGCATCGGTCATCGAGGTGTGAAGGCTAGCATGCTGGTATGGGGCGAGATGGTTTGCCCACTCGCTCGTTCGCTAGTCTGCTTCACCGTTTGGGTAGTGGGCTCCTTCAACTCTAATTCTAACTCTTAAATTAACATACAGGGCTCCGTATGTCAGAACTTATATATATTCTAGATCTCAATTCTCTTCCGTGAATTGACCTCCCTACTGCCAACCTAGAGGTTAGCAGATTGGGAGCCAAAGCGTCACATTTTTCCTTTGCCCCTTAACTCTCCCTTCATAGTTGCCGAGGGGCACAGGGCCTTGGGTGGGGCTTTGGTTTCCCAGGCGTTTCCGCACACTCCTCAGCTCCGCACCTTGGAGTGGCTTCGGTTACCTGGACTTTATTACTGGTAAGCAGGGACGGTTTTGTGGGGGCACTCGGTTATGGCCTTGCTCGGGACCTTGGGGCTGCTCTGCCAGACAGCCTGGGGAACAGCAAGAACAAGAACAACAACAATAGCGGAAAGCAGTGCATGAATGTATTGGAAAGGAGGAGTAATACTAGAATGTAGAGGATAAAGACTACGGGTATTGCAATATGTATAGTGGTAGGCAAACATTTCGATATGTGGGTAAAATAAAGAAGCTAAGCAGAAAAAAATTGGTGACATTAAATAAGTAATGACAAATATTGTTAAATGAAAAATATGACCGAGGAGTGTTAGGAAATAATGAGAAAAATGAACGTGAACACTGGTGATGAAAGGCAAACACAAACGACAGAGTAGTGTTATTTTTGTTTTCCTATGTGAGTGAGGGAGACAAAAGGCAGAACTGCCTGTAGTGAGTGCCTACCCCAGAGTTGAAAGAGTGACAGGGCCAAAATCAAGGGACGCTCGAGCCAAAATAGGAGTGTGTCCAAGGATTATAATGCAATAATTTAATAAAGAGTGGCTTCGTTTTATGAAGGTTAATTTATAATATCACTTAATCTTGTAGATGCAGAGACAACTTACGTTCTCTGTTGTAAGCATGGTCCGTACTCATCCGTATCCATAAGCACAATCTTATGAATTGCATTTTGCTGTTCATACACAATTACGTTTTGGATCAATCTGAATGGAAAGTATATAGTACCGATAGTGTTATTGTAATCGTGATGGGTTGTGGCTACTTCTGTGTGGGTTACATCAAATATTACTCAAATGTTTACTTATATAACATTAACATCGAATAATATGCAGAAGTATCTAGCTGATTCTTAGAAACATTGGGGACTAATGTTAAGATCAACAATACATTTACGATACTATTAGTTAGGTTGCCTACTGCATCTATGAACAATTACTGATATGGTTTTAATTTGGACTAGTAATGTTGTAGAATACCTGATTAATGAAATTGTATATGTTAATGCACGTTCAAAAGTCAGCTTGTTCAAATGCATTAACAGAACACAAATCAATTACTCTTCAGGATGATGATACTAATATGAGCACTAACTATTATACTAAGCTGGTCAATAACAAAGAATTGTGCTACAACACTGATTGGAATGCTCAAAATCACTCTAATCTGTTAAAGAACATCGAAGGCTACACCCTCACAGATTGCAATTCAAAGGTACTGTAAATATATATGCAGAGCAGGTAGTATAGAATAAAGAAGGTTTACTCAATATATATGCAGAGCAGGTAGTATAGAATAAAGAAGGTTTATATATGCAGAGCAGGTAGTATAGAATAAAGAAGGTTTATATATGCAGAGCAGGTAGTATAGAATAAAGAAGGTTTACTCAATAGATAAAATTCCCACAGTTGTCAGGTAAATATATAAAATATAAGGTTTCAACAATACTACATACTTATTTGTGCTTTGTATCATATAATTGAATATAAGACATTATAAAGGGGCTTTCTCACAGCCCTCCCGCCACTCTCAGACAGCCAGGCGACCACTCCTGTGCAGTCTGATGCACAGTCTTGAGGGCCGGTGTTGTCTGGGTATTTGGGTGAGCTAATAAGTCAGGCGGTTTGGGCCGCAATATTTTGTCGTCATTTTGTGGGAGGCGGTGGGGATGCAGTTAGGAGGTAGTTTTTCTGTTGGGAGGTGGTGTATTGGCAGTCTCCTATTGTTAGAAAGAATGAAATATAATCCAACACTGAGTGTCATGTCACACAGTCCATAAACAAATATTAAATATCTGTATAAATCATACATGTCTGAAACAAAGAAAATATGTTATATATATATTCAAAATAGAAACTTTAAATACATATCAAGTAAATGTTTTATCCTATACAAAATAATAAATGCTAGATATGAAGGAAATGCCCAATATATTACTAAGAACACAATTATATAATATTAATAACTAATCCATTGCACATAATTATATAATATTATTATAATATAATATATTACTAAGAACACAATTATATAATATTAATAACTAATCCATTGCACATAATTATATAATATTATTATAATATTATATAATATATTACTAAGAACACAATTATATAATATTAATAACTAATCCATTGCACATAATTATATGTCTGAAATAATATAGTAGTATTTATGTATATGAAATGGAATTATTAAATACATATCATATAAATATTATAGCCTAGACATGATAATAAATAATATATGTGAAATATAAGGTTAATATAAGTAAGGAAACAATTACATAATGACAATATCAAGTTCATAGCGTAACTATAAATCCCACTAGAGTTTAGATTTACAAATATACATAATTTAAAATATAAATTAATATATCAGATACAAGAGTGTTGTTGGGAACCTCAATTTCATGAATAATAATATTACAATCAAAGGCGTAAAAAGCGCCTTAAAGGTGAATTACACAAAGATGAAAAAAGTGAGATAAGTTATTCAGCAGAACGTTAAGTGCTCTAGTAATACACCATCATTGGGAATATCCTTAAATTTTCCCCTAACATATAAAATAAATTGGGTCAAGTTAAAGGTAAATTTCTGTTGCCTGACAACTATCGAAATCTATGACGTCATCACAATACTGGCAGGCGCGAAATTTGCAAGACCGTCAACTACCAGACGCCGCCAGATATAAAAATGTTGAGTATTTGTTTTCTTTACTTACGTAAATTTACTTTATTATACACAAACCTGAGCATCCTTAATATGTTTTGACGCATACAAAATATACATCTTACTTGGTATGCAGCTTATGTAATTCACCTTTAAATGTTGCCTAACTATTAATTTTATGTTAAAATTAAGTTCATTACCTTCGGTATTTTAATATATTGTGTGAATTTATTTAACTTTTGGATCACTGATTATGACACACTGATGTCGAAACGTTTGGAGAATATAAATAAAGATGGCGCTTTTACGACTTTACTTGTAATATTATTCCTCTTGATATATTAATATGATATAAATATGGTATCTACTATAAAACATATTATTTATATTATTAATAGTATTATACTAGCATAATCCTTACCATTCAAATACTGTCATCCTACCAATGTACACTGCCACTAGGTGATACTGGTATGACTTGCCATGGGCAGGTACGACACTTTGTATGCAGTCTTTTTTTGGGAGGGGGGGGGGGGGAGACAAAAGGCAAATCTGTCTGTGACGAGTGCCTCCCCCACCATTGACAGAGTGACAGAGAAATAATCATGGAACGTACGAGCCAAAATGCCTGGATACACGGAGCTTGATGCAATTTAAGTCATAGGATGAGGGAAAGATGTATTCAGGGAGAGAGTTCCAGAGCTCAGGTGTTAAATAGAAGAAAGATTGGGTATATCGATTCACTCTTAGGTTGGAGAGTTGCACATAGTAGGGGTGGGATTGTGTTGCACGTCGGGTGCTACATGCTCTATGTAAAGGAGGTGGTATACACTGAGAGAGCTCTGAGGAACACTAATTATTGTAATTGTGGTAGAATAGCGAGAAAGATGCAACACTGCAGCGGAGAGAGATATTGCAGTGAATCAAGGAGTGGACGTGAGCTAATGACGCGAAGGGCTTTCTTTTCTACAATCTAGAAGTGATGTATGAGAGGATCCTCCCCAAACATGCGAACAATACTCAATACATGGACGCACTGTGCCTCTGTAAAGAGCAAGGAGCTGCTTAGTGGTGTGTGTGTTTCTATGGTCAGTCGGCAGTTGTCATGTGGTCAAGAATCAGTCACACGTGTCAAGGGGTTATGGCGGGGTTGTCGTCTGCCTGTCGTTTCGCTGTCAGTGCAAATTTATGTTCTGTCTACTTAGATTTTTCTGCCGTCTCGCGGTTGTGTGTATCAGCACGTTGGCGTGGGTCTTACAAGATGCGGCCGTTTCTTGTACAGTTGGCTGTTAGCCCTCACCATTGACATCCGGGTGTCTCACATAATTGTACATGACAATAATACTTCACTCTGTCGGGAGGGCTGTGTGAAAGCTTCTTTAGTATTTGAGAGAGAGCGAGAGCAAGGTAATTATGTAGTCATGCAACCATGTATAGTAGCCCTGAATAACGAAAAATAATAT
This sequence comes from Paralithodes platypus, assembly GCA_032716605.1. Taxonomy (NCBI): domain Eukaryota; kingdom Metazoa; phylum Arthropoda; class Malacostraca; order Decapoda; family Lithodidae; genus Paralithodes; species Paralithodes platypus. The sequence continues at coordinate 39,675,533 of CM064525.1, forward strand.
ATAACATAATAACAATTTGTACGAGCACAAAGAACAAATATATATTAATTAACAGATGCACATGCATTTCAGAAATAGAAATGAGAAGAGTTCAGAGAAGACTCTAATGATATTGACAATACTGATACCACCGCCAGATAAGTATTGCTACAGTCCAGCAAGTCAACAAACATTTAGGTAAGAAGACACATGTGATATGACCATTAACAAGAAACTAAATAGGTAGTTAACTTCCACCTTGGCTTAAAAATGGTCGGATGACACGGATGTACTGATGTCACATGAAACATTTGCGATAGGTTATAGGGACCCAAATACGAATACTGAAGTTTTGGTAGCACTGCAAGACTCGAGCAGCTTAGCTTATAAATAGTATGTCATTATGACTGATTTGCAGAGTTGTGGGACATAAGAGGGTACATGAAACTATCTTGAACATGAATTGATAATTGGATGGACAATTGGTAATATCCCCAATAAGAATGCATGCGTGTGTTATTACGTCTTTTATTGTACGATTGTAAAATAAACTGTGGCATGAACATATATATTACCTGCTAAGGCGTGGAGATGTATACAACACCAAAAAAAGGAGGGGGGGGATAATATAAAGATAAACAATTTATAAAACATATAATGGCGACAATTGTCGCATGCAAAATAGTGAAGCACGTGGAAAGGAATGTCTGACTGCATTTATTGAGATTCATTATCTATTTCTCAAACCTAATAAATTATATCATTAATGTACTGTATTTTATGTACTTTCTTATCGATTTTCATTTATGGCTGTGCTATTGCTGTGCTTCGGAATAATTGTTATGTACAGTATGTATGGCTGTGCTATTGCTGTGCTTCGGAATAATTGTTATGTACAGTATTTATGGCTGTGCTATTGCTGTGCTTCGGAATAATTGTTATGTACAGTATTTATGGCTGTGCTATTGCTGTGCTTCGGAATAATTGTTATTTATGGCTGTGCTATTGCTGTGCTTCGGAATAATTGTTATGTACAGTATTTATGGCTGTGCTATTGCTGTGCTTCGGAATAATTGTTATGTACAGTATTTGATAATAGTGAGTTGATAGACAACGAAATTAATTGTACAGTACCATTCGCTATCCAATTGGTTTGCAAGTAGATCACCTACAACACACTATTTCAATTGGTCAGTCTTTAAGATAACAATCGTTAGGTCATCATATACCAACCCATCAATATCATATGCATATGTATTTTCTCATCAATAAATTAATTAATTTGATTTATACAGAAGCCCAATACATATCCTTCATATATGTACTACTTTCTGTATATCCTTCCTTAATATACTTGAGTTACTTGACATTTACTGCACTGTAGCCTACACTCAAGTTCTTTTCAAATTCCTCATACTCTTAGTTCTGGCATTCCCTCAATTATATCTCCACGATTTCTCCACATAATTTCATTTCTCCTGTTTCTCCAAATCGTCTTTCCCTCTACAGCCCAATCACCCCCTGTATGCATGCAGTATCTCTTTAAGTAATACAGTGCTAAACGTCTGTTAGTAGCTGTGATAATATTTTAGAAAATTACCTTGAAAAAGTAAACAGTGGAATCATGTTTAATTTTATCCAAAGCTCTTGTATTTTAGTCTCACTCGCACACTATTGTTCAACTTTTACCAAGTGCATCAGTGAGAATATGTGAGTTTCCTTTTAACACGCCGTCATTGTTAACAATTATTCTGTTAATTATTTAAGAGAGAATAAAACATGACGGTGTTTATCGTCTGCATGATGATGACTACCTATACCAAACTCTGCTCACCTAACCAAGTAGCGTAAGCTAACATTCTAGTTAGTGGATTATAAACTCTGGAAAGTTTAGTAGATATAATGATTTGGGCAAAAATGCCCCCATTGGTTGGACCCCTGGAAATGACTCCCCAAAATGCCCTAGACCACTATCCACTACTCTATCTATCGATTTCTGAAACATCCGTGGCCTTTCCTCTAACTTTCTCTCTGTGGAACACCATCTCTCTTCTACCAAACCAACTTACTCTTTCTCACCGAAACACAGTTGTCTAAGGCAACTGACAGAAAACACTTCTCTGTGTTCTCCAACTATCTCTATCCTCAATTCAAAGCTAAAGGTGGATATTGTGTGTATGTACGTAACATTCTTTCTTGCTCTCGTGTTCCCAATGTTGACTCTTCTGAATTCTCAACTCTCTGGCTTAAGCTATCTTGTCACTCTCTCCCTAAATATATCTGTGCTGTCTATCTCTCCCCTAATTCTACTGACTATTCAAAATTATTTGACTATATTGCTTCTAAAGTGGAACACATTCTATCAATCTCTCCCTTCTCTGAAATCTCCATCTTAGGAGATTTCATATCCACCACCACCAATGGCTCTCCTCTCATTTCACTGACCAACCTGGTGAACAAGCCTACATCTTTTCTATCTTCAATGACCTAGAGTAGTTAGTTCAGCACCCCACCCATATCCTGAACCACCCTGGAGATCGGCCCAACATTCTAGACTTATTTCTAACCTCTAATTGTTCTGCTTACACTGTAACTCTTCTCCCTCTGTTGGTGTCCTCCGATCTAACCTTATTTCTGTCACCTGTCCTGTCTCTCCAGTACGGCCTTCTGACCCCCCTAGCCGGCAATGCTTGTGGCATTTTGGTGCCACCGACTGGGAGGCTCTTCGACAGTACTTCTTTGATTTTATATTGAATTATTTTTGCTTCCGTGGCCTGGGACCCTCAGAGTGCCGTGTGCAGTACTGAGGTAATCCTTTTGGGCATGGAAGTATACATCCCATTTTCATTCTCTCAAACTAACTCTCACAAATCTTGGTTTACTCACGCTTGTTCTACTGCTGTCCGCAATAAGGAGGAAGCATTTATACTTTACCATCGCCTTCAAACTCAAGAGTCCCGTACTTTATATATCTCTGTTCGGAATCAATAAAATCTGACCTTCGACTCGCCAAAAACTCTTTCATCAATAACAAATGCTCTGAACTTTCCAACTCTAGCTCTTCATAATATTTTTGGCAACTAACCTCTCCAACAATTTCACTTCCTCGCCTTTCCCTCTTCTTTTCCAATCTGATGGTACCACTGTCACCTCTTCCTCTGACAAAGCTGAACATACTCTATCTCACAGCTCTCCACCACTAACTCTTAGCATAATACCAAGTCCCCAGATATTCTTCCAGTGCTCCGGGGACTCATCGACCTCTCACAACTCATCTTCAATAATAAATACACCCCATTCCAACCAAAATCCTTCACATAATCACTACTCACCTGCTCTAAACCATTCTCACCAATCACCACCACCCTCAAACCATCCATCTCCTTCTTTATCAATGAGCCCCACACTACCAGTTCCTTCTTCCTTAGAATCCTCACCATCCACTTATATCCAATCCCATCCATCCACCCCTTCCTCCTCCTCCCTAAACTCTCACCCCATCTCTCCTATCATTACCCCTCCTAGGTCTCATTCCTCCTTATCCTCCACCTCCATACCATCCGACTCTACCCTAGATTGTTCCTCCATATCTTCTCCCAACTCACTTGACTCCATATCTGATATTCCTCATCATAGTCCAACAACCCTCCGCCTCCTTAATATTAATTTTCGCAGCATCCAATCAAAAATACCCTAACTACAGCATACCATCACCACCTATAACCCTGACATCATAATAGGGAGAGAGACATGGTTGACGCCGGACATTGACTCGACAGAAATATTCCCCCCTACTTTTAGCATGACAGTAATACGTAAAGACCGATTGCCGGAGGCTGGGAAAGGTGGTGGTGTACTGATTGCCACCAAACCTGGCCTCACAGTTAAACACAGACCGGACCTCGACACAGACTGTGAAATCGTCTGGATCCAACTCCAACTTTCCAACTGTAAATCAATCCGTCTCGCTGCTTTCTACAGACCACCTTCTTCCAACACTGATTACTTACACAACCTTCACACATCCCTAGCACGTATAAATGCAGACAAGCACATATGGATGTCAGGCGATTTTAACCTCCCTGACATTGACTGGACCGCCATCTCCCTCCTCGATCCTCCTGATGCTGACACTCCTGATCCTATCATTCCCCACACTAACAGATGCCAACTACACGACACCTTCATAGACACCATCAATACATTCTCACTTTCACAAACAGAACTCAAGGTAACACGAACACAAACCTCAACTCACCCCAGTGGCGATGGCGGCCCTTCTACCACATCTCACACCTTAGACCTATTTCTCACTAACAACATTCTTCACATAACAAACACACAAGTTGTTCCAGGACTGAGCGACCATGACACTGTACTTGTTGACGCTGATCTCCGACCAACTAGACAAAAACAGCGACCAAGACCTATCTTTATCTACTCCAGAGCTGACTTAGACGCGATCAAACAAGACTTGACTAAATTCAAAAATTACATTTTTATAACAGACCCACACACAAGACCCCTCTTAACAAACTGGAATAACTTGCAACACACAATCCATACAACCATGCACAAATACATACCACAAAAAAACCCATCAAGTAGATATACTCTTCCATGGTTCACCAGGGATCTACGCAGACAACATCGCAAAAAACAAAGACTTTATAAACGTGCGCAGACACACAACACACCTGACAACTGGATCGCGTATGCATCACACCAAAAAAACATTTGCCAAAAACATAAAAAAAGCGGAACGCAAACACATAGCTTCTTATCTCACAGACAACATCAGAAACAACACCAAACATTTCTTCAAATTTTTCAAGTCACGCAGGCAGGATACCACCACCATCACATCACTTAAAGACAACAACGACACTCTACAAACCACTCCAGAACACAAAGCACAGATACTCAACACTCATTTCCAATCAGTATTCACACAAGAAAACAACCAAATACCTAACATGCCAGAAAACCCCTACCCACCAATACCCCACCTAGACATAACGACTAACGGTAAACAGAAACTACTAAAGACACTTGACACAAACAAAGCCACTGGTCCTGACAACATCCCTGCCTTCATCCTTAAAAATTGTGCCTCAATCCTTGCCCCCATCCTTCAGAGCATCTTCACCCAGTCACTTCACACAGGCATTCTTCCACCTGACTGGCTTTGTGCGAACATCACTCCCCTTTTCAAGACAGGTGACAGGACTGACCCAAAGAATTATAGACCCATCTCACTCACATCCATCCCATGCAAAATTTTAGAACACCTTATACATAAACACATTATGAATCATCTTGACGCAAACAACATCCTTACTGATACACAACATGGATTTCGGTCCAAAAGATCATGCGAATCATATCTCATTGCCACATATCATGACTTAACTAAACAACTGGACCGACGAGACATTAAACAGGTTGACGCTATTGTCCTCGATTTAGCCAAAGCCTTTGACAAAGTCCCCCACAAAAGACTTCAGCATAATTTAGCTTTTTACGGTATAACTGGACCTACTCTTCACTGGATCACTAATTTTCTTACTAAAGGGACTCAACGAGTACTCCTTGACGGCTCTTCCTCAGACTCTGTCCCTGTTTCTTCTGGTGTCCCACAAGGCACTGTTCTTGGCCCTCTTCTTTTCCTTCTTTATATTAATGACCTTCCTGTGTCAACACCTAACTCTTCTACTAGACTATTTGCCGACGATAGTTTGATGTTTAGACCCGTACTGACTAGAGACGACTGTGGAATTATTCAGCACGACTTAAACGCCCTCGAACATTGGGAGAACACCTGGCAGATGTCTTTCCACCCCGACAAATGTAAACTTCTCCGCTTTACCCGCTCCCGATCACCCATCACTTTCAATTACACATTACACAACCAACCACTAGAATCAGTTCCTTCATACAAATATCTTGGTGTCCACCTCTCCTCCAACCTAAGATTCAACACCCACATTCATCACATACAAAGTCAGGCAAACCACACACTAGGGTTCTTGAGGAGGAATTTACACAATTGTACACGAGACATCAAGCACATAGCATATAACATCCTTGTTCGCCCAACACTGGAGTACTGTGCCGCAGTTTGGGATCCATACACACAATCTAACATTAACACACTTGAAAAATTAACACAAAGGCAGCCAGGTTCATCACACACACTTACACGCAAACCCCAGGCATCACAACCCGTATCAAAAATCAAATAAACATGGAAACCCTTAACACACGAAGACTCAGGCACAGGCTCACAGTAATGTATAAAATCACACACAATTATATTGACATTAAAAAACATGAATACCTACACAACTCAAACACCCGCAACACTCGTAACACTCACTCTCATAAGTACCAAACATACCACACTAATACCGACTTCTACAAACACTCATTCTTTCCACAAATCATACGGGATTGGAATAGTCTCCCACAAGATACAATAAATAGCCCTACACTAGACACATTCAAACACAGAATAAACGAACATTTCGCCCACATCACACACACATCATAAACCCTCCACTTATCTATCTCCATCCTATATACTGACCCCCAATCCTCCACCCTAATACCCTTGTATGTGTGATATGCGCAAGTCCCGCGCCCTATACATTATAAATCGAGATCGAGATCTTCGCTCAAACCTTTGCTAAAAACTCCACTTGGATGATTCTGGTGCTCCTCCTCCCTCTCCATCTCCCTTTCACTCTCATACGCCTAAGATCATAATCTCTTCTAAGGATGCACTTTCTGCCCTCTCTGGGCTTAATATTAAGAAGGCGTACAGACCGGATGGTGTTCCTCCTGTTGTACTAATACAAAACTGTTCTTCTGTGCTGATGCCCTGCCTAGGCAAAATCTGTTGTCTCTGTCTTCCCTCTAACGTCTTTCCATCTTCCTTCAACCTGTCCCAAAGAAGACATGCCAGATTTCAAATATTTCTATACTCACTTTTCAGGAAACTTTTTTTTTGCTATTGGCCTGTCCGTTCACCTATGATAGGCACAATTTTGGGACAGGCCAAAAACTATCCTGTACTAAAACTGAATAGTGGTCATTCGTTCCCTAAGGTGTGTCATTAATGTTCCCTAACGTGAACAAATTTCTGACCGGCCCAAATTTGGCAAAACTAGCCTGTCCCGAAAAAACATATTTTCCCCTAGCCTGTCCGTCAACATATAATGGTTTTTATGCTATATGAGTTACTTAAGGTTTTTTAAGGGCAAAACTGGCAGAAATAGGGCTAGCGTTACCAAAACTATGCAATAGGAGTAGAATGTTATGCTTATTCCAAATTTTGCATCCATTTTGTAATAACTGAAAAAAATTGAAGTGGTAAAGCCAAATATGTTAAAAAGAAATGATAAAGTTGACCATATTTCCTTTCTCTGAAGATTAATCCAATTTCTAGGTGCAATTTTGAAATCAGCATAAAAAACTACTCCTAATGCAAAGTTCTGGTAACGCTAGTCCTAGCTGGCAGAAATGGGGCTAGCGTTACCAGAACTATGCAATAGGAGTAGAATGTTATGCTTATTCCAAATCTTGCATCCATTTTGTAATAACTGAACAAAATGGAAGTGATAAAGCCAAATATGTTAAAAAGAAATTATAAAGTTGACCATATTGGGGGAAATACAAAAAAATCATTTATTTGTGTTTTTATTGACCAATAATTGTTATCCTGAGCTTAGGCATTACGGAATGTCCCATACTCAACACTAATTTCAGTTTATCATAATTTCTGGTAATCATTTCAGTAATAAAGTCTCTAATTGCGCCAAGGTAGTTAGTGTCCTCATTACTGTATGGAATCAGATCATTATTACCAATAACCTCCAACATCTGTCCTAGAAGAGAAAAGTGTATTCTGCTATCATCTAGTACAAACCGGGGCACCTCTGCGGCATGCAAATATCCCAACACGTAGGCATATCTCATTAATATTATGGTGACACCATTCAAAATCTCACGCCCATGTTTCTCCTCGTCGTTGTCCACATTCATGGCGTTACCGACAATGAGTTCCAGATAATGTCATTCGTGATACTGTAAGCTAGATACGAATCTTCGTGAATGGAGTGATCAACGTTATAAATTACCGAAAAACGGACAAACCCACAAGGCAGAAGGGCGGAGCACACAGGAGAAGCGGTCCTCTAGACGGTGCAGGGTGCCCATACTAAGCTGTTTCGATCATCCGCCAGAGGTCATTACAGTGGTGACAACTGGGGTCAGTGCCACTACAACAGAGGTCATTGCAGCATCGACAATAACAATGGGAATGGTACAAATAGTAGAAAGAGTGATGTTGACACGAACCGAAGCACATATCGGACGGATGTAGTCCAACGCCGGGACATAGTGTAACACGATGGGCCATCTCCGTAGAGTTATTACGATTTTTCTACACCGTCGGCTCAGAAGGGGTACTGCTTCGTATAATGCGTCGTATAGCTAGGTCATGCGTCGTTTACCGAGGCCATGCTTCGTATACTGCGTCGTTTACCGGGGCCTTTACGGCCATCCGAGAGACGGCCTGACATCGCTTTTCGATGGAAAAATAATTGACAACTCGATTTCTTTAACAGGACAGCGTGAGCGCGCTCATTGCTGCTGATTATGGGCAACACGTTAGCTAAAAAATCATTGACTCAGAGAGAGAGAGAGAGAGAGACAGACACATTCTCTCCTAAAATTTAGTGGGTGAAAGAAGTCGTGGAAAAATAATTGACAAATCGATTTCTTTAACAGGACAGCGTGAGTGCGATCATTGCTGCTGATTATGGGCAAGACGTTAGATAACAAATCTTTGACTGAGAGAGAGAGAGAGAGAGAGAGAGAGAGAAACAGACACATCTCTCCTAAATTTTTGTGGGTGAAAGATGTCGTGGACAAATAACTGACAACTCTATTTCTTTAACAGGACAGCGTGAGCGCGCTCATTGCTGCTGATTATGGGCAAGACGTTAGCTGAAAAATCTTTGACTCAGAGAGAGAGAGAGAGAGACAGACAGACAGACACAGTGTGTGTGTGAGAGAGAGAGAGAGAGAGACACACAGTGTGTGTGTGTGTGAGAGAGAGAGAAAGAGAGACAGACACTGTGTGAGAGAGAGATAGAGTGTGTACTCTCTCTCTGCCATGCTTCGTATACTGCGTCGTTTACCGAGGCCATGCTTCGTATACTGCGTCATTTACCGAGGCCATGCTTCGTATACTGCGTCGTTTACCGAGGCCATGCTTTGTATACTGCGTCGTTTACCGAGGCCATGCTTCGTATAATGCGTCGTTTACCGAGGCCATGCTTCGTATACTGCGTCGTTTACCGAGGCCATGCTTCGTATACTGCGTCGTTTACCGGGGCCTAAATTTTTCGAAATGTGACTCTCCATCATTTCTCGATGACGGCTAGGGATTTCTCTGATACCCTGGGACGAGGTGGATATGACCAACCAAAAAAATGCTGCTGAGAAGCGGGAAGGCAAGAAGGTGACGATAAGCCATATGTCTCTGGCTTCCAAGGAAGAGGGGATGAGCCCTCTCCCCTTTCTGTTCCGCAGGAGGACCCCTCCTTCAGACAACTTTGCTGTGTTGCAATCTGAAAATTCAAATGGCTACTCTCCCTCAATCGTATACCTAGCTCATGCTTCGTATACTGCGTCGTTTACCAAGGCCATGCGTCGTTTAACGCGTCGTTTACCAAGGCCATGCGTCATTTACCACATCGTTTACCGAGGCCTTGCATCGTTTACTGCGTCGTTTACCGAGGCCATGCTTCGTATACTGCGTCGTTTACCGAGGCCATGCGTCGTTTACCGAGGACATGCTTCGTATACTGCGTCGTTTACCGAGGCCATGCTTGGCATACTGCGTCGTTTACCGAGGCCATGCTTCGTATACTGCGTCGTTTACCGAGGCCATGCGTCGTTTACAGAGGACATGATTCGTATACTGCGTCGTTTACCGAGGCCATGCTTCGTATACTGCGTCGTTTACCGAGGCCATGCTTCGTATACTGCGTCATTTACCGAGGCCATGCTTCGTATACTGAGTCGTTTACCGAGGCCATACTTCGTCCACTGGGTCGAAAATTTGAAAATTTCGGATTACTGTAATATACGAGTCAATAGGAGTAATATAGGAATTACTGGGAATTAGATAGGAGTCACTGGGAGTCACCGAGCATCACTTGGATTTGTTAGGAATGAGATGCGAGTATGCCAGGTATGGCCCCCATTGTGTGTTTGACCCTATAATTGAAATTAATTTTTCTTCAAGTATGTCTCTTGTAGGCTATAACTACAGTCCTCTAATATCATCATTAAGTATTATGACTGTATTCATACAATATTTCAGACATTAATATAATACGATAAGTCTGTATTATTATGTAACGTAAGATCATAATATCAAAGCTTACTATACTTTAAGAAACAAATATATTTAAACTATTGTCTAAATAGTGGATAGTTAATCGTTCCCACCTTCCTGTTTTCATTCGTTACCGAGTTCTGTAATATTTCATACGATTACCTAATATAGGTAACACTTATAGGTTGTGTTAGTTTGCCATGCTTCGTATACTGCGTCGTTTACCGAGACCATGCTTCGTATACTGCGTCGTTTACCGGGACCTAAATTTTTCGAAAAGCGATTCTCCATCATTTCTCGATGACGGCTAGGGACTTCTCTGATACTCTGGGACGAGGTGGTGATGGCCAACCAAAAAAGTGCCTTTGAGAAGCGGGAAGGCAAGAAGGTGACGATAAGCCACATGTCTCTGGCTTCTTCCAAGGAAGAGGGGATGAGCCCTCTCGCATTTCTGTTCCGCAGGAGGACCCCTCCTTCAGACAACTTTGCTGTGTTGCAATCTGAATATTCAAATGGCTACTCTCTGTTACGACCAGGACTGCGAATAAAACAAGGGCACTTAACCCGTATAGCCCCAGCGACGCGCCTGACGCGTCGGCGATGTATGTAACGCACAGCCCCAGAGACGCTCCTGGCGCGTCACCCTAATTGCGCCGACCGTAACCTCAGGTGTAGCCACTCAAGAGGGCTCAGATTTGTATGGGAACTGTGTACGTATCCCATGCAACCGTGCCAATGGTTAAAAACACTCAAAGTCCACGTGCGTGCGCGCGAGCGCGCAATAACCTGTTTTTTTGGGATAATTGCCTTCAATTTTTTACTCTTGTAAAATCCATTTGCTGTAGGACTATTTTTTAAGCTTTTTGAGCGGTTTTTCGTGGTTTTTCCTTCATTCCTAACCCATTCGCTATTGTTTCTGGAATAAAGCCATTTTTTGAAAACCGGCCGGGTTCTGGTGCGCAAACATTACAAAACTAGCCGGGGCTCCACGGGTTAAAGATTGGACTAGTAATAGGGCACTATACATCAACGGTACGCTAGATCCACACCCTTGAACTTATATGCCGGCGAACAAAAACACCTATACCCTCCATAGTTAATCTGCGATAACGGGGTATCCTTAACTGGGCACAAATGTACTCTACTTCAGGCTAACCCATACTGGTATAGCCTGATAACACACAGGATGCAAGTTACGTTAAAATGCATACAAAAGTATCTATGGGAAGATCAATTAAATCACTGCAAGATTTAATATATTAAAAAGATGTTTCAATACAGTTACTTTAAACAACAATAAACTCTTCACTCCTATCTGAAAGAAAGTGAAGTATAGTCCTACAGCATAGACCTGGAAACTTCTGAAGAATGTCTGATGCTCATAAGATGCTCGTATCTTAAAGTATATAAATTAAGGAGGCAGGACACCACACGTGTAAATGGAATACACAAAAAGATAGGACATATAATGTTAACTGACACGAGAATACTATAAATGCGCAACGGTAGTAATGCTCGACACTAAAAAGAAGTACTTCCTTATCAACGAAACAGTCTACTATGGTTGTGCAACTCAACAACAACCTAGACTAATAAATGCTTGTGAATAATAATGCATACATATCAAAGAGCTTATATTAAATACTAATAAGTGTCTACTCAATTAATAATGTCTAGCTGGGATACTCTAGGTAAGGAACTGGGGTGAGCAAGACTGGCTCGTAGCCTAGCGATGTCCTTAAGACTGTATCCTTTAACCTCTGAAGTGCGCATGGGGGGTATGAGACACCACACTCCTGTGCTGACGTATTTGAGCTGTTCCCATCACTAACATCTTTATTTTACCATAAATAGCATTAATACTTATCCATATGCGCCTATTATAGGTTGATTATAAAGGTATTAACCTGTTACAACAATAAAACAAGTGGAAACAGCGTTTGGATGGTCAAAATCGGCGATACAGGCCGGGAGTTACATAATGTATGGCTGAGGCAACCTCCTTTCCCGCCACTTTTCCCTACATCTGGAGAGAGACTGTCGATCGATACTCTCTCTCTCTCTCTCTTGCACTCGCTTGCTAACAGTGATGACAATGCCCTGCTTGCAACTCGCTAATGTTAGCACGAAAATATACCATAGAATAAGGGAATAACAGGGAAAATAGGTGATAACTGAAGGAGGTGAGGAAAGTGGGGAAGGAGGGGAGGTGGAGGAGTGAGATTTGGCATGGCCCAGGGGCAATACAAAAAAAACAAAAAAAAAAAAAATTGGGGGGTGTTTTAAATGGATTTTTTAATAGCCTTACTCTTAAGAGTCTTCCCGCAGTCCGCCGGGGGAACTCTTAAGAGTCTTCCTACAGTTACCGGGTTAAGTTACGTTAATTGACTAGGGTGCTCTCTTGATAGATCCAGATCACAAGTATCTGGTTCTATCCTGGCGACCCTCTAAAGCAAAGCAAAGAGGCAGCAAAGTGTGGAACTGGCACAGGCAAAAAGCCCTCAGTCAACACAAAGCTGCACTCACAAAAGGACACAACCGAAAAGACAGCACAGGCTACCACAGGACCAGTCGAAGTCGTGTAGGTATAAGCGAACCATACACACATCGATGACAACGACTACAGTTACCCTATCCCAGTCTAGCATTAAATAAAAGAGCAGAAACACTAAATCAATAATGGAGACACACAGAGTTCATAACCTATACCAACTAAGAACCCTCAAAACCTATTCTAAGTACATGTAAATATCTCAGAGGACGGCGCATGCAATACAATGGGCCGGCTATGGAAACCGTATGCAGAACCCAAGGGGACAAGTAATTGAATAAAGATGAGAAGCAATGGAAAAGAAGAAGTTCAGAGAGAGATACAGTTCTAAAGGTGGTGATCGGGGGAGAGAGTAAGCAAGGGATGTTAGATGCATGCACGCCTAGCCTGTCCTGAGGAAGGCAGCTCCTGTGGACCCCCACGAACACAGGAGCCCACAAAGAAGCGGTGGTCGGCCAATCACAACCTGAGACGTCACAAGGCAGCAGGTGTCACGTGACACAGCCAAACACACCAGCCAATCAAGAGGCGTGAGAAGCCACACGCGCGAGCCTACGAGCGGGGGAGGCAGCACATGTATAGCACGCACACACTACGACACCACTGCCTATATTGTTCTCTCTCCTTAACTATATACAATGCATGTTATATTCTACTAATGATATAAAGCACTTCCCGTTGTCACAGACGAAAACAAAGACCACCACTGGACTGTCTGTGACAATACGATTGCTAAGAAAGATAGAACAACATTCTCTGATAACTGTAGCCCACTTCAATGTCCCTGGCGAGCGCTAGTGGCTACCGAGAGGCGATTCTGCCAACGCTGGTAGGCGCCACACCCCGCCCAAGATATAGGACGCTCAACATTAGGCGAGCACAATATCTGACAAGGCAGAATGCCGACAAGACCCGCCACACCTAGCCACTCCACCAGAAATGAAATGCAAAGCTCAATCTTAAATATAAACAACACAGTAGCATAAAGAAAATCTTATAACCCCTCCCAAACATAATAGTACAATTTTAGCCTACTACGCTCCCTGAGCGAGCTTCACAGAGCCCAGCCTCCTAAGTGAAAGACAGGTTCAACTTAGGACATTAGCTATAATATTGGCAACTTACAATTAACTATCAAAAAGAAAGTTTTTATGTGATTTTTTTTTTATTTAAATTTAATGTTGTTTTTGATGGCTGCTCTACAGGGGCAAGCCTAGTTTTTCTCCACTCAAACCCACACACCTGTGGTGATCTACACCGGATCCTCCACCCTTGACAAACAGTATGCAATCACATTCTCACAACCGGCAATATGGCGAATGTCTAGATTGTATTCTTGCAACATGAGTGACCAACGTGTCAGCCTCATATTCCGGTTATGGAATTGGTTCAGAAATTTAAGAGGGTGGTGATCGGTGTAAATCACCACGACTGGCCCATAGGCAGGAACATATACTTCAAAGTGCCTGAGCGCCAACACTATTGCCAGCAGTTCTTTCTCTACCACAGAGTAGTTTTTCTGAGTGGAATTAAACTTCTTTGAAAAGAAACTGACTGGATGCTCCAAACCTTCCTCGTCTGTTTGCATTAAGACGGCACCAGCCCCTACACCGCTGGCATCTGTTGCCAGCTGGAATGGTCTTTCAAAGTCAGGGGCCCTGAGGATTGAGTGAGTGCATAGTAGGTGCTTGACCAGCGAAAAAGCCCTTTCACACTCAGGTGCCCACTTGAACTTTTTCTCTTTTGCTAGTAAATCTGTCAGAGGAGCTAACACAGTAGAATAACCCTTAATGAAACGGCGATAGTAACCGATCATGCCCAAAAATCTCATGATCTGCCGCTTGGTGGACGGCCTGGGGAACTGATTAATAGCCTGTATCTTGTTTTGGGGGGGCACACCTGGCCTAACCCGACCACAAACCCGAGATACTGTACAGTTGCCCGGACAAAGTCACAGTTGCCCAGATTGACCACCAAGCTGGCCTCACTGAGCTTCCGAAACAAGGCTTCAATGTGCTCACAGTGACTCTCAAAGTTGTCATCGTAGATTATAACGTCATCTAGGTAGACAGTGCAGTTAGGGATGTCAGCTACTAACTCATTCATAAGACTCTGGAAGGTTGCTGGGGCATTCTTAAGACCATACGGCATCACATTGCAACGATAGGTGTTCCCATCAACCACAAACCCGCATACCCCCTTCGCCCGCTCAGACAAGGGCACCTGCCAGTAACCTTTCACTAGGTCTACTTTAGTTAAAAACTTTGCCTTACCAATCTTGTCTACACTATCATCAATACGAGGAAGGGGATAAGCATTGGTGTAAGTTAACTCGTTCAATCTCCGAAAGTCAATGCAGAAGCGAACCTTCCCGTCAGGCTTAGGCTGCAGAGTGACAAGGAGATGTCCACCTCACTGCCCCCTTCTCAATCAATCCTCGTTCTAACATATATTCTAACTCCGCTTGGAGGGCTGGGAGTTTAATGGGTGGAATTCAGTAGGGTACTGATTTAAAGGGGGGGTGATCTCCCACGTCTACGTCATGCACCACCCGAGTTGTGAGGCCTGGATGCTCTGCGAACACAGTGGGGTATGAAGCAAACAGGCGCTGCACGGCTGCACGCTGTTGCTCAGGCAGGTGCACTAGAGCATCGCCAGCCACCTGTCTGGAGTTCCCCGCCCACTGGTCAGCAGAGACATGACACTCCCAGTTATCCTCCACCTGGGCTTCACTGTCCCTCACTCCTTCTCCTCCATGACCGCTGCAGGTCAACACAGGGACAGCGAGAGGCTCAGGGGGCCGCCTCACAAACTCTTTCACCAGATTCACATGGCACAGCTGATTCTTTTTATGCCTATCTGGAGTAGCCACAAGATAGTCTAGGTCAGAGATCTTTTTTACCACCTTATAAGGACCAGCGTACTTGGCAGACAACGGATGACCTGGCAGAGGTAACAGAATCAACACCTCCTGCCCCACCTTAAACTTCGGAGTTTTGTCTTCTCATCGTACCTGTCCTTCATAAGTGCTTGCGACCCTACCAAATTCCTACCTGCCAACTCTAGGCTTCTCAGCATTCTCTCTCTACTGTCGAGGACATACTTTAACATGGAACATGGTTTTGCTGTGCCCTCCCAGATTTCTCTAACCATGTTGAGGGGGCCTCTGACCTGATGTCCGAAAACTAACTCATTGGGACTGAACCCTAGGCTTTCACCAGGTACCTCCCGAGCAGCGAATAATACATAGGGCAACCCAAGATCCCAATCCTTGCCATTCTCAACACAGTAACAACGCAGCATGCTTTTCAGAGTTGAGTGCCACCTCTCCAACACCCCTTGACTCTCTGGGTGATAGGCTGAAGAGACAACTGTACTGATACCGTGCTGCTGCATGGTCTGTTTGAAAAGGTTAGAAGTAAAGTTGACCCCTTGGTCTGACTGCAATTCCTGCGGGTACCCGTACCTAGAACAGTACAATAGCAAGTTACGAATAACAGTCTTATCAGTACCATTTCGCATGGGGTATGCATCCGGATAACGAGTGGCAACATCCATGATTGTGAGGAGGAACTTGTTGCCTGCACTAGTAGGTGGTAGAGGGCCAACCATGTCGATTATAACCTTACTGAATGGGGGCCCGATTACAGGAATAGTGTGTAACGGAGCCTTGGGAATACACTGGTATGGTTTACCTACTGTCTGGCAGGTACTGCACATTGCCACCCATGACACCACATGTGCCTTCATACCTGGCCACCAAAACAATTTCGCCAATGCCGCTACCGTCTTACGTACACCCAAATGCCCTGCCAACGGTACATCATGCGCCAACCTCAGTAGGCTATCACGGCACACACTAGGCACTACCAACTGGTCAACCACTCTCGACCCACCCTCCCAACTCCGTCTGGGATCTAGAAAACACCTGTACAATATGCCCTCCACACGAAAGAAGTCCCCCGGTTTTGCATCCCCGTCCTCCTCAAGCTCCACTGCACCGTTGCTACACTTTTGAAGCTCAGGATCATCTAACTGTAGCTTACAATTATCCGAAGGAGCCAATTTATCTAGATGCTCCCGGAGCAACTTATGGCCTCCCCCGATACTAAGCTGTTCTATACTATCTTGCTTACGGGTTGTTACGAACTGGCACTCGGGTAC
Organism: Paralithodes platypus; assembly: GCA_032716605.1. Classification (NCBI taxonomy): domain Eukaryota; kingdom Metazoa; phylum Arthropoda; class Malacostraca; order Decapoda; family Lithodidae; genus Paralithodes; species Paralithodes platypus. The sequence continues at coordinate 39,692,638 of CM064525.1, forward strand.
ACAAGGGCTCTCAATCAGGACTCAAATACGGCTCGCTGCCACAACGGAAACACACGATCCCAACCCCTGAGTACTGCCAGCCGAACAAAAAACACCAATACCCTCCAGAGTTCAATCTGCTATAACGGGGTATACAAGAACTCGGTACTAGTGTTCAACAACAGACTAATAAAGAGACAGGAATTATCTAGTCTGGTCAACAATCAAACATTGAAGTAAGAAACAACAACACCAAAGAATAGTGTTGGCCGAAGCCGAAGTAATCCACCCTTGACTATGAACTTAAGAAGTCCACCACCCTCTACTTCGGATCGGCACTATTACGTTACGTTAATTAATAGTCCTTAAGCATCGAGCAAGGAATCTTCTGAAAAAAGTTAGATGCTTCTCGGATGCTCGTAAGAAGTACGTATCGGATTTTGAAAAGTAATTCAATAAGCAAAAACACTGGCAATTAAATACTATTAAAGGCTTAAATTGGCATAAGAATAATTAAAAGAATATGCAATAGTAAATGGCAAACATTAAAAGGAACTACTCCGCAAATGCAACGGCAATAGCCTACTCGGATTGTGCTCGTGGGCCACTAATCACTAAAGTAGCCAAGCTTGCAACACATGAAATCAATAGTGCATAAACAATATCATACATAAGGAAAGCTTCAATACTATTCTGTATCTACTAATCGAGTAAAGTCTAGCTGGGGTACTGTAGGCAAAAAGGTAGCAGTGACTGAGCAAAAACGGCTCGTAGCCTAGCGAAGTCCTCACGACTGTTTAAAGTATTACGTTAAAACTAACAAGTGCACTTTGAGAAATCCAGATCCCTTGTATCTGGTTTTCTCCCGGCTCCTTGACAAAGTAAAAACAAACTGTTAATAAAATACAGGGTGGTTAGGCTCTTGCCCTCAAGCACTGTAAATTATTAACTCAACACAGTCAGCCGCGAAGACAACCTAGGCTTCACTGAACCGAAACGAGTATGCAGGTTTATCGCTTAACCACTGCATCAAACAACAACTCGTAACACAGAAAAGCCTTACCCCAGTCTAGCATTACCTAGTCTAGCAGAAAACAGGAATAATAATAATAACACACAGGGAAATGCATATACAAGTGCAACAAACATAAATCAATCCTATTCTAAGTCAACCCTTCCAAAATAGGCTATCTAATAGGCAAGTATCTCGTGAGAACTCGAGCGATAATGCGTTGGCTGACTAGCTCTGCACCAACGGGACCATGGAAGTTATACAGGGCAGGGAAAAGAGGAGATAAGAATGTAAGGTAGTAGAGAAAGTTCCCATCAGTCAGAAGAATATATATAGTTAGCAAGGGAAATGAGAAGTCGCTCTGCCTAATGAGTTCTGATGAAAAAATGGCTAGACTTCCCTTATATACCCGGCCCTCTAGTGAGCCCAACGTGAACTACTAAGGACCGCCCACTGACAACCATTACGTAATTTCTCTCTCTCCTCTGGGATACACAAAGGATCCCCTAGCACTGAGGGAGGGAGGAATGGGAGTGAGTTAGGCCCACCTCCCGCCTGGCGCACCCACTGACCCCCAACTGTGGCTGTTTCTCTTCCCATCATTACAAATAAGTTTTACACACAATACTTATAACTAATGATATAAAATAGAACTCGTTGACTCAGATGAAAACAAAATACATATTCATAATACTTGTAGTACAACGGCTCACACGAACTAAGTTAGGAAACTCTACATAGACTACAGCCAAAGTTCCTGCCCTGACGATCCTAGCGAGAGTGGGGCATGACTAGGCGTTCTGTACAGCATGCTCACACGTGGACATGCGTCACACCTCCCCCAAGATTTTTACTCGCTCAACCCTGAGCTAAAATCTGACAAACACAGAACCCCATCAAGCCCCCCACACCCAGCGACCGCATGGCACTAAAACAAAGCTGAGTTTATCACCAAAACACATCTTATTATAAAAAAAAAAATCACATTTTATAACTCCTCCCAACAATAGCAAAAAGACACAATATCATGCTCCCAGAGCGAGCTTACAGCAGCTCAGCCGTTTGATAGTTTGTGGACTACTCAAACTCTATAGGCTATGACAAACTTATACGATTACCTATATCAAAAGAAAGAGTTTTTATATGATTTTTATATTTTAATATGTTTTTCCCGGCTGCACTATAAGGGCAGCCTATTTTCCTCCACTCAAACCCACACACCTGTGATAGCCTACGACTGATCATCCACCCTTGATAAACAATCCGCGATCACATTGTCACATCCAGCAATATGACGGATGTCCAGGTTATACTCCTGCAACATCAAAGACCACCTGGTCAGTCTCATATTGCGATTGTGAAATTGATTCAGGAATCTCAAAGGGTGATGATCAGTGTAGATAACCACGACTGGGCCATAGGCTGGAACATACACCTCGAAGTGCCTGAGCGACAGCACAATCGCCAGTAATTCCTTTTCTATTGTAGAATAGTTCTTTTGTGCAGCATTGAACTTCTTAGAAAAGAAACTTACTGGGTGTTCCACACCTTCATTGTCTGTCTGTAGCAAGACGGCACCAGCCCCTACACCACTAGCATCTGTTGCCAGCTGAAAAGGCCTGTTAAAGTCTGGGGCCCTGAGTATCGGGTGAGTACATAGCAAATGTTTCACCAAAGTGAAAGCCTTTTCACACTCAGGTGCCCACAAAAACTTTTTGTATTTAGATAACAAATCTGTGAGAGGTGCCAATACCGTTGAGTAACCTTTTATAAAGCGTCTGTAGTAGCCTATCATACCCAAGAATCTCATAATCTGCTTCTTGGTTGTTGGGTGCGGAAATTTATTGATAGCCTGTACCTTGTTCTGAGGAGGGCACACCTGTCCCCTTCCCACTACAAACCCAAGGTACTGCACAGTGGCTTTTACGAAGTCACACTTTGCCAAATTTACTACCAGACCTGCTTCACTAAGTTTCCGGAACAAGGTCTCAAGGTGCTCACAATGGCTCTCAAAGTCGTCATCATAAATGATTACATCGTCCAAATATACGGTGCAATTTGGAATGTCCTTTACAATTTCATTCATCAGGTTCTGAAACGTTGCTGGTGCATTCTTAAGTCCGTAAGGCATAACATTGCACCGGTAGGTACTCCCGTCCACAACAAAACCACATACCTCTTTAGCACGCTCGGACAAAGGTACTTGCCAGTAACCTTTTACTAAATCTACTTTAGACAAAAAATAAGCATTACCAATTTTGTCAACACTATCATCAACCCGAGGAAGAGGATATGGGTTAGTTGGAGTCAAACCGTTTAACCTACGGAAATCAATACAAAAGTGTACCTTGCCATCTGGCTTAGGCTGCAGTGTTACGGGGGAAGTCCACTTAACTGTGCCTTTCTCTATCAACCCTCTACCGAGCATATACTCCAACTCATCCCTCAGAGCTGGTAGTTTTATGGGGGGCACACGGTACAGGATTGACTTAAAGGGCATATGGTCCCCCACGTCAACATCATGCATAGCCTGAGTAGTGAGGCCTGGGTGTTAAGCAAATACAGTGGGGTATGAACCGAACAACTGACGGATAGCACCAAACTGCGGCTCAGGCAAATGAGCTATAGCCTCGTCAGCCCGAAGGCTCGAGTTCCCCGCCAACTGATCCGCTGAAACATGATGATCCCAGCTATCCTCCTCCGAAGCTTGACTGTCCCCCTCTCCTTCTCCACCACGGCCGCAACAAGCCAACACAGGGACAGTGAGAGGCTCAGAGGGGCGCCTCACATACTCTTTAATAAGGTTCACGTGACATAACTAGTTCTTTTTCCTCCTGTCTGGAGTGGCAACAAGGTAATCTAAGTCTGAAATTTGTTCTACAATTTTATAAGGTCCAGTGTACTTCGCAGAGAGGGGGTTACCAACCAAAGGCAACAAAATTAATACCTCTTGTCCTACAGTGAACTTCCGGAGCCTCACTTTGCGATCATACCTGTCCTTCATCAAAGCAGCTTGTGATTCTGTCAAATTTCTACCTGCCATCTCCAGACTCTTAAGCATGCGCTCACGGCTTTCAAGCACATACTTTAACCCTTCTTTAGCGGCCTATGCGGTTTATTTATATGTACCGCCCAGCGGGGTGTTTTTAGCCAAAATAGGGCTGTTTACGTGATCATTTTCATGCCTAAATAAGACCCAGAACGTAAAACAAGTATCTATCCCTGAAAGGGCATAAACAGAGCTTTCGAATGACACCATAACGATCCTTGTATGATGGATAGTTTTCTTGCAATAACCGTGCAACGCGAGTGCAAAAAGCAGGTAATTAGCCACTTTCCCCATATAATTCAGTATGTAGCGAGTGAGAGAGGGAGGAGGGAGCTGAGATTCGTGTCAGTAGGTTCGCCGCGGTGGTCTGGAGCAGTCATACGCTCGCTAGTCTCCTGCCACCACTTGTCTCTCTCTCTCAGCAACATTACGTGCTGAAATTGCCACTCGACCTATGTCGAGCGCCGCCACATAGTCCAGCTTTATTAAATACGACTGATGTGGTGAGCCGCTTTTTAAGGGTTAATAATGGACAAGGCTGCATAGTCCCCTCCCAAATTTCTTTCAGCATGTTAAGGGGGCCCCTGACACGGTGTCCAAAAATCAGCTCGTTTGGACTAAATCCCAGGCTCTCACCAGGTACCTCCCGAGCAGCAAACAGCACATAAGGCAATCCAAGATCCCAATCCATACCGTTGTCAGCACAATAACACCTGAGCATGCTTTTAAGTGTAGCATGCCACCGCTCAAGCACCCCTTGACTCTCAGGGTGATACGCTGACGATACTACTGCTCGTATCCCATGCTGTTGCATTGTTTGCTTGAACATGTTGGAGGTGAAATTAGATCCCTGATCAGACTGAATCTCCTCCGGGTACCCGTACCTTGAGAAGTACCACAACAAGTTACTGACTACCGTCTTAGCCATTCCATTTTTCATAGGGTATGCATCGGGGTATCTAGTGGCAACATCCATTATGGTTAACAAAAATTTATTTCCAGCCTTAGTGGGAGGGAGTGGACCAACCATGTCAACAATAATTTTACTAAAGGGTGGCCCAATCACAGGAATAGGGTGTAACGGAGCCTTAGGAATAACTTGGTTCGGTTTCCCGACACGTTGACAAATATCACATGAGTTTATCCATGACTGCACATGAGACTTCATCCCCGGCCACCAAAACAATTTCCCCAAAGCCGCCACCGTTTTCTTGGCACCCAAATGTCCTGATAATGGAGAATCATGAGCCAACCTAAGCAAACTTTCCCTGCAGCCCTCTGGCACGACCAGCTGGTCAACTGTACCTGATCCGCCCTCCCAGTTCCTTTTAGGATCTTGATATCGGTGGTATAAAATTCCATTAAAGAAAAAAAAATCCCTGCCTTTGCATCCCTATCTTCTTCTAACTCCACAGCCCCATTGGTACACTGCAAAACCTCTGGATCCTCTAATTGCAACTTTCGAATGTCTGTGGGAGCCAACATGTCTAACTGCTTGGTCAACAACTCATGCCCTCCCCCAACATCCAACTTAGACATCCGGTTTTCTCGCTGCAGGTAACGGTGCTGTCTCTGAGTCTCTGCCTTCTCCACTACTTTATCAACTGTGTTAGGCACTGGAGTTACAACAGACTCGGTCAAAGGTCCTGCTATTGGGTCTTTTGGGAGAGCCACTGGTTCTAAACTCTTCAAACTTTTCCCAGCCTTCCGCTTCTCCTTAATTCCCTTCCTCCGCTGTTCTGTGGCCTGGGAAATAGGCTGTGATACCTTAAATGCTTGGGAACGAGTTACCACACATGCCATCTGTTGGTGTTTGACAACTCACTACCCACTCTTGTTCCTCCCTACTCACGTCGGCCGGCCTCTCGGCAACGACTAAGGGTAGAACGTCTAAAGTAGGCACCGCAAAGTCGTTGCCGAGAAGAATGTCGACGCCCTCCACTGGCAATTTCTCAACGATCCCAACAACTGAGTCCTTACTCACACCATCAACTTCCAGCTCCACACGAACCAACGGGTATGACCTGGTCGCATTAATACCCTGAACAACAACCACCCGTGCCGCATTAATTGGTCGCCCCGTGAAATTCTTCAAAAGTGTCTGTGAAGCTCCAGTATCACGCAAAACTTCCACCTTATGCTGGCAACCCGCCCAACTTACCCTACCGGCCCCTCTATGGGCGCAAAAGACATCACGGACAGGGGACGAGCCTTCCTGAGTCTTATACATAGCCTGTGACCCTGCCGCTGGCAAACTACCCTGGGTAAATCCAGACGACATTTCAGCCACACCTATGCTGCGCACCAAAGACACGGCTGCAGTTGGCGGCTTACTAGGACAAGATTTTGCATAATGCCCCTTCTTTCTACAATGAAAACATTCCACTTCCCCTATCGGTCTCTTCCGATAAGGGGCGGAGTTCTGACCATTCTGTAATGGGACGGCTGTAGTCTTTGGTTCAGTCCTGGTATCTTGGCTTTTAAACTGAGGTTTATATCTATAGTGATTGTCCTGAGCTCGAGGGTTTGGAGTATCGCGCCCCTTGGGAACTGCATCAACACGCTTTACAGATTCACATCCCCTGATTAGCGACAACCTGAGGTCAGCCATCTCAGCTGCCTCTTGAAGAGTTCTTGGGTTCTTTTCTTTAATATTTAAAGTCATTTCTGCACCAGTACACTTATAAAACTGCTCGAGCAGAAACAGCTCAGTCAACTGTTCTGCCGTCTCAGCTTTCTCAGAACGTGTCCAGTTTTTAAGTGCATCTTTTAAGTCCCGGGCATGTTCAAGAAAGGTCGCCTCCCTAGTCTTTGTAACACCCCGAAACTTCAATCGATATGTTTCCGGTTGCAACTCGTATGCCCGTAGGACAGCTCTCTTCAATTCTGGGTAGTCAATGCAAGACTCTAAAGGCAGTGCATCATAAGCCTTCAGACCCTTACCCGTAAGTCTTGAGGAGACTAGAGCTGCCCACTTCTCTTCAGGCCAATTATGCTCCCTACACTTCTTCTCAAAACGATTAAAAAATTCTGTGACTTCAGTTTCACTAAATACCGGCACCAATTTGACTAAGTGGGCCAAGGACTGTTCTCTTACTTGGCCCTCACGGCCCATCCGAGTCCCTGTCGACTCTGCACGAGTCTTATCTAAATCTAATTTAGCACAATATTTCTCTGAGTCGTACCTAAGCTCAGCCTCATGCCTCCTGGTCTCATCCTCCTGCCTCCTAACCTCAATCTCATGCCTCCTCGTCTCATCCTCCTGCCTCCTGGTCTCATCCTCCTGCTTCCTAGCCTCAATCTCCTGCTTCCTAGCCTCAATCTTAGCAAGCTCAAGTCTAAATACCATATCTGGAGACAGGCAGGAAGAGGGAGCTGCCACTACTGAAGGAGGGGGGGCAAAAACTGGGGAACCACCACGTGCACCACCCGAGGGCACTCCAATCTGCCAATTCTCATCCCTCTGTGGGAGAGTGCTAACCTCCGGTAACTGAGTGGACGGCACTGTGGGAGTCGAGTGAGAGGGGATCTGGGGAGGAACCCCCCCAAACGCCCTCTCCTCCGAAACCCCATGTCACCCACGCAACACCCAGGAAATCAGCTCCCCCTTGGACATCCCTGCTACATTGGAAATGCCCAAAACCTTGGCTATCAGGTGCAAGCCACAAACATCCACCCCACTCAGCCTCTCCTCCGTCACGTGGTACCGCTTACTCACAAAAACTCTAGCATCCTCCTCACTGGTTACTAACGGCACACCTTCAAATGACATCTCTCGCTCATCGTCAGTGCTAATGCACGACATACTGAAGTCCACATCAAAATTCTCGAGACAAAAGTGTTAAACTTCCTATGCAAGCACTAATTACTAAATTAACTGAAGTCTCTTAAATGCTTTACTAATTGCCATACAAATATAATATTCTTCAATATGCACGCTAAAATACAAACAAACAAATGTTGTACAACTCTGCAAAAATTTATACTGTTCACAAAATCCTAAGCAAGGTCGCCATTTGTTACGAACTGGCACTCGGGTACACAAGGGCTCTCAATCAGGACTCGAATACGGCTTGCTGCCACAACGGAAACACACGATCCCAACCCCTGAGTACTGCCAGCCGAACAAAAACCACCAATACCCTCCAGAGTTCAATCTGCTATAACGGGGTATACAAGAACTCGGTACTAGTGTTCAACAACAGACTAATAAAGAGACAGGAATTATCTAGTCTGGTCAACAATCAAACAATGAAGTAAGAAACAACAACACCAAAGAATAGTGTTGGCCGAAGCCGAAGTAATCCACCCTTGACTATGAACTTAAGAAGTCCACCACCCTCTACTTCGGATCGGCACTATTACGTTACGTTAATTAATAGTCCTTAAGCATCGAGCAAGGAATCTTCTGAAAAAAGTTAGATGCTTCTCGGATGCTCGTAAGAAGTACGTATCGGATTTTGAACAGTAATTCAATAAGCAAAAACACTGGCAATTAAATACTATTAAAGGCTTAAATTGGCATAAGAATAATTAAAAGAATATGCAATAGTAAATGGCAAACATTAAAAGAAGTACTCCGCAAATGCAACGGCAATAGCCTACTCGGATTGTGCTCGTGGGCCACTAATCACTAAAGTAGCCAAGCTTGCAACACATGAAATCAATAGTGCATAAACAATATCATACATAAGGAAAGCTTCAATACTATTCTGTATCTACTAATCGAGTAAAGTCTAGCTGGGGTACTGTAGGCAAAAAGGTAGCAGTGACTGAGCAAAAACGGCTCGTAGCCTAGCGAAGTCCTCACGACTGTTTAAAGTATTACGTTAAAACTAACAAGTGCACTTTGAGAAATCCAGATCCCTTGTATCTGGTTTTCTCCCGGCTCCTTGACAAAGTAAAAACAAACTGTTATTAAATTACAGGGTGGTTAGGCTCCTGCCCTCACGCACTGTAAATTATTAACTCAACACAGTCAGCCGCGAAGACAACCTAGGCTTCACTGAACCGAAACGAGTATGCAGGTTTATCGCTTAACCACTGCATCAAACAACAACTCATAACACAGAAAAGCCTTACCCCAGTCTAGCATTACCTAGACTAGCAGAAAACAGGAATAATAATAATAACACACAGGGAAATGCATATACAAGTGCAACAAACATAAATCAATCCTATTCTAAGTCAACCCTTCCAAAATAGGCTATCTAATAGGCAAGTATGTCGTGAGAACTCGAGCGATAATGCGTTGGCTGACTAGCTCTGCACCAACGGGACCATGGAAGTTATACAGGGCAGGGAAAAGAGGAGATAAGAATGTAAGGTAGTAGAGAAAGTTCCCATCAGTCAGAAGAATATATATAGTTAGCAAGGGAAATGAGAAGTCGCTCTGCCTAATGAGTTCTGATGAAAAAATGGCTAGACTTCCCTTTTATACCCGGCCCTCTAGTGAGCCCAACGTGAACTACTAAGGACCGCCCACTGACAACCATTACGTAATTTCTCTCTCTCCTCTGGGATACACAAAGGCTCCCCTAGCACTGAGGGAGGGAGGAATGGGAGTGAGTTAGGCCCACATCCCACCTGGCGCACCCACTGACCCCCAACTGTGGCTGTTTCTCTTCCCATCATTACAAATAAGTTTTACACACAATACTTATAACTAATGATATAAAATAGAACTCGTTGACTCAGATGAAAACAAAATACATATTCATAATACTTATAGTACAACGGCTCACACGAACTAAGTTAGGAAACTCTACATAGACTACAGCCAAAGTTCCTGCCCTGACGATCCTAGCGAGAGTGGGGCATGACTAGGCGTTCTGTACAGCATGCTCACACGTGGACATGCGTCACAGGATGTAACGGTGCTGTCTCGGAGTTTTCTCACCCCCCACCTCCTCACCAAGTGTGACAGGTTCTGGGGCCACTCCGGACCTAAACATAGGTGCTAATACTGAGTCGCCAAGAAGAGCCGCTGGGTCAAAACTCACAAAACCTTTCCAGCTTTAGCATTCTCCTTCCGACCGTTCCTCCGCGGTTCTAGAGACTGAGAAATAGGCTGTGACACTTTAGATGCACGAGATCGGGTGACAACACAAGTCATCTGCTGTAATTGACACCTCTCGACCAACTCCTGCCCCTCCCTACTCACGTCGGCCGCCCTCTCGGCAACGACTAAGAGTGGAACCTCAGAAGTAGGCACCGCAAAGTCGTTGCCGAGAAGAAGGTCGACGCCCTCTACTGGCAGTTTCTCTATGATTCCAACATCAAGCTCCCGTGTCACACCATCGGTCCAGCTCTACTCGAACCAACGGGTATGACCTTGTAGCATTAATACCCTGCACCATAACCACCCGTGCCGTGTTTATAGGGTGGCCTGTAAAGTTCTTCATCAAAGTCTGGGATGCACCTGTATCTCGCAGCAACTCCAGCCCATGCTTGCAACCAGTCCAACTCACGCAGCCACGCCCTCGATGGCCACAAAAAGCATCGCGGACAGGTTTCGAGCCTTCTGGACTCTCCTTCACTGGCTGTGTCCCCGCATCTGACATATCACCGTGGGTAATAGCAGAAGACCTTAAAGACACCCCAATGTTGCGAGCCAAAGACACGACTGCAGTAGGTAGTTTGCTAGGACAGGATTGTGCAAAATGCCCCTTCTTATGACAATGAAAACACTCTACCTCCCCCTTGGGCTTCCCTTGAGGTGGGGAACGGCCCGGACCCTTCTTAAACGGGACGGTATTAGGTTTATGGTCAGACTTAATATCATTGCTCTTGTTTTTATTGATATATGGTGTATCACTGACTCGGGGGGGTGGAGTGTTGCGCCCCTTGTTACCTGCATCGTTCCGTTGTGCAGACCCGCACCCACGAATCAGCGATAGCCTAATGTCAGCCATCTCAGCTGCCTCCTGTAGAGTTTTAGGATTTTTCTCTTTGATGTTCAACGTCAGGTCGCTGCCCGTACACTTAAAGAACTGCTCGAGAAGCATCAACTGTTTTATCTCATCAAACGTCATTGCCTTCTCCGATCTCAGCCAATTCCCAAAAGCGTCAGACAGTTCCCGGGCATGTTCAAGAAAGGTGCACTCACGACCCTTCGTAACACCCCGGAACTTCAACCTATAAGTCTCTGGTTGTAACTCATATGCCCGCAGGACAACCTCCTTCAATACCTCATAATCGATGCAAGACTCCAAGGGCAACGCATCATATGCCTTGAGTCCTTTGCCAACCAACCTAGAGGAAACAAGGGCTGCCCACTTAACCTCGGGCCATTGGTGCTCCCGGCACTTCTTCTCAAAATGCAAAAAAAAAATGGTGACACCCGACTCATCAAACACAGGGACTAACTTGAGCAGGTGCGATAAAGACTGATCAAGACCTCGATTCCCAGAACCGAGACGCTGCCCTGTCGACTCCACCCGAGACTTCTCAAGATCTCTGTCTGCACAGTACTTCGTAGCCTCAACCTGAAGCTCAGCTTCCCGCTGCTGCTGCTGAATCTTAGCCATCCCAGGCTGCTGATTAAGTTTGGCGAGTTCGAGCTGAAACAACATCTCGGCAGACAAACCTTGAGGAGGGGGTGCTACTATTGGGGACCCACCCCGTGAATCACCTAGACTCCTAGAGGTATACCCAACCGCCAGCGGGCATCGGCCTGCGGGAACGTACCCGGCTCCGGAGCCCGAGGGGGCGCCATGGTAGGAGTCGAGTGGAATGGGGGCTGAGCAGAAGGTGCCCCAGCTCCCGCTCCACCCGAAGCCCCACGCACCCCACCGAGCACACAGGTAACCAACTCACCTCTCGACAAACCGCTAGTACCGGGAAACCCTAAGACCGTGGCTACACACTGTAGTCCGTACCGGTCTAGCCCCGACACCCAATCCGCTGACACAGGCTCCTCCAAAAATATCCGAGCATCCTCCTCACTGTTTACCACCCGAGCGCCGCTAGACAACTCCACCTTCTCCACCTCCTCGCCTGTGCTCTCACTATGTACTGATCCGTAGTTTGACATAGTGTCCACCGGAAATCCTCGACGTTTATAAAAAAAAAGAAGTACCTACTCTCATGTAGCACTATTCACTCAAAAATGCTTGAAGACAACTCAAGTGCTATACCACGTTGCCAAAACAAAATTCCAACGTGTCCAAAATATTCCTCAAAAACAAATGTCCAGAAATCCTGCAATTATTTCTTAGTTCACTAGGTTGACTAAGATAAGATACTAGGCAAGGTCGCCATTTGTTACGACCGGGACTGCGAATAAAACAAGGGCACTTAAAGATTGGACTAGTAATAGGGCACTATGCAACAACGGTACGCTAGATCCAAACCCTTGAACTTATATGCCGGCGAACAAAAACACCTATTACCCTCCAGAGTTAATCTGCGATAACGGGGTATCCTTAACTGGGCATAAATGTACTCTACTTCATGCTAACCCACACTGGGTATAGCCTGATAACACACAGGATGCAAGTTACGTTAAAATGCATACAAAAAAATCTATGGGAAGATCAATTAAATCACTGCAAGATTTAATAATTATATTAAAAAGATGTTTCAATACAGTTACTTTAAACAACAATAAACTCTTCACTCCTATCTGAAAGAAAGTGAAGTATAGTCCTACAGCATAGACCTGGAAATTTCTGAAGAATGTCTGATGCTCATAAGATGCTCGTATCTTAAACTATATAAATGCAGGAGGCAGGACACCACACGTGTAAATGGTATACACAAAAAGATAGGACATATAATGTTAACTGAAAGAAGTACTTCCTTATCAACGAAACAATCTACTATGGTTGTGCAACTCAACAACAACCTAGACTAATAAATGCTTGTGAATAATAATGCATACATATCAAAGAGCTTATATTAAATACTAATAAGTGTCTACTTAATTAATAATGTCTAGCTGGGATACTCTAGGTAAGGAACTGGGGTGAGCAATAATAATAATAATAATAATAGTTCTTAAAGCTAGCGCATGCTAAGCTAGCTAAGGATAGCTCAATAAGGCCGATTAGGCGTATTTCCATTGGGGTCCTGTACTACTACCCCATCCCTTTGCTCATGAGGGATGGTAACGACTCAGTGCTTGTGAAAAATCTTTAATGCGCCGAGCGTGGGCGCGAACCCGGGCCTTCTGGGTGGAAGTCCGAGACGCTAGTCACTACACCAAGCGAGCAAGACTGGCTCGTAGCCTAGCGATGTCCTTAAGACTGTATCCTTTAAGTTACGTTAATTGACTAGGGTGCTCTCTTGATAGATCCAGATCACAAATATCTGGTTCTATCCTGGCGACCCTCTAAAGCAAAGCAAAGAGGCAGCAAAGTATGGAACTGGCACAGGCAAAAAGCCCTCACTCAACACAAAGCTGCACTCACAAAAGGACACAACCGAAAAGACAGTACAGGCTACCACAGGACCAGTCGAAGTCGTGTAGATATAAGCGAACCATACACACATCGATGACAACGACTACAGTTACCATATCGCAGTCTAGCATTAAATAAAAGAGCAGAAACACTAAATCAATAATGGAGACACACAGAGTTCATAACCTATACCAACTAAGAACCCTCAAAACCTATTCTAAGTACATGTAAATATCTCGGAGGACGGCACATACAATACAATGGGCTGGCTATTGAAACCGTATGCAGAACCCAAGGGGACAAGTAATTGAATAAAGATGAGAAGCAATGGAAAAGAAGAAGTTCAGAGAGAGAAACAGTTCTAAAAGTGGTGATCGGGGGAGAGAGTAAGCAAGGGATGTTAGATGCATGCACGCCTAGCCTGTCCTGAGGAAGGCAGCTCCTGTGGACCCCCACGAACACAGGAGCCCACAAAGACGCGGTGGTCGGCCAATCACAGGCCGAGACGTCACAAGGCAGCAGGTGTCACGTGACACAGCCAAACACACCAGCCAATCAAGAGGCGTGAGAAGGCACGCGCGCGAGCCTACGAGTGGGGGAGGCACCACATGTATACGCACGCACACACTACCACCCCACTGCCTATATTGTTCTCTCTCCTTAACTATATACAATGCATGTTATATTCTACTAATGATATAAAGCACATCCCGTTGTCACAGACGAAAACAAAGACCACCACTGGACTGTCTGTGACAATACGATTGCTAAGAAAGAAAGAACAACATTGTCTGATAACTGTAGCCCACTTCAATGTCCCTGGCGAGCACTAGTGGCTACCGAGAGGCGATTCTGCCAATGCTGGTAGGCGTCACATCACCCTCAATCGCATACCTAGCTTATGCGTCGTTTACCTAGGCCATGCGTCATTTACCACGTCGTTTACCGAGGCCATGCGTCGTTTACCACGTCGTTTACCGAGGCCATGCGTAGTTTACCACGTCGTTTACCAAGGCCATGCGTCATTTACCGAGGCCATGCTTCGTATGCTGCATCGTTTACCGAGGCCATGCTTCGTATACTACGTCGTTTACCGAGGCCATGCGTCGTTTACGGCGTCGTTTACGGCGTCGTTTACCGCGTCGTTTACCACGTCGTTTACCGAGGCCATGCGTCATTTACCACATCGTTTACCGAAGCCATGCATCGTTTACCACGTCGTTTACCGAGGCCATGCGTCGGTTACCGAGGTCATGCTTCGTATACTGCGTCGTTTACCGAGGCCATGTTTCGTATACTGCGTCGTTTACCGGGGCCTAAATTTTTCGAAAAGCGACTCTCCATCATTTCTCGATGGCGGCTAGGGACTTTTATGATACTCTGTAATATACGAGTCAATGGGAGTAATATAGGAATCGCTGGGAATTAGATAGGAGTCAGTGGGAGTCACCGAGCATCACTGGGATTTGTTAGGAATGAGATGCGAGTATGCCAGGCATGGCCCCCATTGTGTGTTTGACCCTATAATTGAAATTAATTTTTCCTCAAGTATGTCTCCTGTAGGCTATATCTACAGTCCTCTAATATCATCATTAAGTATTATGACTGTATTCATACATCATTTCAAACATTAATATAATACGATAAGTCTGTATTATTATGTAACGTAAGGTCATAATATCAATGCTTACTATACTTTAAGAAACTAATATATTTAAACTATTGTCTAAATAGTGGATAGTTAATTGTTCCCACCTTCCTGTTTTCATTCGTTACCAAGTTCTGTAATATTTCATACGATTACCTAATATAGGTAACACTTATAGGTTATGTTAGTTTGCCATGCTTCGTATACTGCGTCGTTTACCGAGGCCATGCTTCGTATACTGCGTCGTTTACCGGGGCCTACATTTTTCGAAAAGCGACTCTCCATCATTTCTCGATGACGGCTAGGGACTTCTCTGATACTCTGGGACGAGGTGGTGATGGCCAACCAAAAAAATGCTGCTGAGAAGCGGGAAGGCAAGAAGGTGATGATAAGACACATGTCTCTGGCTTCTTCCAAGGAAGAGGGGATGAGCCCTCTCGCCTTTCTGTTCCGCAGGAGGACCCCTCCTTCGGACAACTTTGCTGTGTTGCAATCTGAAAATTCAAATGGCTACTCTCCCTCAATCGTATACCTAGCTCATGCTTCATATACTGCGTCGTTTACCGAGGCCATGCGTCGTTTACCGCGTCATTTACCGAGGCCATGCGTCTTTTACCGCGTCGTTTACCAAGGCCATGCGTCGTTTACCGAGGCCATGCTTCGTATACTACGTCGTTTACCGAGGCCATGCGTCGTTTACGGCGTCGTTTACTGAAGCCATGCTTCGTATACTGCGTCGTTTACCGGGGCCTAAATTTTTCGAAAAGCGACTCTCCATCATTTCTCGATGACGGCTAGGGACTTCTCTGATACTCTGGGACGAGGTGGTGATGGCCAACCAAAAAAATGCTGCTGAGAAGCGGGAAGGCAAGAAGGTGACGATAAGCCACATGTCTCTGGCTTCTTCCAAGGAAGAGGGGATGAGCCCTCTCGACTTTCTGTTCCGCAGGAGGACCCCTCCTTCAGACAACTTTGCTGTGTTGCAATCATAAAAATTCAAATGGCTACTCTCCCTCAATCGTTTACCTAGCTCATGCTTCGTATACTGCATCGTTTACCGAGGCCATGCGTCGTTTACGGCGTCGTTTACCGAGGCCATGTTTCGTATACTACGTCGTTTACCGAGGCCATGCGTCGTTTACGGCGTCGTTTACCGAGGCCATGCTTCGTATACTGTGTCATTTACCGAGGCCATGCGTTGTTTACGGCGTCGTTTACCTCGGCCATGCTTTGTATACTACGTCGTTTACCGAGGCCATGCGTCGTTTATGGCGTCGTTTACCGAGCCCATGCTTCGTATACTGCGTCGTTTACCGGGGCCTAAATTTTTCGAAAAGCGACTCTCCATCATTTCTTGATGACGGCTAGGGACTTCTCTGATACTCTGGGACGAGGTGGTGATGGCCAACCAAAAAAATGCTGCTGAGAAGCGGGAAGGCAAGAAGGTGATGATAAGCCACATGTATCTGGCTTCTTCAAAGGAAGAGGGGATGAGCCCTCTCGCCTTTCTGTTCCGCAGGAGGACCCCTCCGTCAGACAACTTTGCTGTGTTGCAATCTGAAAATTCAAATGGCTACTCTCCGTCAATCGTATACCTAGCTAATGCTTCGTATACTGCGTCGTTTACCGAGGCCATGCGTCGTTTACCGCGTCGTTTACCGAGGCCATGTGTCTTTTACCGCGTCGTTTACCAAGGCCATGCGTCGTTTACCGTGGCCATGCTTCGTATACTACGTCGTTTACCGAGGCCATGCGTCGTTTACGGCGTCGTTTACCGAGGCCATGCTTCGTATACTGTGTCATTTACCGAGGCCATGCGTTGTTTACGGCGTCGTTTACCTCGGCCATGCTTTGTATACTACGTCGTTTACCGAGGCCATGCGTCGTTTACCGAGGCCATGCTTCGTATACTGCGTCGTTTACCGGGGCCTAAATTTATCGAAAAGCGACTCTCCATCATTTCTTGATGACGGCTAGGGACTTCTCTGATACTCTGGGACGAGGTGGTGATGGCCAACCAAAAAAATGCTGCTGAGAAGCGGGAAGGCAAGAAGGTGATAAGCCACATGTATCTGGCTTCTTCAAAGGAAGAGGGGATGAGCCCTCTCGCCTTTCTGTTCCGCAGGAGGACCCCTCCTTCAGACAACTTTGCTGTGTTGCAATCTGAAAATTCAAATGGCTACTCTCCCTCAATCGTATACCTAGCTCATGCTTCGTATACTGCGTCGTTTACCGAGGCCATGCGTCGTTTACCGCGTCGTTTACTGAGGCCATGTGTCTTTTACCGCGTCGTTTACCAAGGCCATGCGTCGTTTACCGTGGCCATGCTTCGTATAATACGTCGTTTACCGAGGCCATGCGTCGTTTACGGCGTCGTTTACCGAGGCCATGCTTCGTATACTACGTCGTTTACCGAGGCCATGCGTCATTTACGGCGTCGTTTACCGAGGCCATGCTTCGTATACTGTGTCGTTTACCGAGGCCATGCGTCGTTTACGGCGTCGTTTACCGAGGCCATGCTTCGTATACTGCCTCGTTTACCGGGGCCTAAATTTTTCGAAAAGCGACTCTCCATCATTTCTCGATGACGGCTAGGAACTTCTCTTATACTCTGGGACGAGGTGGTGATGGCCAACCAAAAAAATGCTGCTGAGAAGCGGGAAGGCAAGAAGGTGACGATAAGCCACATGTCTCTGGCGTCTTCCAAGGAAGAGGGGTTGAGCCCTCTCGCCTTTCCGTTCCGCAGGAGGACCCCTCCTTCAGACAACTTTGCTGTTTTGCAATCTGAAAATTCAAATGGCTACTCTCCCTCAATCGTATACCTAGCTCATGCTTCGTATACTGCGTCATTTACCGAGGCCATGCTTCATATACTGCGTCGTTTACCGAGGCCATGCTTCGCATACTGCGTCGTTTACCGAGGCCATGCGTTGTTTACGGCGTCGTTTACCTCGGCCATGCTTTGTATACTACGTCGTTTACCGAGGCCATGCGTCGTTTATGGCGTCGTTTACCGAGGCCATGCTTCGTATACTGCGTCGTTTACCGGGGCCTAAATTTTTCGAAAAGCGACTCTCCATCATTTCTTGATGACGGCTAGGGACTTCTCTGATACTCTGGGACGAGGTGGTGATGGCCAACCAAAAAAATGCTGCTGAGTAGCAGGAAGGCAAGAAGGTGATGATAAGCCACATGTATCTGGCTTCTTCAAAGGAAGAGGGGATGAGCCCTCTCGCCTTTCTGTTCCGCAGGAGGACCCCTCCTTCAGACAACTTTGCTGTGTTGCAATCTGAAAATTCAAATGGCTACTCTCCGTCAATCGTATACCTAGCTAATGCTTCGTATACTGCGTCGTTTACCGAGGCCATGCGTCGTTTACCGCGTCGTTTACTGAGGCCATGTGTCTTTTACCGCGTCGTTTACCAAGGCCATGCGTCGTTTACCGTGGCCATGCTTCGTATACTACGTCGTTTACCGAGGCCATGCGTCGTTTACGGCGTCGTTTACCGAGGCCATGCTTCGTATACTGTGTAATTTACCGAGGCCATGCGTTGTTTACGGCGTCGTTTACCTCGGCCATGCTTTGTATACTACGTCGTTTACCGAGGCCATGCGTCGTTTACCGAGGCCATGCTTCGTATACTGCGTCGTTTACCGGGGCCTAAATTTTTCGAAAAGCGACTCTCCATCATTTCTTGATGACGGCTAGGGACTTCTCTGATACTCTGGGACGAGGTGGTGATGGCCAACCAAAAAAATGCTGCTGAGAAGCGGGAAGGCAAGAAGGTGATGATAAGCCACATGTATCTGGCTTCTTCAAAGGAAGAGGGGATGAGCCCTCTCGCCTTTCTGTTCCGCAGGAGGACCCCTCCTTCAGACAACTTTGCTGTGTTGCAATCTGAAAATTCAAATGGCTACTCTCCCTCAATCGTATACCTAGCTCATGCTTCGTATACTGCGTCGTTTACCGAGGCCATGCGTCGTTTACCGCGTCGTTTACCGAGGCCATGTGTCTTTTACCGCGTCGTTTACCAAGGCCATGCGTCGTTTACCGTGGCCATGCTTCGTATAATACGTCGTTTACCGAGGCCATGCGTCGTTTACGGCGTCGTTTACCGAGGCCATGCTTCGTATACTACGTCGTTTACCGAGGCCATGCGTCATTTACGGCGTCGTTTACCGAGGCCATGCTTCGTATACTGTGTCGTTTACCGAGGCCATGCGTCGTTTACGGCGTCGTTTACCGAGGCCATGCTTCGTATACTGCCTCGTTTACCGGGGCCTAAATTTTTCGAAAAGCGACTCTCCATCATTTCTCGATGACGGCTAGGAACTTCTCTTATACTCTGGGACGAGGTGGTGATGGCCAACCAAAAAAATGCTGCTGAGAAGCGGGAAGGCAAGAAGGTGACGATAAGCCACATGTCTCTGGCGTCTTCCAAGGAAGAGGGGTTGAGCCCTCTCGCCTTTCCGTTCCGCAGGAGGACCCCTCCTTCAGACAACTTTGCTGTTTTGCAATCTGAAAATTCAAATGGCTACTCTCCCTCAATCGTATACCTAGCTCATGCTTCGTATACTGCGTCATTTACCGAGGCCATGCTTCGTATACTGCGTCGTTTACCGAGGCCATGCTTCGCATACTGCGTCGTTTACCGAGGCCATGCTTCGTATACTGCGTCGTTTACCGAGGCCATGCTTCGTACACTGCGTCGAAAATTTGAAAATTTCGGATTACTGTAATATACGAGTCAATAGGAGTAATATAGGTATCACTGGGAATTAGATAGGAGTCACTGGGTGTCACCGAGCATCACTGGGATTTGTGAGGAATGAGATGCGATTATGCCAGGCATGGCCCCCATTGTGTGTTTGACCCTATAATTGAAATTAATTTTTCCTCAAGTATGTCTCCTGTAGGCTATAACTACAGTCCTCTAATATCATCATTAAGTATTATGACTGTATTCATACATCATTTCAGACATTAAAATAATACGATAAGTCTGTATTATTATGTAACGTAAGGTCATAATATCAATGCTTACTATACTTTAAGAAACAAATATATTTAAACTATTGTCTAAATAGTGGATAGTTAATCGTTCCCACCTTCCTGTTTTCATTCGTTACCGAGTTCTGTAATATTTCATACGATTACCTAATATAGGTAACACTTATAGGTTGTGTTAGTTTGCTTAGGTTAGGTCAGGAGAGTTGCAGAGCTTCTAGATTATTAACCGGCGACTACAACGGCCCCTAAACAACCAAGCCATGATTCCGTTGGCTCAAATTCTACCCCGGCGACTACAACGCCCCTCGAAGTAGTAATCCACAAGTCCACTCTCCACCACCAAGCGAACTTGACATTTCAAAACACATACAAACACGTATCCACCACTCTCTTTATGTTAGGTAAGGGGAGTTGCAGAGCTTGTAGACTACAAGTAGGGTATTGTAACATTGACCATACATGGTTCACATTATTAATTACCTCACCTACCGTAATTTCCTTCTCTACACACTATCACTGGGTGAATACAATGTCTTGTGGGAAATTGTACATCCACTGTGAGGCTCCACGATTCTGGGAGATACATGGTAATGTAACACAAGAATGCTAGATCACACAGCCACTTGCTATACCTCCACCAACCGACTTTACTCATAAACTCAATTAATGTAATCAACAAATACATGTGGCAGTCCAGGGATTCGAACCTAGGATGCTCACACAAAAATTCAGTGCATTTATCCATTGCGCTACGAAGACAGTTATCATGGATCACATGACACCTCCTTCTTTTGGAAAAGGGGATCGGGACCCTTCTAATTCCACTAGACTATACCATTGGGAATAGAGGTCCTGTTGTCCATGTGAGCGAGCTGTATCTATCTTATGTGTCAACACAGATCTATGTGTAAACACAGGAGAAAAATAAAAGGTTAACTTCAAAATGTTGTTTTATTCCTTACTTAACCCGTCCAGCCCCGGCTAGTTTTGTAATGTTTGTTCACCAGAAACCGGCCGGTTTTCAAAAAATTGTTTTATTCCAGAAACAATAGCGAAGGGGTTAAGAATGAAGGAAAAACCACGAAAAACCGCTCAAAAAGCTTAAAGAATGGTCCTACAGAGCCCACGAAAACGTATTTTACAAGAGTAAAAAATTGAAGGCAATTTCCCCAAAAAAACAGGTTATTGCGCGCTCACGTGCACGCACGTGGACTTTGAGAGTTTTCAACCATCGGCACGGTTGCGTGGGATACGTACACAGTTCCCATACAAATCTGAGCCCTCTTGAGTGGCTACACCTGAGGTTACGGTCGGCGCAATTAGGGTGACGCGCCAGGCGCGTCTCTGGGGCTGTGCGTTACATACATCGCCGATGCGTCAGGCGCGTCGCTGGGGCTGTACGGGTTAATCTAACAGTTTTGCTTTTTTTTCTAGGGGATGCTCCCTGATTCATTATTGCAATTTCTTTCAGCAATGTCTTCTTCTTGAATGATGATTCCGCTGTCTATCAACTTCGAATATTCGTTAGCTAGCGACTCTTCTTCCAAAAACATGCCAGCCTGTCAGGGTATGCGACGTTATCTAACACACATAGTCCCTTTTCCTTCTTCTGGAAAAAATAGATCAGAGTATGTTGTGATACCCACACTTTCACACTCCAGATCATCACCTTTATAATTATTAATAAGACAGTCATCTTCATCTTAACAAGTGGATTGACTATAATAGCCTTCATAACAGTTTAGGAAAAAATATACCAATATATGATGGCAATAGGGTCGCCAAAGGGTTATTGCATTCTAATTCCTACCTTACCTCAAATAACCCTGTAAGGCCATATGCCCGCTAAAGGAATAAGTCATGAACATTGACAAAATCACTCTCCTCTCCCAAGTCCAATTCACTAAAGCGGTTATATAGGCTACCTTTATCTGAATCAGAGTATAACTCTGTTCCGGAACTGGGATCATCGAAGTTTGTTCCGGATCTGGAGTCATCAGAGTATGTTCCGGATCTGGAGTCATCAGAGTCTGTTCCGGATCTGGAGTCATCAGAGTCTGTTCCGGATCTGGAGTCATCAGAGTCTGTTCCAGAACTGGGATCATCAGAGTCACCGCCTCCGTTACTAAGAATATTGATACCCACACCTTCACAGTCATTATCATCACCTTTTTTATCATCTATAATAATACATTCATTATCTTCACCCGTATAATCTATAATAACACAATCATCTTCATGGTCTTTTTTATCCTCAGCTTTATCTTCATCTAAGCAAGATGAATGACTATAATACCCTTCATCTACACTCATACACTCACTGGTGTCTTTTTCAACTATGTCCTCATCTCCATCTGGGGGTCAAGAAAAATAATGTGTAAAGGACCACCCGGTGGGAATTTAAATTCATCCTCTTCGACCTTCCCCGACCCCTCCTTTTCGGCCTCCCATTCGTCCTCCCCCGCTGTCTCCTCGGTGTCGTCCTGGTCTTCCTCTTTGGCTAACTCCTTGGTCTCTTCTTTGTCTTCGTCTTCTTCCTCTTCGGAAGTCTCGTTTTCTAAAAAGAGAGAACAAAAAACGATCATTAGTTGGCCGATGACAGTAAATATCTATACCAAAACACAAATACACTAAATATCTATACAGAAAGATGAACAATTATGTGCTCTACAGGTTTATTTAACAAACAAAATAGGGAAGGATTAATGGACACATGAAACAGATTATAAAAAGTATTTTAAAAAGTATAACACATGTTGATGAGGAGTTAATTCATTGGTATTATTAAATATATAAAAAAAGGATGAATATTAAATATATAAAAAACAAAATGAATAAGGCTTACCGCAGGTGAATTCTTCATCATAATTTCCACTTTTTGTTCTAGCCTGATGCATTTCATAGGTTTTCATTTTATCAAAAATGAAACTCATGGGCTCCTCCCTTACCTTATGTTTTCTTAACTGAATGCTGGTGAATTTTGTGATTATTTTATTTACTAGCAAATGTTCATTCAGCATATTTAATTTGAAAAGTTCCTCGGAGTCTATAAGGGCCATCGCTACAATAGCCGATAGTCTTAATGCATAGTTCATATCTTTTAATGACACTTGTTCTTTGGGTGGCCAGGGTTTGCCTTTTTTTGGCGGTCCTCGCTCACTGTTCATTAGTTCCCTTTCCAATGTTCCCTTACCCACTCTAAACCACTGTTTGGACACTTGATCCTCAGTGTTTTGGAGGACAAGCAGCCTAGAAGGGTCACTAGACCTGTTGTTGCTTGATTTCCTTTGTACTACTTTGTACTTTGTACTGTCCAAGGAAGTCCTTCTTCTCTTTGAATAGCAGCTATGACTCCCGTCACTGACCCGCTCCCTGTTACCGCGTCCTCCATAGCGATGCATCATAGGTTGAGGTGGTGGAGGTAGTGGAGAGGTAAACAATGATGGTGATGGAGGCGATGACGATCGCTGCAGTGGCCGAAGCCGGGTTAGTGGTGGTAGATGCCTTTCAGATGCCATTTCTGAAGAAAAAAAATAGAATTAAGATTTTTTTTTAGTATTTACGAGGTAGAGTAAATCAAAACAAGGTCACACTGCCCGCCAATATTGCACTGCTCACATATCACCCAAATTAAAATGTAAAACTTGCAAACACAGTCAAACCAAAACTGGGACAAAGACAATACAAAGTCAAAACAAAATATAAAAATCGCTATGTGGAAACAACGCTTACTAAAATATAATTTATGAAAGGAAAGAACAAAATTCCCTATTCTAAATTTAAACCCTTTGCGACATAGATCCGCTAATTTGTCGTTTGCAAAATGTTTAACTAGTTCTACATCACCTGTTAATATGTGACATATCTGACTATAAATTAACTTTGCTAATGCATCACATCTGCTAGCGGGCATATCCATGACTCTTTTACATACGCATTTATTATTATTGAAAATATCATTATCTGAAAGATTTCCTAAAACATTATTATAATAATTACAAATAATAGACTCAACAGGTCGTTCATATGAATACACTATTAATGGTCTGAAATCTGTACAACCATCTGGTAACACGGACTTGACTTTCTTTGAATTAATAAGACTATTAACATTAATTTTGTCTAAAATTTTAGAGGAATAATTTAAAGTGGATATAACTTTATCTTTAATAGGGTTATCTTTGGATTTCTTAGAATTAGCTCTAATATGTCCCATAAAAGCAAAGACTATATAGAAGATAGACACCGGGCAAAACAACATACCTTAGAGTAGACACTAGAGGTGGAGGTCCTCAACGGCTAGATTAAGGGGACCGACCGGTTAATTTAGGCTTAAAAAAATCGAAATCGTGAAAATACCAATAGGTGTTTACTCAACAAAAGTCAACATCCCTTCATAAGCCAGTGAAATGTTATTAGTGAAAACCCATTGGAAATAGTTTTTTTTTATGTTTTCCAAACTTTTCCTGTAATTCTAAAAACGTTATATAGCGAACTTTGAAATTAACATGCTCAGTAACTACTGGTCGTACGAGGAGCATACCTATATAAATCGAAAGAGCGTAAGCTACTCTACAACCTCTCATACGCTTTATCTTCTACTTTGCAATGTTCCTGTGTAAAATATTGTAAATCTAAAAAACAAAAGTAAAAATGTTCACCTAATTACCTTAGACTTTCACCTGTTTTTCTCAGAACCTATATTGTCGCACTTTCGGATGTTACTCTACAGTTATTATTGGACCTATAGGAATTGTGTATATACCATTGGAAAGGTAATTAAAAACACTACAAGGCCTATAAACCAATTTACTCTAGTAATTTTTTTTTTCACAATATGTCGTCAAAGTTGTAATTTTCTATAAAATTATATATTCGCCTGAATCTGTAATCACCTAAATCGAACAAATACACAAAATATATAATTTTTTTTTATAGCAACTACAGATACACCTTTTGTGAGTTGTTTGATCACATAACACATGTGCTATGGGGATTTCTATAGGAGTTAATGATTGTCTGCAGTTATCTGGTTTTCAACATTTGTTTACCTAAATTGCAAGAAAAGAGCAAAAAAAAAAAAAAAAATTGATCTAGTTTTATGGTCATATACACCTGTGCCAAATTTAATTTAAATTGAAAGTAAGACCTGGAAGTTTGTAATTAACCGGTCCCCTTAATTTGCAAGAATGGTGGGTTGGTGGTCTTCTCCCGCCGGGCTAATAGTGGGGATGCCAAACCTCCGACAATAATTGTCCAAAGCCCTGTGGTCCAAGTCCCTGGGTTGTTGGATGGCTGGCAGGTATAGTCAACGTCAGGAGCGGGCGGTGAGCGGTAGACTCGTCCGGTAATGGTGAGCAGGGTAGCACTGGCACATGGGCAGTAAGCACACAGCATAAATGCAGCGGTGGCTGTGATTCTGACCTGGGTAGGAAACACAAGGCAGAAGGGCGGGTCACACAGGTTTCGTCGGTGGCAGCGGTGATCGTGCTGTGATGATAGTTGGCGGACCAGCTCAGGAGAAGTGGAGCTCTTTATGGTGCAGATGCGTCTGTTTCAGCTGCGGTCGTGCTGTGATGAGAGGTGGCGGACCAGCACAGGAGATGAGGTTCTTTTTACGGTGCAGTTACGTCTGTGGGTGCTCCTATGATCCAAGCAGCTTATATACCCACAGGCCACGCCTATTCTAGCTGACTGCCACACACAACACACACACACCAACCCACCCAGGCACACACACACACACACAACCTCCTCCACCTACCTCGAGTCAGTCTGTCAATCTCGGACAGGGGTCCGAATCTACCAGGGGTGGGTGCCGAGCATACCCCCAAACGGGGATCGAAAAGGGGAAGGGGAGGGGGGGGGGGGGGAATTGGGAGCCGTCTCCTTCCTATAATAGTGAAGGCCGCCGCCTCCCTCTGCCCATTTTGTGTGTGTTTAGGTGTTGTGTGTGTGTGTGTGTGTGTGTGCCTGGGTGCCTCGGTGGGTGGGTGGGTGTGGGGGGCCAGGAGGAGGAGGGACACATGCCTGCCCTCTCTCTCCTCGGCCTCCTACCTCCGCAGCGCGCCTGCTGCTGCCTGCCTGCCCGCTGCTGCCTGGGCCAATTTCTCTTTTAATACATTTCGATACTAGGGGTCTAAGGTGATGTACCCTACGCAGAAATGGACCCCAGTCCATGCCCTACCCCCTTCAAACATACTTATCAGATCCTGGGACCTAGCTGCAGCTAATAGGTACTTGGAAAGGAACATTACCTGTCAACAAGACTGTCAACAGAGGCCTGTATGCACGGTCGAGTTGGACAATAATCTCGCTACATTGCATGACAGAAATGGCACATGGGCCAAGACATGTAGGGCTCAAAATCTACTTTCTGTCTCCGCCAGATCCTTTTATTGTGAAATTGCTTCTTTCATGAAAAATAAATCAACCATCTTTCCGGACAAGAGAGACCAACAACTTCGAGAATCGGTAATCAAATTCGCCAACAAATGTAGAGCCTTTAAAGAGTTGAACAGGTGGAGCAAGTTCTTCAGCGACAGAGGAGAAACTGGGCGACAACAGATCCTCGACGCTTCCATCCTTCGAATGTTTGAGATATAGCTACTGACAATCTAGAGAAAGATGAACCAGGAAAGATACATAAAGCTTGATGAATTAACTGTTAACAGATTATAAAAACAGGAACAGATTAAAGGCGAAAAAGATAAACGGGAGCAACGAATTATCAGTCCTCATTAATAATTTAATCCCGTTCTAAAAAAACAGAGAGCATTTTCATTTATGTGAATATATGACCTGTGATTTCGTATTCTATTTAACAGTAAATTGTGAATAACAAAACTTAACAACAAGGTCGGTATATAAAGACGATTGAAAAGGGAGGAGTTGGAGCATTTCCGTGTTTATTGTTGTCAGAATTGTTGTGCGAAAAAACACACTTGGTATGGAATATATACGCATATATTTCATTTATGGGGCTTTAAAACACACTTGGTATGGATTATATACACATACAGTATATTTCATTTATGGGGCTTTAAATCACACTTGGTATGGATTATATACACATACAGTATATTTCATTTATGGGGCTTTCAAACTATTGCACGTAACATAACATTTCTTAATTAAATATTTCTTTAGGTTACCAATAATACAATCTTGACAAATATTGCCAATCCATAATATAAGGTCCATTGATTTCTTAATATATTTAGTTACAAACAGACTTTACAATAGCATTATTGGTAACTCTAGATTTTATACATCCTTATTAACCAATAGAGAGGGTAATCTTATTCTTGCTAAATAATTGACTCACACAAAACCTGTAGAGCGAGACTGATATAAAAGACTGGTAATTTTATAGTTAGTAGATCATTTTGCTATGTGAGTTAGTGAGACAAAAGGCAGAACTGCCTGTGACGAGTGCCTTCCCCATAGTTGAAAGAGTGACGGAGCCAAAATGCCTGGACACACGGAGTTTAAAGTAATTACAGTCATAGGATGAGGGGAAAATGGATTTAGGGTAGAGCGTTCCAGAGCTCAGCTGTTGAATAGGGGAAAGATTGGGAATATCGTTTCACTCTTGGGTTGGAGAGTTGCAAAGAGTAGGGTGGGATTGTGTTGGAAGACGGGTTCTACGTACTCTTCGTAGAGGAGGTGGTATATGTTATGTGTGTCCCAGCTAACTCCATAGATGCACAACAGGCCTATCTTGGGTTGGGGAGTAAGTAGACACGCTGTAGATATATAGGTTCTTATTGAGAAGGATATGGGATACAGGCACGAAGCAGAGCCTACAGGGTGATAGCTCTGTCTCATGGTACACAAACATGTATTGGCCCTCTGGTGAGAGGAGCCCCAGGCTTGAGTTGCCAGAGTGGCTATATGACATAACTAATATGACTGCCTGGATGCTAACATGAATCTTACTCATAGAGAGATATTACATATGCATAAGTGACTGTACTAGATATGAAAGTGATACTGTACAAGGTAAATCATATACATACACCTCCCTCCCCCCTCACGCTCGCAGTTCATTCTCGAGCGGACTCTTTCCTACTGAGCCGTTCTGATCGACGTGGGGTAACTTGGGGGTCAGAAGCTAAGGACTGTTCAGCGTCATTGAAAGGGGCCACAGGGTTGAGGGAGTCACCAGTTTGGGGCACGGGGCGGAGGAATCGACGGTTCCGCCACCACACACGGCCACTAGGGAGACGTACCTCATAGGCCCGTGACCTGCCAAGGTTCATCACAACCCCCACCTTGTCCCAGCGTTTCGTGGTCGGGTCTTGAATCCGCACTTGCTGACCGACACGTAACCTGGGAAGGGGTTGTGTGTGCTCATCGTACCGGGTCTTAACCTGCTCGGCACGGTCGGCTGCACGTCTATCACAGTCCTCGGCCTTGGCTCGCCATTCCGCAGCAAAGGACTTGGGATGGGCCGGGAGACATGTCCTAAGAGGATGACCATACAGGAACTGGGCTGGGGAGCGGCCTGCGAAGTTTGGAGTATTCCGGAGTTCCAAGAGACCCCGGTCGAAGTCCTCACAGTCAATGTTGCCAGAGGGTGCAGTCTTTAAGGTGAGGTGCTTGAGAGACTTCACCGCAGCCTCGGCATGGCCGTTCGCCTGTGGGTAATGCGGTGATGTTACCACATGACGAACTCCCCATCGCTTCATAAAGTCCCGGAACTCGTGGCTGGTGAATTGTGGGCCCCCGTCGGTCCTCAGACGAAGGGGCACACCAACTTCCCAGAAGTAGCGACAGAACATCCTGATGGTCGCAGAGGCGGTTGTGTCGCCTGTGCAGGGGACAACAACAGGCCACCCCGAGAGACGGTCGACGACTACCAGGAAAGACTTCCCGGCGACCATGAAAAAGTCGGCCTACACAGACTCAAAGGGCCTTGTAGGGTTGTCATCATTCATGAGTGGTTCCTTCTGGAGGCTAGGCTGAAGGATCTGGCACGACTCACACGCTTGAACAGTGTTGGTGATGTCGGAATCTATCCCCGGCCAGAAGACAGCCTGCCTCGCCCTGCATTTAGTGGCCTCCACACCACGGTGGCCGTCATGAAGATGCTGTAGGGTGCGTCGGCGGAGGGCTGCAGGAACCACGATCCGAGCTCCATACAGGACGAGGTCATCATCAGCGTAGAGTTCGTCCCGTATCTTCCAGTATGGGAGCAAGGAATTGTGAAGGTCGTATCGGTTGGCAGGGAATCCTGAGGTCACACAGTCGAGTAGACGAACATACGCAGGGTCCGCTCTTGCCGCGACCCGGAGATCCTGTAGCGTCCTGTCTGCGTCTGGTGCCGAAGATCGTGCCGAAGATCGTCCTGAGTTGATAACGTCCTTGGTTGTCACTATAGTCCTGAGGTAGGTGGCGGCGTCGGCACAAGCGATCTCATCCTCTGGCGTGGGGCGGCTGACCGGGGCTCGAGACAGGGCATCAGGGATGCAGAGCAACTTGCCGGCACGCCACACGGCCTTAAAGATATAGGGTGAGGTCTTCTCCTTCAGGCGTTGGAGGCGGGGTTTCTCCACAGCGTCCAACGTGTAGTGATTGATGATAGGGATGAGGGGGCGGTGGTCAGTCATCAGTGTGAAATCCTGTAGACCCTGTAAATACAGTCGACACTTGGACATGGCCCAAACAGCAGCCAACATCTCCAACTCGATATTAGCATAGCGGGTCTCAGCGTCCGCCAGGAACCGAGAGCCACACTGGATGAGCGGCAGGTGGCCACTGCCGTGGTCCTGCAAGAGGGCATACCCAATGCCGTTGAGTCGCGATGCATCAGTCTGAAGAATGGTGGGTAGGTCTGGGTCGAAGTGTGCGAGAACAGGACTGACAAGGGCTAACTTGACTCGCCTGAAGGCCTCATCGTGGTCAGGAGTCCACACAAATGTCCTCTTGGGGCTCATCAAAGGGCGGAGGGGCTGAGCAGCGGCGGCGATGTCAGGGGTAAACTCTGCCAGCTGGTTGACCAGACCCAGGAATGACCTGAGGTCGGTCAAGTTGGTTGGTGCCGGAAAGTCCCCGATTGCATCCACTTTGCTCGTGTCAGCCGCAATACCATCCCCTGAGAGGGTGTATCCACAGAAGTCCACTGAAGGTGCGGCAACCACAAACTTGCTCTTGTTGAGGGTAATCCCGAACTTGCGGCACCTAGTCAGCACTTCATGGATGCGGTCGAGGTGAGACTTGTAGTCCTCATCGTACAGCAGTATGTCATCCACGACCTTAGCGCACCTCTGCACACCTTGTAGAGCCATATCACCCCTGTAGCAGAAGCCGTCGCCCGTAGCTGTGAATCCCATGGGTCCTCTGCAATGCTTGAAGCGTCCATACGGCGTGATGAAGGTGGTCAGGTGCTGGTCCTCTTCAGCCAACTCCATCTGCCAGTAACCACAGAGGGCGTCCGCAGTGGTGAAGTAGCGAGCTCCTCGGTCGACACCACGAACTGCTGCGGAGGGAGTAGGCGAAGGGTGAGCTGGTCGGGACACATGTTTGTTGAGTTTGGAGAGGTCGACGGTGATGCGCACTCCTCCGCTGTCCTTACCAACAACGACGAGGGGGTGGCACCATTCTGAGGGGATGTCTCCAGCAGGCTTGATGATGCCCTGGGCCACCATGGACTCCAACTCTCACTTGACTTGGTCCCTAAATGCAAAGGGAATCTGTCGGGGAGTATGGATGGCAAAGGGCTCAGCTCCCTCTTTAAGATGGATCCTCATGGGTTGACCCACCATAGGCTTGAGGGGCACAGTCTGAAGGTCGTCTTTGGACATCAACACGTCGCTAAACTCCCGCAGGAAGTAATTCTTGGCTTCAGCGGGCGACGTGGAGACTGGAAGTGGTGTAGCCTTACACCTGTTGACGTGCTTGACCTCTTGTATGGGCGTTGGGAATGCCAGAGGTATGATGGCTAACTCCCTGCAGTGGAGTCTGGACACCCTCGTGCACATGGATCAGGGCAGTACACACTCTCTGTCCCAGGGTGAGGGTAGCCTGAAATACCCCCAGAGCAGGTGCCATCGGGGAGCCGTCCGCCGTGAACGTTGTCGTGGGCGAAGGGGCTCGCAGGCTGCTCATGGGGATAGCCAAATCCTCAAGGTGACGCCGGCCAATCACGGTGACGTCGGCGCCCGTGTCCGGTAACATCCGTAGGCGGGATGTAGCGTCGCCAAAGGAGAGGGTAACACAGATGGGTTGCGGCGTCGAAGCTGTAGAAGGAGTCGATCCCACCTGACGACAGCTATTACTCCTAGCGTCGGGGGGCTTGCCAGAGTTGGAGGGGGCACCCGTATCGCCTGGGGGGCCACCTTGGCGTCTTTCCTTCTTCTTAGTCGACGGACAACACTTGTCATAATGCCCCAGAAGACAACAGATGCGGCACTGAACCTTGTGAGCAGGGCACTTAGCTGTCCGAGCCCAGTGACCGTGGCGCCCACAGTTGTTACAGGTGCTGCCAGCAGCGTGACACTTGTCAGGCCCGTGTCGGCGAGCGCAACTCTGGCAGGCATCAGCTGCATTCGATGGAGGCTTGGGGTGTGGGGTCCTGTCACTGCCCTGTTTCTTGTTTTTCTTGTATGAAGAGACGGCCCTTACTTGTTCATGGGGCGCACTAATGGCCGTGGTCGCAGATTTGGCAGCCTCATACGAGCGGCACGTAGTGACGACATCCTGTAGTATTGACTTGGAGTCCAGGGCGATGAGTTTCTGGACTAACTCCTTGTCCCTGAGGCCCATGAGGATGATAGTCTTGAGTTGTGTCTCCACACAGATGGGTGAGTTACCAGGGCACACATCCACTTCTTCTGCGAGACGTTTGAGGCGGACGTAGAACTCTGCAAAAGTTTCCCCTTCATGCTGTCTGCAGCTCAACAATTCACGACACCGGAGTGCCTCATTCCTTAGACTCTTGATATGAAGCTGCAGGGCATCCAACACCTCTTCAACAGTCTTGTCTGTGGAGGGAGCGATCTGGAGGGTGTGTTCTAAGACACGCTGTGTCTCGAGAGTCAGGCACATGCGTAGTTGTATCATCTGTTTGGCCGCAGGCAGGTTGGACAGGTCCACCATGACAGCATAGTCGTCCCAGCGTCTCCTCCACTCCCGGAACATCTGGAATGTAGCGTCAGGCTTCAATGGTGGTGGTGTCTGGGCCGTAGCCTTCTGTGGTGGAGGATTGTGTGAGGGATGTGGAGAAGAATGTGGCTGCTGTCCGCCAAGGTGACCAGCAGGTGTGGAGGAGTCAGGAGGGGTCCTGGTGGGAACCAACAGCTGAAATAAGCTCTGGAACTCCTGTCTCCTTATAGCCTCATCATGCCTGCGAGACTCCTCCAGGACACGATCTCGGCGGGCCTCCTCCTCTTGTCTCCTCTGATCATCATACCTGCGAGACTCCTCCAGGTATTTGAAAAATTGCAGGAAATCAGCTGAAGGTGTGGTTGGGGACTGAGGGTGCTGATAGTAAGGTGTGTATTCCTCCCCATCATAAGGCAAGTTTGTTCCTGCCCCTTCGTCCTGTACATCACCAGAGTCTGACATCTTGTGTGGGTGACAGACAGACAGGGAGATAACAAACACACAGTTATTAGCCTCTCACATATACAAGTGGGGTATCAAAATGACTGGCAAAAACAGCAGAATATTTAGAATACACACCAGCTGTATCCTCACCAATGTATAAAACCCAATTACAATTAGCACTGAAGGGAATGCTTGGGTGATGAAATAAAAGTTTGCCAGTTGTGTGTGTGCCCAGTGTGTGTGCGTGCGTATGTACCGAGCGGTGGAGCGGTGCCGGTGGTGCGCGGCTTCCCTCACCTCAGTATCTAGCTGGCAGTCAGAGGGGGAGGATCTCACGCCCCGCTCTCTCGTGGCTCGGACTTGTGCGGGCGTTATGGTTATGCCACACACAATACATATAAAATAAAGCACACAATATAGCACTGGCACATATAATATCACTGGCACTGCACTGGGAACGTCGGCACCGCACTGTTGAGCACTATAACACTGTAATCCAAGCAGTGAGACGGTGGCTGGGATGCAGGGTGTGTGGACAATGGCGGCTGGCGGCGTCTGGCGAAATCCACATAAACTTCTCTTAATACACACTGCGCCATGTTATGTGTGTCCCAGCTAACTCCATAGATGCACAACAGGCCTATCTTGGGTTGGGGAGTAAGTAGACACGCTGTAGATATATAGGTTCTTATTGAGAAGGATATGGGATACAGGCACGAAGCAGAGCCTACAGGGTGATAGCTCTGTCTCGTGGTACACAAACATGTATTGGCCCTCTGGTGAGAGGAGCCCCAGGCTTGAGTTGCCAGAGTGGCTATATGACATAACTAATATGACTGCCTGGATGCTAACATGAATCTTACTCATAGAGAGATATTACATATGCATAAGTGACTGTACTAGATATGAAAGTGATACTGTACAAGGTAAATCATATACATACAGTATACATTGAAAGAGGGTTAGGAACACTGATTATTGTAATATCGGTAGAATAGCGAGAGAGATGCAACTTTGCAACGAAGAGTGAGAGATCGCAGACAGTCAGGGAGTGGACACGAGTTAATGAAACGAAAGGTTTTCTTTTCTACTTTGTCAAGAAATGCTGTGTGAGAGGATCTTCCCCACACATGTGAACAACACTCAATATATGGATGCACTGTGCCTCTGTACAGAGCAAGGAACTGTGCCGGGGTAAAGAACCCCCGGAGACGATTGAGCATACCCAGCTTCTGGAAAGCTGTTTTAGCAAGGGTGGTAATATGATCCTACCAAGTGAGATCAGGAGGAAAGGAGACACCGAGAATACTGAGAGAAGATAATCGTTTTCTGAAATCGTTAAATGTGGATAATATGAAGAATTTATTTTAATTTACTGATGAAGCTATCTTAACCCTCTCACTTTCTTGACGCAATTTTGAGCCTATTAGGGATACTTTAAAGCCTTTGTTACCACCAGGGGTGTTTAGAAACCATTAGTTTAGTTACTTCAATCTTTGCAGTTGTCTTTGAGTTAGCTGTGGGCAGAAAACTAATTTTGGAGAGGTAATTATAAGAGTGAGAGAACTCTATTTATTATTGCTAATCTGGCAACCTCTGCGTCATAAAAAAGTGAAAGGGTTAAATGAACGGACCTCGTAGTCGGCGCTTTTTAAGAGAGAGAGAGAGAGTGAATAATATCCTCTAATCACAAACTGCTAGGTAGATTATTGTATCTCCGTAACTATTTGGTATATCGTAATTTTGAAGTAACCATTGGAATCCTCATACAATTCCGCTTCCATATATGTATGCAAATGAAACTATTTGTGGTCAAAATGTTGAGCTAGCACGAGTTGGAAATAAGGTATTTCGATTGTTATGTTATAATACTTGTTATGGAGAGCCCCAATGTGTTTGTTTTGTAATTATTCTATGTTTGTATTTGCTTATCTTCAAGTTCAATCAATAGCAAAGCCGATGGTAGCTCATTTATCGAAATACAAGGATGTGTTGGTGGATACAAACGTCAAAAAAATCAAATTATTGCCGGGCGCGAAACTGGCTTATTAAGTTTTAAGTTTAAAAAAGGCCTCCAGTCATTAATAGGCTTGCAACACTGCTCACTCTCTCTCTCTCTCTCCTAATCCTGCCATGGACATTAGTTCCAGGGCAGTATTTCCCTTTCCAATGTTCCCTTACCCACTCTAAACCACTCTTTGGACACTTGATCCTCAGTGTTTTGGAGGACAAGCAGCCTAGAAGGGTCACTAGATATATTGTTGCATGATTTCCTTTGTACTCCTTTGTACTCTCTCTGTGAGGTCTTTCCTAATTTGAAAATAAATAGACACAGACAGACACAGTGTGCGTGTGTGTGTGTGAGAGAGAGAGAGAGAGAAAGGCAGACTCACCTTCTATGGTGTCAATCAAAAATAAAAAAAGTGCAAAGATTGCTTAACAATGTTTGCATGCAGGACTGACTCCCTCTCTCTCTCTCTCTCTCTCTCTCTCTCTCTCTCTCTCTCACACACACACACACACTGTGTCTGTCTGTCTGTCTCTCTCTCTCTCTCTCTTTCTCTCTCTGAGGTAAAGATTTTTTAGCTAACGTCATGCCCATAATCAGCAGCAATGAGCGCGCTCACGCTGTCCTGTTAAAGAAATCGAGTTGTCAATTATTTTTCCACGACATCTTTCACCCACAAACATTTAGGAGAGAAGATGTGTCTGTCTCTCTCTCTCTCTCTCTCCGAGTCAAAGATTTTTTAGCTTACGTCTTCCCCATAATCAGCAGCAATGAGCGCGCTCACGCTGTCCTGTTAAAGAAATCGAGTTGTCAATTATTTTTCCATGACATCTTTCACCCACAAAAATTTAGGAGAGAACAAATTTAGGAGAGACTACCTGGCCGGGCTGCTCCACCTAGAGAGAGACTACCTGGCCGCACCCTGCCCCGTCTAGAGCAGGGATGGGGAACGTCCGGCCCGCAAGGCAATATATAGGTGTTCTGAAATGTGCTAATTTGCTTGCAATTTAATATGTATTAAAACCAAATTTAGTCTTTGTGTATGTTTAAATAGAAAAGCACAGACTCCTTGACTTGAATTTATAGTCACAATATCATAAAATTTAAACAAATATAAGATAATTAAACAAATAATTATCAACCCCTTAACGGTTGATGCACTTTAATTGGCAGTTTATTCTGGCTATCATGATTAGAAAATTGTATTCAGCTTATGACGGATCTGTGGGTAACGACTATCGCATTTAACCTTTTGACTTTCACCCACAAAAATTTAGGAGAGAAATGTTTTAGGAGAGACTACCTGGCCGGACTGCTCCACCTAGAGAGAGACTACCTGGCCACACCCTGCACCGTCTAGAGCTCCGCTTCTCCTGTATGCTCCGCCCGAGTCACAGCCACCGCCGCCATATTCTGTGTGCTTGCTGCGCCGTGTTGCCTGTGTTGGTGCACCTGTGCCAGCGCTACCACATACGAGACAGTATTCGGCCCCTCGATTGGGTTATGGAACGATCTTTCACCCACAAAAATTTAGGAGAGAAGAAATTGTAGAAACTAGGACAAATAAAAGAAAATATGAAAATTCAATTTTATTTTCTGATTTATATTATACGAAGCATGACCTAGCTATACGACGAATTATAAGTACGAAGCCCCACAGTACCAGTTAGCCTACTCCCATTAATTTTAGGTCACTTGATCCTAAAGTTAAGAAAGTGGAGGATATAGGTGACTACATAGCAAATAACCACTATATAACCACCAAAAAGGATATAATTAAATATAAATTTTAAACAGTTTTTATTTGTACAAATGTATGTCTCTCTCTCTCTCTCTCTCTCTCTTACACACACACTCACTGTGTCTGTCTCTCTCTCTCTGTCTCTCTCTCTCTCTCTGAGTCAAAGATTTTTTAACTAACGTCTTGCCCATAATCAGCAGCAATGAGCGCGCTTACGCTGTCCTGTTAAAGAAATCGAGTTGTCAATTATTTTTCCACGACATCTTTCACCCACAAAAATTTAGGAGAGAAGATATTTTTGGTGAGTCGTCTGACTGGGGTACCGCATTCTGTGTGCTTGCTGCGCCGTGTTGCCTGTGTTGATGTACCTGTGCCAGCGCTACCACATACAAGACCGTATTCGGCCCCTCGATTGGGTTATGAAACGATCTTTCACCCACAAAAATTTAGGAGAGAATAAATTGTAAAAACTAGGACAAATAAAAGAAAACATGAAAAATTCCATTTTATTTTCCGATTTACATTATACGAAGCATGACCTAGCTATACGACTAATTATAAGTACGAAGCACCACAGTACCAGTTACTCCCATTAATTTTAGGTCACTTGATCCTAAAGTTAAGAAAGTGGAGGATCTGATGGGAGGGGATTGAGAGGTGCTTAGTCGGCTGTTGTCAAAGATACCCAGAGAGAGACTACCTGGCTGGGCTGCTCCACCCAGAGAGGCGACTACCTGGCCGGGCTGCTCCACCTAGAGAGAGACTAGCTGGCCGGGCTGCTGTGGCGTCGCTGCTGTACGGGTCCCTGTCGTGATTTTAACACACATATCTTTAGGCGATCTTCTGCTATACGACTTGAGTTGGCGGTGAACCTTTTTTCTTCGGGAGGGTCTAAATTTGCGTGTGTGAAAAATTTAAAGAAATCGAGTTGTCAATTATTTTACCACGACATCTTTCACCCACACAAATTTAGGAGAGAAAAGAAGATGTGTCTGTCTCTCTCTCTCTCTCTCTCTGAGTCAAAGATTTTTTAGCTAACGTTTTACCCATAATCAGCAGCAATGAGCGCGCTCACGCTGTCTTGTTAAAGAAATCGAGTTGTCAATTATTTTGCCACGGCATCTTTCACCAACAAAAATTTAGGAGAGAAATTTTTTAGGAGAGACATTTTTCAGGAGAGACTACCTGGCCGGGCTGCTCCACCCAGAGAGATTTTTGTGGGATTATTTTTGGTGAGTCGTCTGAATGGGGGTACGACACATTATACGAAGCATGACCTAGGACAGTATACGACGCATTAAACGAAGCATGACCTAGCTATACGACGCATTATACGAAGTGTGACAGGGAGAAGGAGAGTGTGTAACTCTCTCTCTCTCTCTGAGTCAAAGATTTTTTAGCTAACGTCTTGCCCATAATCAGCAGCAATGAGCGCGCTCACGCTATCCTGTTAAAGAAATCGAGTTGTCAATTATTTGTCCACGACATCTTTCACCCACAAACATTTAGGAGAGAAGATATTTTTGGTGAGTTGTCTGACTGGGGTACCGTATTCTGTGTGCTTACTGCGCCGTGTTGCCTGTGTTGGCGCACCTGTGCCAGCGCTACCACATACGAGACCGTATTCTGCCCCTTGATTGGGTTATGAAACGATCTTTCACCCTCAAAAATTTAGGAGAGAAGAAATTGTAAAAACTAGGACAAATAAAGGAAAAACATGAAAAATTCCATTTTATTTTCCGATTTACATTATACGAAGCATGACCTAGCTATACGACCAATTTTAAATACGAAGCACCACAGTACCAGTTACTCCCATTAATTTTAGGTCACTTGATCCTAAAGTTAAGAAAGTGGAGGATCTGATGGGAGGGGATTGAGAGGTGCTTAGTCGGCTGTTGTCAAAGATACCCAGAGAGAGACTACCTGGCCGGGCTGCTCCACCCAGACAGGCGACTACCTGGCCGGGCTGCTCCACCTAGAGAGAGACTACCTGGCCGGGCTGCTGCGGCGTCGCCGCTGTACGGGTCCCTGTCGTGATTTTAACACACATATCTTTAGGCGATCTTCTGCTATACGACTTAAGTTGACGGTGAACCTTTTTTCTTCGAGAGGGTCTAAATTTGTGTATGTGAAAAATTTACAGAAATCGCGTTGTCAATTATTTTTCCACGACATCTTTCACCCACAAAAATTTAGGAGAGAAAAGAAGATGTGTCTGTCTCTCTCTCTCTCTCTCTCTCTCTGAGTCAAAGATTTTTTAGCTAACGTCTTGCCCATAATCAGCAGCAATGAGCGCGCTCACGCTGTCCAGTTAAAGAAATAGAGTTGTCAATTATTTTGCCACATCTTTCACCCACAAAAATTTAGGAGAGAACAAATTTAGGAGAGAACATTTTTAGGAGAGACTACCTGGCCGGGCTGCTCCACCCAGAGAGATTTTTGTGGGATTATTTTTGGTGAGTCGTCTGACTGGGGGTACGACACATTATACGAAGCATGCCCTAGGACAGTATACGACGCATTAAACGAAGCATGACCTAGCTATACGACGCATTGTACGAAGCGTGACAGCGAGAGGGAGAGTGTGTAACTCTCTCTCTCTCTCACACACTGTGTCTGTCTCTCTCTCTGAGTCAAAGATTTTTTAGCTAACGTCTTGCCCATAATCAGCAGCAATGAGCGCGCTCACGCTGTCCTGTTAAAGAAATCGAGTTGTCAATTATTTTTCCACGACATCTTTCACCCTCAAAAATTTAGGAGAGTAGATATTTTTGGTGAGTCGTCTGACGGGGGTACCGTATTCTGTTTGCATGCTGCGCCGTGTTGCCTGTGTTGGCGCACCTGTGTCAGCGCTACCACATACCAGAACGTATTCGGCCCCTCGATTGGGTTATGAAACGATCTTTCACCCACAAAAATTTAGGAGAGAAGAAATTGTAAAAACTAGGACAAATAAAAGAAAAACATGAAAAATTCCATGTTATTTTCCGATTTACATTATACGAAGCACGACATAGCTATACGACTAATTATAAGTACGAAGCACCACAGTACCAGTTACTCCCATTAATTTTAGGTCACGTGATCCTAAAGTTAAGAAAGTGGAGGATCTGATGGGAGGGATTGAGAGGTGCTTAGTCAGCTGTTGTCAAAGATACCCAGAGAGAGACTACCTGGCCGGGCTGCTCCACCCAGAGAGGCGACTACCTGGCCGGGCTGCTCCACCTAGAGAGAGACTACCTGGCCGGGCTGCTGCGGCGTCGCCGCTGTACGGGTCCCTGTCTAACACACATATCTTTAGGCGATCTTCTGCATACGACTTGAGTTGGCGGTGAACCTTTTTTCTTCGGGAGGGTCTAAATTTGTGTGTGTGAACAATTTAAAGAAATTGAGTTGTCAATTATTTTTCCACGACATCTTTCACCCACAAAAATTTAGGTGAGAAAAGAAGGTGTGTCTGTCTCTCTCTCTCTCTCTCTCCGAGTCAAAGATTTTTTTAGCTAACGTCTTGCCCATAATCAGCAGCAATGAACGCGCTCACGCTGTCCTGTTAAAGAAATCGAGTTGTCAATTATTTTTCCACGACATCTTTCACCCACAAAAATTTAGCAGAGAAGATATTTTTGGTGAGTCGTCTGACTGGGGTACCGTATTCCACGATGGCCGACCTGAGGCTTTGCATCCATCTAATATATTGAGTGTGAATATTTTTCTTGTGTGTGAAAAAATAATGTATTTTTATTCTGTAATATAATAAAAACAACAAACAATAATTCTCCCTACCAACAATTCCTTTAAGCCCTCTGGTGGACGCTTCTGAACTAGCGCCAGAGCTACGACTCACCAAAAATAAATTCTGCTATTCAACTTAGTCGGCGGTGAACCTTTTTTCCGGAGGGTCTAAATTTGTGTGTGTGAAACATTTCGTCGTGGACAAATTACACACAATCTTTTTTCGAGAAAAAGCTAAATTTTTCGAAGAGCGACTCTCCATCATTTCTCGATGACGGCTGAGGAAATATTCGAGGGCATTTCACAGGAAAATGTACCTCATCCAATGCTTCATAAAGTGTATTTTGGTCACCTAATCAATGCTTCGTACAGTACGTCGTTACACATAGGCCATGCTTCATATAGTAGGTCATACACCTAGTAGGCCAAGAGCATTAGGTCACATAGGCTTAAACCTGGACATTTCAGGTAACAAGCTGATTTTTTCAGGATAGATCCAGGAATATGTCTACAATAACATACTAAAAGTCCTCTCAAATTCTGCTTGAGCGTTTTCCACAATCCAAGATGGCGTCCAAATAGCCGTCATTTCCTGAATTTCTTATAACTGCACAACTAGTTAACCGAAATAAAAAAAAATAATGTCTAAATATACGTTTTGAGGCATAAGGAACACAATACAATTATTATTAAGAAATTTTGAAACACACAAGTAGCAATGAAACCACTTGAGCCCTTCCCGAAATCCAAAATGGCCGCCATTTCCAATTCTCCCTCACATCTCTGTAATAGATACTTTTTTAATATAATCAGGTGTCTAGACTTGACTAGCGCCATTAATGAATTGACATGTAATATTTCATCCATAGAATA
The DNA here is from genome assembly GCA_032716605.1 of Paralithodes platypus. Taxonomy (NCBI): domain Eukaryota; kingdom Metazoa; phylum Arthropoda; class Malacostraca; order Decapoda; family Lithodidae; genus Paralithodes; species Paralithodes platypus. The sequence continues at coordinate 39,733,650 of CM064525.1, forward strand.
TTAAAGAAACTCTTCATTAAAAAATACAAATACTTCTTATGCAGAAAGTACACAAAATAAAATATTGAATGTGGAAGCATTTTAACATCAGTTGTGGAATTGCTAATAAACAGAGAGGGCGACATTTTGTACGCAATTATGTTTCCTAATCACATTTTGTTTATTTTTGTTTTAGATAATGGACGTGCCTTGCATAATCTGTAAAGAAGCATTACCGGATACAGTTGCAGTTGGGGAGAAGGGACGGAGGACACTTGTGGAGTCAAGTTTAGAACGCGGTGATGGCTTTCATGAGTTATTTGAGAAGGCAACACCACTACGAGTCCATGCTGTCTGTCGCAAGAATTATACGAGGAAATGTTCCATAGTGTCTGCAAAAAGAAAATCTTCCTGTCTCGAAGAAGATGAAGATGTGACTCAGCTACGGTCAAGTGCTTCAAAGACATTTAACATAAAAAAATATTGTATGTTCTGTTCGGAGCCCATCACTCAGGACACTAAAAACCCTTTCCGTAGAAAAAGTTCATCAAGAAGTGTTGAGACCTTAGAGTTTCAGGCAACAGTATTGGATTGTGCAACAGAGCGCGGTGACAAGTGGGGTAACGAGGTCTCTGATCGTGTGCAACATGCATATGATCTGGCTGCAGCTGAAGCCAAGTATCATCGAGCATGTGCCCAATCCTTTCTCAAGAAAAAGAATGAGGGAATGTCAACTGAAAATATTCGACAGGAAGCATTCCAGAAGCTATGTAAGTTTTTCTATGATAGTGATTAATGTCAATACTCACTTCAAGAGCTTTCAGAATACATGGCCACAAGTTTGGAAGGAATCGAGGGTTACTCAGTGAAGCATCTCAAACGCAAGCTCAAAGAACATTATGGTGATGATCTAGTTGTAACCAGCATGAAAGGAAAGTCAAGTATAGTGAGTTTCCGTGACTCGGCGCAAAAATACTGCATGAAAAGTGGAACAGTGATACAGTTTCAGACACTGAGAGCCAAAGCGATCGTATAATAGACATAGCTGCCTCGATCATCTTCAACGATATCAGACTGACAGTGTACAACTGTGAAGAGTACTCAACATTAAATGGAACTGAAAATGGAGACACATTAGTACCGAGGTCCCAAAAGCGTTTCATACATAATGTAGTGGATGGTAAAAACAAAAGTCACACGGTTTCGAACAGGAAATGCACCTCAATAGCACATGCCATCATCTCTGCTAGTAGACCCAGGTCATTTGTGTCACCAATATTGTTGAACATGGTAGCATGTGGGTGCAAACCAGATGGTTGCAGAAGCATGATATGTAGCTGCAAGAATCTTGGACTCTTTTGTACCTCGATGTGCAGTAAATGCAGTGGCCTCAATTGCAATAATACAGCACCGACACTAACAGATGACAATGATGATGATATTGCCCCAACATCAGCGGACATTAACATTGAAGATACAGCATCCGACGATGAAGATGATGACTGATGCAAATGAGAAGTATACCAAGTTTGTGCACGTGTTGGATTTCGGGAAGAGCTTGAGCGGTTTTATTGGTACTTGTGTTTCAAAATATCTGAATAAGTATTTTATTGGATTCCTTGTGTCTCAAAACATATATTTAGACATTTAAAGTGTGTATTGGGATTACCTAGTTGCACAGTTATGAGAAAAACATGAAATGGCGGTCATTTTGGACGCCATCTTGGATTACGGAAAACGCTCAAGGAGGATTTATGAGAACTTTTAGTATGTTATTCTAGACATATTCCTGAACCTATCCTGAAAAAATCAGCTTGTTACCAGAAATGTCCATGTTAAAACTAATGCTCTTGGCCTATAGGTCATGTTTCGTATAGTAGTCATTTTGCAACTGGCCTGTCAGGAATATTAATATTAGGGAGCATTGTGAATAGAGACTTCAATTATTGGCTCTCCATGTGTGGAAAATGTTATATATAATTTTTTGTTTTCGAGAATGGCAGGGTACCGTCTAGTGCATCTTCCATTTGGGCACGGTTGTTTCGTTCATCTGGACAGGGTACAGTCTAGGTGCTTCGTTCATAAGGGTATTGTCTAGTGCTTCGTTTATGTGTACAGGTTACCGGCTAGTGCTTTGAGCCAATGCTAGTTATTATTAGGGAACATTTCTTGACTCAGGTCAGTCAGTAACTGGCCTTCGGACAGGAAGCATCTACCTAACAACGAGGACACACCTTCGAGGTGTTCCAATCGTCCCCCATGGTGAAATTTCTGCCACCAGCTCCCTCTATTGCGATTACAGCCGTCGAACACAGTTTTGTTGTAAGTATACTGCATATTCGCATTTCGTTGTACTATGTTCGAGGGCATCTCACCGGGAAAATGTACCTCCCCCAATGCTTCGTAAAAGTGTGTTGCATTTGAACCTGCTCATAGGAGTGTATAAAACTTGAATCCTATCCTATATTTCAAAATATGAAATATGGCTAAACAATGAAAAATGGTGCGTAATTCGAAAAATACTCATGGATTTTTTATGATTTTTTACACAGTGGTGGACATTAACACTTTGTGGCGTGCCTGGCCTACCCTCTCCGGCCTACATAGGAGGAAGTGAGCCGCGCTCTCCACCTCCCGCCTACCCTGTTAAAATCCAGTATAGTAAAACGCTCGCCCATCCTACTAGGCAGCTTGGGCCAAAAAGCCTCTAGCCGCGGCCAACACAATAATGGTATCGCTCGTTTTTCATCCACATTCACGATATTTCAGAAACTTGCTAAATAACATACTTGTATTCACATACATACTAAATCATAGCTATATTTTCCACTGAACATAATGGCGGAATTTAGAATATTATATCAATAATATTGGATTTTATAGAAATAAACATATAATGATAGTTTTAGCTTTTATATCAGCTGGTTTTCACCCATAATAATTGTTCATTTAATTTTCACCAAGAATAATTGTTTATTTTATTTTATGTTTTTATTATGCATATTCGCATTTCGTCGTACTATGCTTTATCTTGTATAAATCTTGCATCATTTTGCGTTTGAACCTGCTCATAGGAGTGTTTAAAACTTTAATTTTATTTTTCAAAATATGAAATATGGCTAAAAATTGAAAAATGGTGCGTAGTTCGAAAAGTACTCGATGGACTTCTATCATTTTTTGCACAGTGGTGGACATTAACACTTTGTGGTGTGCCTGGCCTACCCTCTCTGGCCTACCTAGGAGGAAGTGAGCCGCACTCTCCTCACCACACCTCCTTGTTACTTCCTCATTCATCTGCCTATCTCTCCATGTAACTCTGCACGCACTTCTTAAGTAATTCATTGCTACTGCTCTCACTCTTGGTCTGAGTCTCTCAACCAACGTCCATGCTTCGCTTCCGTAAGTCAGCGTCGGGATTACGATACTGTCATGCAAGGACTTCTTCACTTCCATACTGACCACCCTATTTCTTGTCACTGCTTTCAGCGTTCCTACAACCCTATTCTCCTGTTGTACCCTCTCCCGCATTTCTTCATCCATAGTCCCATCTTTCCTCAACACACTGCCCAGATACTTAAAAAAGTTGACGATATCCATAGCCTGACCGTTCAGCTTCACCTCACACTCTGTGACTTCACCTCTTTCGAAGACCATAACCTTGCTCTTCCCTGCATTTACCTTCAAATTCCGTTTTTCACACACTGCTCCAAACACATTTACCAGACCCTGCAATCCAATTCATTATCACTCATCAGAACTGTATCATCCGCAAACTGCAGTATAGGTAGCTTCCACTCAATTCCCTCCCTTTTCAGGGATACACCAACATCCACTGCTCTTGATAGTATTTCTTTCCTGACTCCATCCATATATACAGTAAACAACCACGGGGACATCACACACCCCTGTTTCAAACCAACATTCAGGTCAAAGAACTCGCTCTGCTCACTCTCCACACGTACTGCCGCCTTTGCACCCTCATACATGCCCTGCACTGCTTTCAGCCAGTTGCCATCTACTCCGTATATTCTAAGTACTTTCCACAAACCTTCTCTATCCACTCTGTCATAGGCCTTCGCCAAGTCCATAAAGGCAACATACACCTTTTGTTTCTTCTCCAGATATTTCTCCACAACACAATTCAGGGTAAAAATCTGATCTACACATCCTCTTCCCTTCCGAAAACCTCCCTGCTCGTCGCCTATCCATTTCTCCTTTCTCACTCTCACTCTCAATCACTACCCTACTGTATACCTTCCCAACTACGCTTAGAAGACATATTCCTCGGTGGTTACCACACACTCCTCTTTCCCCTTTGCCCTTATATAGGGGGACTATTATGCCAGTCTTCCAGTCATTGGGTGCACTCCCCTTCTCCCATGCTAGTTTGCACATTTTCCATACCCGTTCGATCACTATCTCACCACCATATCTCAACATTTCCCCACACACTCCATCTGTTCCTGATACTTTCCCCAACTTCACTCTTGTCATGGCTTCCCACACTTCTGACCTCTTGATCCCCACCTCCTCCTCCACTACTTCTCTTCTTCTCCCTGCCATACCATATCCAACTATGTTTGCTGGCTCTTCATTCCTTACATTTAGCAACTCATTGAAGTACTCCCTCCATCTTTCGACTCTCTCTTGCTTCTCGGCTAGCATTCTCCCGTTCTTATCTTTCACACCCTTACTGTTTCCCTTGCTACCTTCCCTAACTTTCTTTGAATTATTTCCTGAACAGTTTCTTACTCTCCCTCCATTTTACACTCAGATACCTTCCAAATTCCTCATCTACTCTCCTCTTACTTTCCTTCACTACTCTCTTCACCACCCTCTTACTCTCCACGTACCTCACTCGTTTCTGTCTCTTGAAATCTTCATTCCCTCTACTACCCAACCACTCTCTATATGCTTTCTTCTTTTCTTCCACAGCTATCTTTATCTTCTTCTGTCCACCATGCTGTACCTTTCACTCCCCTCCCTATTCTTCTCACGCCACACCCGTCCTCACATGCTGCACAGATCTCATCCTTAAACACCTTGCTCATCTATTCCACTTCCGCCATAACATCCAGGTCGAACCCACCTAGTCGTCTTTCTACTGCTCTCCTGTACTCTTCCCTTATTTCCTCCTCCTGTAACCTCTCCACCATTCCACCTTCCTATCGCCTCCCTCCAGCTCTCCTCACCCACTTCTTTTGTATCCTAACCTTAGCTACTACTACATAATGATCCGACAGACCCCATCCAATACCCCTATACGCCCTAGCATCCATCACAGATTTCTTGATTCGTTCATCGACACATACATAATCAATCAATGACTTTCTTTCCACCACTGTCTTATCCTTCATGATCACCCGTTTCCACGTGTACCTGTGGATCATTCTGTGTCGAAAGAAGGTGTTGGCTATCCACAGCCCCATCCACACATACATCCACAAGTGCACTACCATTCCCATTCACCTCTGATGGTATCCCCCACCCTCCCACCACTCCCTCAACTTTCCTATCACCCACCTTACCATTCAGAAATATTCTTTCGTTCTTGTCAAACCTCTCCAGGCACGCCTCTGCATTCATCCAGAACTTCTTTCTTGTTTTCAAGTTGATCCTCTGTCGGGGCATACACACACACACACAATCACCCACGTTTGTATTCCTACTTTCATTCTCCCCCACACAATCCTTGAACCCACAGACCCATACTCTCTTACACATTCCTTCCATGTAATACTTGCGATGTGTTGTATGTTTATGTTCCTAATAATTGTACAGTAATCTAGTATTTCAAAGAATTTTCCTTTCCTACACAGAACTAGCAGAAGAGAGGATTGATGAATTAAAAAAGCTGGTACTTCAAAGTCTACATGACCGAATAAATGCGACGAAGCACCTCTCTCTACAGCATAGACGACAACTGAACAAGGAGATCGATCGTGTCCGTAAAACTAAGACTTCACGGACTATTAACCGTTTATACGACCACGAAATAGAAAAGAAAACAACTGAACTAGATGAACTGAAGAAAATGAAAGACCGAGAAAAAAATACTACACTCATGCAGTGGCAGTGTGCAAGAAAGCTTCTAAATGCAAACAAAGGTCGAAATTGTAAATATCCCAGAGTGATCTGCAAGACAACAAAGACACCTGGCAGACCATGCCCAGTCGCCGGTTGCTACAGCGAATCAGTCAACCTATGGAAGCACATGGGCATTTGCCACTCGTACTTAACTAACGACGATAGAGAGAATGTTTTAGCTGCAGTGAGTAGGTTCTCTAGGAAAAGGTCCCTGCCACCAAGAAATGCAAAAAAAAAAAACCTATATGATTGTCCCTTCTGCTCAAAATCAGTTAAACGGATCGATATGCACTTAAGAAATGTTCACAAAAAAAACAGACTCCATGGAATACCAGGAACTCCTCAGACACGTACGTAAGGTTTGCTTTCCATAATTTAATTATTTTCTTAATATTAGGCCAAACATTAAAGCAATAAAAGCAATTCACTTAAAAGTAAAGAAACATTGTAATGCATTTGTAAATAATGATATGCCAACCAAAACAGTACAACTTTTATTGTATATATTTTGAATCATTAATTAGACTTATTTCACATGAACATTGAACTATTTTGCAGAAGAAAAAGCAACGTCACCTGCCGAAGTTGAGGATGTACCCATAGTAGCTGGCACCATAGCTATCACCGAGAATGACCACGTCAAAAAATTTTCTTTAAGGTGTACGAGGAATACCTAGAGGACACCCAACCGATGAAAACAGTGACAGTCAAGAAAAAAAGCAGTCTTCTAATAAATGCACTCTTTGGGCCACGCGGAACAGAGTAGGAATTTGCGAGAAATCCCTTTGGGGGGCTAAAGATAATTCAGCTCACCCGGGAAGCTGTAATGACCGGAGGATCAATAATGGCACGCTCTGAAACCCTCTCCGCGAGCACACTTAGAATGATGACAGACTCCTGTCTGCATGCTCTCAATTTTCTCAAAGAAACTGAGAATCAACAATTCCAAGTAACAGAAACTCTCCTAGGCCCCGTCAGGCGAGCTGTCGCCAAAGCAAAAAGTATGTAAAATGTTAATAATGTTATCGAATAATTATTTGAATGTTTCATATTTTCGTTTTATATATTTATAAAAGTGATTCCACGAGTTGTACAACTATTTATTGTTTTATGTCCTATTTCCTTCCACAGAATACTTTGGCACGGAAGAGGTAGGACAGAAAGAACACCGTAAACAGCACAATGAGGTCGCGATTTTGGCAATGGAAGATGTACATCTCCTGGAAACTATTGATACTGTTGAAATTCCCATAAACAATGCGGCATCATTAATCCACGATGGACGTGCACCAGCAAAGCAACTTATATAACAAGATTTTGTCAGCTTGCGAGATGCACTGATTGTGAGACTGTCCGTTCGATGCCTATGAAATGAATGAAGGAGTTTACTGAATTTACAATCAGCGAATACGAGGGAAGATCAACAGAAGTCGAAAATGGCAGAAATGTAACTTGCATACAGGTAGCACGACACAAAACGGGGTCCAAAGACCCCTGCATCATATACTTAGGCAATACAGAGGCAGCTGCTCTTGAGGCGTACATGAAATATTATCGCCCAATATTTGACACATTTGTAAGGCCAAAATGTAAGATTTTTGTGAATCGGCAAGGCAACAACACCAATGGCCAATGTTGCTCTCAACTCTCAATAGAAAATGTAGGGAAAATCATTGCCAAGATGGGACTGAGGGTAGGTATTGTTGGGAGAGTGGGCAGCCGGAAGCTACGACATGCACAGATCACAGCTGCCCTCAAAGATGAGGATACGCTTGCCAACAGACAAGCCCTTGCAACCTTGGCCTGCCACAGCATGATAACATGCAGAAATTACTACTACTTCACAAATCGCAGGACTACTGGAAACAGAGTTGTAAACAGTCTGAAGGATCTACGTAGTGATGCAGCATCAGTGTAGGTGTTAATGAGGCTTACATAAAAGTTACAATTTTATTTTTTTTATTTGGCAAAATGTACAAATGCTTCATTAAAATGGGGTCCGAGAAGTGAGAGACACACGGTAATATAATTTTGCCAGTTGGTAAACATGCCAGAGGGATATTGCATTCAAATTCCAACCTTCCTCGAAGGTCATTTGCCCGCTAAAGGATTAAATTTGTTTCAGAGGAAATATAGTGAGAATACTAACAGCCGGCATTTTTATAATCTTTCAGGAAACAGCATGGCTTGCCATTAACCCTATCCGACATATGACGCGATTTTGAGCCTATTGGGGATACTTTAAAGCCTTTGTTACCATCAGGGGTATTTAGAAACCTTTAGTTTAGTTACTTCAACCTCTGCAGTTGTCTTTGAGTTAGCTGTGGGCAGAAAACTAATTTTGGAGAGGTAATTATAAGAGTGAGAGAACTCTATTTCTTATTGCTAATCTGGCAACCTCTGCGTCATATGTGCGTGAAAGGGTTAATGGAACTGGGAGAGGATGCCAGTAAGTCACGCTCTTCAAAGCTTTCACAGGATGTAAGTGCGGCTTATCCTCTTCCCGCTGCTTCAGGATACGTTCCACCCAGGTAAGTGCACACAATTTGAAGACAAAAAATCAAAGTATTTCGTGTATTTAGGGAATTATCGTATACTAATAAATCATGCTACAATTAACTTTATATTTGCCCTAAAACAACTTATGTATATTTTTTGCCCCACACTTTTCAGGCGACAGTCAACTAATGTACCCTTAGATGATGGGACTCTGTCAGTTCCAGACTGTGGATCTCTGTTTGCAGTGCTGATAGGATCCATTAGTGAGGTGATTACAATTCAGGAGGAGACTGCAAGTCAGGAGGACCATACACCATCTGCATCAAAACACAGATCTTCAGTTCTAGCCTGTGGATCTCGGTCCACAGTACTGCAAGGATCCTTTAGCGATGGGAAAACACTTCCGGAGGACAATGTGTAAGTTTATTACTTACATTTAATTGAAATATATGTAACTACAATAATATTATTAAATATTATTGCAGTGTAAATAATACTTTGATACAGAAACTTTACATTTTATTATTTTTATTAAGCAAAATGTACAAATAATTACTCGAATTGGGATCTGAGAGGTGAGAGACACAAGGTAATATAATTTTGCCAGTTAATCCACATGCCAGGGGGTTATTGCATTAAAAATCCTACCTTACCTCATATATCCCTGTAAGGCCATTTGCCAGATAAAGGGTTAAATTTGTTTTATAGTGAGAATACTAACAGTAGGCATCTCTATCTTCTTTCAGGAAAAGCATGGGTTGCCATTAATGGAGCTGGGGGAAGACGCTAGAATGTCACGCCCTTCAAAGCCTTCACAGGATGTAAGTGCGGCCTGTCCTCTTGCTGGTCCTTCAGAATACGTTCCTCCCAGGTAAGTACACAACATTTGAAAACAAAATCCTAGTTTTTTGTGTATTTAGGGAATTATTGTATACTAATATAATAAATCATGCTACAATTAACTTTATATTTGCATTATAACAACTTATGTATATTTTTTTGCCCCACACTTTTCAGGCTACAGTTAAGTAATGTACCCTTGGATGATGGGACTCGGTCAGTTCCTGACTGTGGCTCTCTGTCCGCAGTGCTACAAGGACCCGGTAGCGAGGTGACTACAATTCAGGAGTACCGTACGTCACCTGCATCAAAACACGGATCTTCAGTTCCAGGCTGTGGATCTCGGTCTGCAGTGCTGCACGGATCCGTTAGCGAGGTGACACCACTACAGGAGGACAATGTGTAAGTTATATTACTTTACTTAAATTTAATTGAAATCTATATAATTGCAATACTATTATTAATATTATCCTAGTGTGAGTAATATTTGGAAATACTAATACTAATAATAATAATAATACTAATAATAAGACTGATACTAATAATAATAATAATAATAATAATAATAATAATTAATAATAATTACTATTATAACATATACTATAATATACTATATATATATATACTATATATATATATATATATATATATATATATATATATTGTTTTTTACTCCTCAGGTATGAATCAACCTTGTCAGTTTCGGTCTGTGGATCAAGGTCTGCGGTTCTCCAGGGGTCCATTAGTGAGGCAACGACTCTTATGGATGAGCAAGGGCCTTTTTCGCCAGTTACACCAACCATCATAGAAAGTGCAGGATCACAGATGCAGATGAACCAAGCAGCCCTGGAGAGGTCGATCAGTGAAGCATCGACCAGTTCCATCGTCAAGAACACTTCAAAATTGATAAATCATGGATCTGTCAACATTTTCAAAATGCCATCATTGCCAATTCAAACGATTCCGACTATATATGAGGATGTGAAGCATTTAATTTTTTTTTTTTTTTTTTTTTTAAGAGACAATGAACGGAGGAAGGAAAAACACAGATAAAACAAAAAGGTCCATGTGCCTAAAGGCATCCTCCATTCATAAAATGTTTGTAACAACTGGATTTAAACATTTGTTGATTGTAAGTTTGTGGAAAGCAATTCGAGGGAAGTGAATTCCAAAGAGTAGTAGCTCTGGGGATAAATGAATTCTGATAAGCAGAAGTTCTGCATTGTGGAGGAGAAAGTGTAAATTCATGGGCGCTCTCAGCTGCCCTAGTTCTACGGGGAAAGATGTGGAGAGGCGGCACAATTGAAGCAAGTTCCTCGGAACAATTGCTGTGAAAATATCTGTAGAATAATGCAAGGGATGCAACGTTTCTTCGTATGGCTAATGTAGGAAGGTCCTGTGTGATTGCAGGGTTATTGATTAATCTAATAGCTTTATTTTGAATTTTGTCCAACTGCCTCAATGCAACCACTCAACTTCCACCCCACAGAGGTGAACAGTAATCCATCTGAGAGCGCACATGACTTTTATATATTACGGCCAACTGCTCGTCAGTGAAGAATTCTCGAACTCTGTACAGGAGTCCCAGTTTTTTAGAGGCATTCTTAGCAATGCTTCTAACATAATGTGTCCAGCTCAAGTTAGTAGTTAATGTTACACCGAGAATGTCAATACTAGGGGAAGTGGGAATATTTACATCATTAAAAAATATATGGGAGTCAGTGAGATTCTGTCGGTTAGAAAATTGAATGTACTTGGTTTTCTGTGCATTAAAGGAAACTAGATTCTCTTGTCCCCATTCATTAATTCTAGAAAGGTCCTGGTTCAGAGAAATTGCAGTGTTTATTTTTGAATTTATAAGATCGGGTTGGGTGAAAGAATTGGTAAATGTGAAGGAACTGTGGAGTGTTGAGTCATCTGCGTAGGAATGTATTGGATTATGAGTGGTAGATATGAGATCATTGATATGAATGAGGAACAGAGTTGGGGCCAAAACTGATCCCTGGGGAACACCAGCATTTATTGAGTGAAATTGAGAATAAAGGCCATCTACTATTACACGTATTTTTCTGTTATGAAGATAAGAAGAAATTAGTGGAACTAATGATGCAAGGCCGTAGTGTGACATCTTCGACAATAAGGATTGATGCCAGACTCTTTCAAATGCCTTTGATATATCCAGTGCTATTGTATGTGTTTCACCATGTTGGTCTGTAGCTTGGTTGATTTGATGCGTAAGAAGGCAAAGAATGTCTGCAGTTGATCGACATCGTCTAAAACCATATTGCCTATCACTGATTAATTTATTATTCTCCAGATGCTTAATTATGTGATTATTTAATATAATTTCAAAAACTTTGCAAGAGTGGAAGTTATAGCTATTGGTCTGTAGTTTGATGGATCTGAAGAGGCACCTTTTTTAGGAACTGGATGGATGGAAACTAGCATGGGAGAAGGGGAGTGCACCCGATGACTGGAAGACTGGCATAATAGTCCCCCTATATAAGGGCAAAGGGGAAAGAGGGAGTGTGTGGTAACCACCGAGGAATATGTCTTCTAAGCGTAGTAGGGAAGGTATACAGTAGGGTAGTGATTGAGAGAGTGAGAGTGAGAACGGAGAAATGGATAGGCGACGAGCAGGGAGGTTTTAGGAAGGGAAGAGGATGTGTAGATCAGATTTTTACCCTGAATTGTGTTGTGGAGAAGTATCTGGAGAAGAAACAAAAGGTGTATGTTGCCTTTATGGACTTGGAGAAGGCCTATGACAGAGTGGATAGAGAAGGTTTGTGGAAAGTACTTAGAATATACGGAGTAGAGGCAAGTTGCTGAAAGCAGTGAAGAGCATGTATGAGGGTGCAAAGGCGGCAGTACGTGTGGAGAGTGAGCAGAGCGAGTTCTTTGACCTGAATGTTGGTTTGAAACAGGGGTGTGTGATGTCCCCGTGGTTGTTTACTGTATATATGGATGGAGTTATGAAAGAAATACTATCAAGAGCAGTGGATGTTGGTGTATCGCTGAAAAGGGAGGGAATTGAGTGGAAGCTACCTATACTGCTGTTTGCGGATGATACAGTTCTGATGAGTGATTATGAATGGGAGTTGCAGGGTCTGGTAAATGAGTTTGGAACAGTGTGCGAAAAACGGAATTTGAAGGTAAATACGGGGAAGAGCAAGGTTATGGTTCTTCGAAAGGGGTGAAGTCACAGAGTGTGAGGTGAAGCTGAACGGTCAGGCTATGGAGATTGTCAACTCTTTTAAGTATCTGGGCAGTGTGTTGAGTAAAGATGGGGCTATGGATGAAGAGGTGCGTGAGAGGTACACAGGGGAAGAGGGTTGTAGGAACGCTAAAAGCAGTAACAAGAAATAGGGTGGTCAGTATGGAAGTGAAGAAGTCCTTGCATGACAGTGTGGTAATCCCGACACTGACTTACGGAAGCGAAGCATGGACGTTGGTTGAGAGACTCAGACCAAGAGTGAGAGCAGTGGAAATGAATTACTTAAGAGGATGCGTGCAGAGTTACATGGAGGGATAGACAGACTAATGAGGAAGTAAGAAGGAGGTGTGTGGTGGAGGTAGATGTGCTGGAAAGTGTGAAAAGGAACAACTTGAGGTGGTTCGGCCATATGGAACGTATGGTGAGTGAGAGAATGACTAAGAGTGTATGAGAGCGAGGTGGAGGGACAGAGGGGGAGAGGTAGACCGAATATGAGGTGGAAGGATGGAGTGAGGAACTACATGAACGAAGGCGGTGCTGGTTGGGGGGAGGGGCGTCGACTGACTGGGGACAGAGGTGCATGGGGGCGGTTCGTTCGTGGCCACCCCTTCGGGGATCACGGCGTCAGGCAATAGATAGATAGATAGATGGATGTTTGCTTCTTTCCAGGGTACTGGGAAGCATGAGGTATGAGTACACAGACGGAAAAATTTGCCAATACAGGAGCGAGCACCAAGGAGCAATTCTTAACCCGGCAAGCGCGATAGGCCTCACGGAAGGCTTCCTATAGGGAACGCGATAGGCCTCACGGAAGCAGGACCATAAAAAAAGCCTTCCATAAAAAAAAAGGGCCTATCAAAACAAAGGAATTTGTCTCTAGGTGAGATAATTCCCCTCTTGTACTCATCCATGTAAATCTCACCCACCCCTCTCCCCTCCTTCCCCACCTTATTCCCCCCTCCCTCCCCTCCTCAATTCTCACCTATTTTTCCTCTTATTATAATCATTTATCGGTTATTTTTCTCTCCCGCGATAATGTAGCACAAGTGGGTTGCATAAAAGATCGTTATGCAACACCCAGACACCGGCACACACCGCCCCGCTCTCCTCAGTTGACTCCCAGACAGCGAGAGGGGAAGGCTCCCTGTCTCTCTCTCTCGCCTGAGATTATGACCGGGTGGCCAATATCTTCGTTTTTCACCACCCAAATGCTTTTCCCACTTATTTTAGCACTCTTGAAGGTTCATATATACATCATATATGTAAAATAAAAGCATACCGAAAACAAATAATGGTTTCTATTGTAAATATAACGAATTCTGTCAGAATCCAGGGCTAGAAATGCACAAATAACTACCCTAGCACCTACATCTATATCGCGCTTGTCAGGTTAAGTACTATTGGAGGAATTTCATCTGGACCAGGAGCCTTATCTACTGAGAGATTCTGCAAAATAGTTTTGACATGTCTGGTGTGGATCTTAAGTGAGGGAATTTCAGGTGAATTAAAATTAAGTACAGGGACATCTTGATTTATTTCATCTAAGGTTGAGGTTGGAGAAAATATATGCAAGAAGGTTAGCTTTACCTCGTGGGTCACTTACAAGATTGCCAGTCGGAGATTTTAATGGTGGAATGGATGAAGCAGTATGAAGTTGGATTTGAATGAGTTAAGTAGACCAAAATATTTTGTTATCATTTGGATTATTTAGAAGTTTATTTGCCTGCTTATGGAAAAAGTTTGATTTAGTTAGGTTTAATACAGTTTTGGCATGATTTCTGATGTTTCTAAAGTAATTAAAGGCTTCATGTATTTTTGATCTTGTGTATGCATTGTAGGCTATTGCTTTTGTTCAGTTACTCTAGCACAATTATGGTCAAACCATTTAGGTGAATTAGATCTTTTACTGTACTTTTGATGAGGAAAAAAAGTTTCCATTCCAATTTTTACAAAATTTGTATGTGGCTCAAGGTGGAGTGTGCATCATTAGAAAAAAAAGAGGTCCAGGGAATATCAATAAAGAACCTTGAAGACCCTCCCAGTCTGCCCTATCGTAATGCCATTTAGTCACCAAAACAGGTTCAGAGAGGGAAGGTGGTAGGTGATAGACAGGTGGCCTGTATCAGACAGTGATCAGAAGATCCAAGTGGGGACCTCACTGTAACATCATAATTTTCTGAATTGGTTGTTAAAAATAAGTCCAGTAGGTGGGAATTATGATTAGGATTATCTGGTACACGGGTTGGTTGGTTGACTAGTTGAATGAGATTAAATGAGTCTGCAAATAGCTCACATTCAAGACCAGCATCATCAGTCCTGGCTGAATGAGTGAGCCATTCAACATTATGGACATTAAAATCACCCAACACAGTGATTTCAGAAGAAGCATTTAAGTTGAAAATTTTGAGTTAATTTGAGTTAATTTGCCCCGAAAAGGTATAGGGAGACGGGAAATTGATTGAAATGTTCTCTACCTAGAAAGAAAGAAATCGATTTATGTTAGATTCAAAATGACTGAAATACAACGACAGTACAAATCAAGTCGGGAGGCGAACAAAAATAAACAAAACCATTACATTTGGTGTTGGGACACGGCAAACCAAACACAAATATTAGTATTTAACGGGGTAACGGGTAAATGGCCTTACAGGGATGTTTGAAGTAAGGTTGGCAAAATTGTCTCACCTCTCCGACCCTATTTTAATTAATTATTTGTACATTTTTGCCAAATAAGAATAATAAAATTAATAATAAAATTTTACTATACTATATTTCTTGTTTTTGTAACTTTCCACATAGATGTATTTATTTATAGGAAAAACCACAGACGATCCAGTATTTCACTCTAAAAAAATATTGTTAACATATTTCACACCACAGCAAAGTCTCTTTTTTTGAATAGCGGAATATTTTTAGGGTTAAATTTGGAGTCCTCTGCCGAGGGTCGTTAGGAGGCCTCTCGAATAGAAATCTATCCGATCGCCACGAAGGCTGACATCGAGAAATGTTCGTGAGTGTTTCCCTCCCCCCCCCCCCAAAAAAAAAATTACCTCTCTCCAAAAACAATATTGTTCAATTGTTCAAATTGTTCACAACTGGAAACAAATTATTGTTAAAATATTTCATAAGAAGTGAATCCCCCAAAATTCACCTCTCTCGAAAAAATATTGTTCAGATTTTTCACAACAGGAAACAAATATTGTTCAAATTTTTCATAAGAGGTTAATTTTTAGGAGAGATAATCTCGAACATTTCTCGACGTCGCTTTCGTGGCAATCTGATATATTTCGATTCAAGGGTCCTCCAATGACTCTCGGCATTCTAGAAAAAATTCAGAGACACCTCGGCAGACAACTCTCATTCGTGTTTATTAAACTAAACAAAATATAGAACTATATTTTATCCCTTTAGAGAGCAAATGGTCTTACAGGGATATTTGAGGTAAGGTTGGAATTTGAATGCAATAACCCTTTGGTATGTGGACCAACTGGCAAAATTGTATTACCATGTGCCTCCGACCATATTCGACCCTATATCAATTAATTATTTGTACATTTTGCCTAATAAGAATAATAAAATTGTACTACGCGAGTCCTTGTTTTTGTAACTTTCCACATAGATGTACTTATTTATAGGAAAATCCACACGATGCAGTATTCGGTGTTATGAAACGAGATAGGGTACCACATCGAGAAAAATTGGAGAGTGGTTCTCCGAAATATTTGCCTCTCTGGGAAAAAATATTGTTAACACTTTTTCACATCACAGCGAAGTCTCGTTTTTGAATAGCGAAATATGTTTTGTGGGTTAATTAGAGTCATCTGCCTAGGGTCGTTGGGAGGCCTCTCGAATAGAAATCTATCCGATCGCCACGAAGGCCTACATCGAGAAATGTTCGAGAGTGTCACCCCCATCAATTTAGCTTTAATGCCAATCTCCATTTAATGCCAATGTCCATAACTTCCACTCTTGGTAAAGTCTTTGAAATTATATTAAATAATCACATAATTAAGCATCTTGAGAATAATAAATTAATCAGTGATAGGCAATATGGTTTTAGACGATGTCGATCAACTGCAGACATGCTTTGCCTTCTTACGCATCAAATCAACCAAGCTACAGACCAACATGGTGAAACACATACAATAGCACTGGATATATCAAAGGCATTTGATAGAGTCTGGCATCAATCCTTATTGTCGAAGATGTCACACTACGGCCTTGCATCATTAGTTCCACTAATTTCTTCTTATCTTCATAACAGAAAAATACGTGTAATGGTAGATGGCCTTTATTCTCAATTTCACTCAATAAATGCTGGTGTTCCCCAGGGATCAGTTTTGGCCCCAATTCTGTTCCTCATTCATATCAATGATCTCATATCTACCACTCATAATCCAATACATTCCTACGCAGATGACTCAACACTCCACAGTTCCTTCACATTTACCAATTCTTTCACCCAACCCGATCTTATAAATTCAAAAATAAACACTGCAATTTCTCTGAACCAGGACCTTTCTAGAATTAATGGATGGGGACAAAAGAATCTAGTTTCCTTTAATGCACAGAAAACCAAGTACATTCAATTTTCTAACCGACAGAATCTCACTGACTCCCATATATTTTTTAATGATGTAAATATTCCCACTTCCCCTAGTATTGACATTCTCGGTGTAACATTAACTACTAACTTGAGCTGGACACATTATGTTAGAAGCATTGCTAAGAATGCCTCTAAAAAACTGGGACTCCTGTACAGAGTTCGAGAATTCTTCACTGACGAGCAGTTGGCCGTGATATATAAAATTCATGTGCGTTCTCAGATGGATTACTGTTCACCTCTGTGGGGTGGAAGTGGAGTGGTTGCATTGAGGCAGTTGGACAAAATTCAAAATAAAGCTATTAGATTAATCAATAACCCTGCAATCACACAGGACCTTCCTACATTATCCATACGAAGAAACGTTGCATCCCTTGCATTATTCTACAGATATTTTCACAGCAATTGTTCCGAGGAACTTGCTTCAATTGTGCCGCCTCTCCACATCTTTCCCCGTAGACCTAGGGTAGCTGAGAGCGCCCATGAATTTACACTTTCTCCTCCACAATGCAGAACTTCTGCTTATCAGAATTCATTTATCCCCAGAGCTACTACTCTTTGGAATTCACTTCCCTCGAATTGCTTTCCACAAACTTACAATCTACAAATGTTTAAATCCAGTTGTTACAAACATTTTATGAATGGAGGATGCCTTTAGGCACATGGACCTTTTTGTTTTATCTGTGTTTTTCCTTCCTCCGTTTATTGTCTCTTAAAAAAAAAAAAAAAAAAAATCTGGAAACAAACTGGGCTGTTTTAGGTATACGGATGCTCAGTGGATCACTCTTTCCGGAGTTAAAGTCTCGGGGAACACTATCTACAATGTTCCCTTATATAAGTATTATGGACAAGCCAGTTGCAAGATGATGTTTCCTAAGGAATTATCCTATCCATAAAACAGGCAGAAATAGAGCAAGCTTTACCAAAACTTTGCAATGGGATTATAATTTGATTCTGATTTCCAATATGCATTCAAAAAATGGATAGCTCAAATATTTTAATGACAATGCCCAAATCAAGCAAAAATATCCCGTCCGTACTCCTTACGGACTGACCTGAGTCAGGTAATATTCCCTAAACATTTCTAACATTGGTTCACAGCCAACTGCTGAAGCGGTGGGAGATAATGTTCATTCTATTCATCCTTATTATCATATCGTCCTGACATCCCAACACCAGCTGGTATATATATGTGGGACCCTTGCTCCAGTTCCATAGCCCAAATAGCTAGCTTTTTAACACATTCTTCGAAGAAGAGACGTCTATTTTCCACAGTGTCTCTTTCTAACCCTTTTGCGAAATGTATATCATTCGATGATACCACATGATACTGACCAACTTCATTATGTTCAATGGGGCCACCAATCCCAAACTGAAACGAGTGTAACTAGTTTAGGTGAACCACTGTAAGGGACCCTCACTCGGGGAATGATGTCTCCGGGAGACTTTCTATCATTGCGTACGGCTCTGGATAGATTGCGTCTCTCTCTCTGTATACATCAGCATAGGGGTATAGAGCTGCTAAATCATAGGCGAGCCCGAGTGAATCACACCCAATAGCGTTCACTCCAAAAACAATAACCGAGGCAGGTGAATTACACAGATCATCGCACACCAACCCCTCAAGATTGAGGAGTGGCCAATTGTCCATCTACAATATCACTTCGCCTGGACTAGAATACACAACATATACACAACACCGCTCCCCCACCCAAACCCAGTCTCTCAAAACAACTTCTAACCCGTGCTCCGCTCATACAGGGCTGCCCCCACATTCAGTGAGGGAGGGAGGCAGAAGACATGTCGAAATATGTCGCTCTGACTGTGTAACTTTTGGTTCTTCTTCCTGACCGGTCCTGCGGAAGAATTCTGGGTCTGACATATGGTTTAGCCAGTTGACAAAAATATAACCGGTTAAGAAATAAAAACAACTATTACATAATCTTTGTTGTATTGAAAATCATAAATTGTTTACACATTTTTGCTCTTTTCCACCTGGAAGCCTCTCTGTAATGTCAGCGACGACGTAGTCGAATCAGGGAAGAGTTTCTGGGCTACATTGGACTCTTTATATTGAAATATCATCTTCGACGACACTGGTCATTGTTCCTCTCAGAGCAACGAACGCAGACCTCGCAGGTAGACCAATCTTTCGGTAACTTGAGTGAGAGGAAACAATGACCAGCGTCGTTGTCATGCGACAGACATCGATAAATCTTGGAGAAATGTGCGATGGCGTACCTCACCGAAAATCTTTTCTCTCTCCAAAAAAATATTGTTCAAATTGTTCACACCTCGCAGGTACACCAATCCATAGAGTACATATGACCTGGAGGCGAAAGCGTGAATTAATGGGACCAAGGATAATCAATATAATGTCTTTGTGGGGACCCTCCCCTCTCATTGTCCTTTGTGATCGTACTGCCATCTCTCGAACGCGCGGATGCCTATTTACAGATTTGTGGCGTCTTCTTTCGCCTCTAGGTCATATGTACTCTATGGACCAATCTCTGGGCAGAGATACTCTACGACGTACTATATGAAGCATGACCTAGGTGTAAACGACACTGAATCATTGGGGGAGGTAAATTTGCCTGTGAGACGCCCTCGAACATTTCCTCAGCCGTCATCGAAAAATGATGGAGAGTCGCACTTCGAAAAATGTATCTTTCATGAAAAAACATATGTTCGTGTATTTTCACACAAACATTTAGGCGATCTTCTGTTGTCCAAAGTAAGTTGGTGGGCTTTGGGAGCGATCGGAAATACTTCGATTCGAGAGCTCCGACAAACCCAGACAGACGACTCACCAACAATAAAATCTGCTATTCAACTTGAGTTGGTGGTGAACCTTTTTTTGGGCGGGGGAGGGTCTAAATTTTTGTGTGTGAAACCTTTTGTGGACAAATTACGATTTTTTGTTTTCTCGAGAAAGCTAAATTGTTCGAAGAGTGACTCTCCATCATTTCTCGATGACGGCTGAGGCAATGTTCAAAGGCGTTTCACAGGAAAATGTACCTCTCCCAATTCTTCGTTTAGTGTGTCGGTCACCTAATCAATGCTTCGTATATTACGTCGTATACACCTAGGTCAAGCTTTGTATGTGAAAAAGTTTCCACAAATACTCTTGCAAATGGCCTGTCCGTAATACTAATTGCTGCAGTATGGCGGAACCCTTACTTGGGGTATCAGAGGTTAGAGACTTCTTAGGGAACGTCATCCTGCAATTGGCCTGTCCGTAATGTGAATAGAGACTTAAATTATTGGCTCTCCATGTGCGGAAAATTCTGTATATCATTTTTTTTTAGAATGGCAGGGTGCCGTCTAGTGCATCTTCCATTAGGGCACGGTGCCGTCTAGTGTTTCGTTCATCTGGACAGGGTACCGTCGAGTGCTTCGTTCATCTGGACAGGGTACCGTCTAGGTGCTTTGTCCATCTGGACTGGGTACCGTCTAGTGCTTCGTTCATAAGGGTATCGTCTAGTGCTTCGTTCATCTGTACAGGGTAACGGCTAGTGCTTTGAGCCAATGCGAGATATTCTTAGGTAACAGTGCTTGACCCCAGGTCAGTCAGTAATTAGCCTTCGGACAGAAGGCCCGTACCTAGCAACGAGGACACATCTTCGAGGTGTTCCACTCGTCCATCCTTGTGAAATTTCCGCCACCGGCTCTCTCTCTCTCTCGCGATTACGGCCGCCGAACAAAGTTTTTTTGTAAGTATAGACTGTATATTCGTATTTGGTCGTACTATGCTTTATCTTGCACATAGAAGTGTATAGATCTTGTATCATGTCGCGCTTGAACCTGCTCATAGGAGTGTATAAAACCTGAATCCTATATTTCAAAATATGAAATATAACATACATTTCTAAAAAGTAAAAAATGGTGCGCAAATATATTTAAACTATTATCTAAATAGTGGATAGTTAATCCAACACACCTTCTTGTTTTCATTCGTTACCGAGTTCTGTAATATTTCATACGATTACCTAATATAGGTAACACTTATAGGTTGTGTTAGTTTGCTTAGGTGAGGTCAGGGGAGTTGCAGAACTTCTAGATTATTAAACGGCCCCTGAACAACCAAGCCATGATTCCGCTGGCACAAACTTTAACCCGGCGACTACAATGCCCCTCCAAGTAGTAATCCAAACTCCACTCTGCACCCCCAAACGAATCTGACATTTCAAAACACATACAAACACGTCTCCACCACTCTCGTTATGTTAGGTAAGGGGAGTTGCAGAACTTGTAGACCACAAGTAGGGTATTGTAACATTGATCATACATTGTTGACATTATTAATTACCTCACCTACCGTAATTTCATTCTCTACACACAATCACTGGGTGAATACAATGTCTTGTGGGAAAGTGTACTTATAAGGTTAATACTAGGTCTATTTATAATGTTTGACCAAGAAAAGTTAACTACCCGTATACTGTATAGTATACTTTACTACCCGTATACTGTATAGTATACTTTACTACCCGTATACTGTATAGTATACTTTACTACCCGTATACTGTATAGTATACTTTACTACCCGTATACTCTATAGTATACTTTACTACCCGTATACTGTATAGTATACTTTACTACCCGTATACTGTATAGTATACTTTACTACCCGTATACTGTATAGTATACTTTACTACCCGTATACTGTATAGTATACTTTACTACCCGTATACTGTATAGTATACTTTACTACCCGTATACTGTATAGTATACTTTACTACCGCTATACTGTATAGTATACTTTACTACCCGTATACTGTATAGTATACTTTACTACCCGTATACTGTATAGTATACTTTACTACCCGTATACTGTATAGTATACTTTCACGTGAAGTATTACAGGGAATGGTCCGATTCGCGGCGAGAACCTTTAAGACGGTGAACATTTTGTCGGACAGGGCCAATCGGCCGGGACTGGTTTGGAGTCACTGGGAGTCTAGCAGGCATCACTAGGATATCGCTAGAATCACTAGGAGTCATCGATATTTACCGCGAATAAGCCAAGGAATTGGAATTTTCAGCTACTCCTAGTGATTCTAGCTCGCATTCCTGACTGTGTGAAGTACCCTTAACTCGAAAAGTTCTCAAAGGATTTTTATGATTTTTGCACAGTGGTACATTAACACTTTGGCGTGCCTGGCCTACCCTCTCCCGCCTACATAGGAAGTGAGCCGCGCTCTCCACCTCCCACCTACCCTGTAAAAACCGCACAGTATAGTAAAAACGCTTGCCCGCCCTACTAAGCTAGTACTCCAGCTTGGGCCAAAAAAGCTTCATGCCGCGGCCAACATAATAATGTTATTGCTCCTTTTCACCCACAAATATCACCCCCACTGCATTGAAATACACTTCACAAGATAGAGGGAAGTCTATACAACAATATTTATCATGTCACACTTGAACCTGCTCATAGGAGTGTATAAAACCTGAATCCTATATTTCAAAATATAAAATATATATAACTTACATTTCTAATCTAAAAAGTGAAAAATGGTGCGTAACTCGAAACATAATCGATGGATTTTTATGATTTTTGCACAGTGGTACATTAACACTTTGGCGTGCCTGGCCTACCCTCTCCCGCCTACATAGGAAGTGAGCCGCACTCTCCACCTCCCACCTACCCTGTAAAAACCGCGCAGTATAGTAAAATGCTCGCCCACCTACTAGGCTAGTACTCCAGCTGGGGCCAAAAAGCTTCTAGCCGCGGCCAACATAATAATGGTATCGCTCCTTTTTACCCACACATATCACCCCAACTGCATTCAAATACACTTCACAAGATAGAGGGAATCTATACAACAATATTTTTTTCTATCAACCCAAAAATAGTGTATCTACTGTATAATGGTTATATCATATACAATTAGTATTCGTAAATATTTCTGTTGCAAATTGTGGTATGATTCTCTATCAACAACAAAATAGTGAATCTCTAATGGTTGTCGTATACAATTAGTATTCGTAAATATTTCTGCTGCGAATTGTGGTATGTGTCACTTTTCTTCACAATATTTCCGAAACCGGCTAAATAACATATTTGTATTATCATACATACTAAACCATAGCTATATTTTCCGCTGAACATGATGGCGATGATAAGAATATTTTATCATCAATATTGGATTTTATAGAAGTAATGTATAACGATAGTTTTAGCTTTTATATCAGTGATGAAACGGGACAAAAGACCAGCTCCAAGATTAATCATAGACGACAACTGAACACTGAGATCGAACGTGTCCGCAATATTAAGATTTTACGGACTGTTGATCATTTCTATGACCAACAAATACAAACGAAAAAAGCTGAACTAGATGAACTGAAGAAAGAGAAAGGCCGAGAAAAGAATACTATACTCCTGCAGTGGCAGTGTGCAAGAAAGCTTCTAAATGAAAACAAAGGCCCAAATCGTAAATAGTCCAAAGCGATCAGCAAGACAACAAATAGACCTGGCAGACCATGCCCAGTCGCCGGGTGCTACAGGGAATCAGCCAACCTACGGAAGCACATGGCCGTTTGCCACTCGTACCTAACTAACGACGATAGAGAGAATGTTTTGGCTGCAGCGAGTAGGTTCTCAAAGAAAAGGCCCCCGCCACCAACAAATGCAAAGAAAACAAACCTATATGATTGTCCCTTTAGAGATGCCCTCTTTGGGTCACGCGGAACAGAGGAGGAAATTGCGAGAAATACCTTTGGGGAGGGGGGCTTAAGATAATTCAACTCACCCGAGAAGCTGTCATGACCGGAGGACCCTTAAACCCTTCTGTACCGGCGACGGCTTTTTAAGTTTTTCTAGCAATATTTATACGAATTTCTGTAGTTTAACACCTTACGAGCGGCCTATGCGGTTTATTTATGTGTACCGCACAGCGGGGTGTTTTTAGCCAAAATAGGGCTGTTTACGTGATCATTTTCATGCCTAAATAAGACCCAGAACGTAAAACAAGTACCTATCCCTGAAAGGGCATAAACAGAGCTTTCGAATGACACCATAACGATCCTTGTATGATGGATAGTTTTCTTGCAATAACCGTGCAACGCGAGTGCAAAAAGCAGGTAATTCGGTACTTTCAGTACATAATTGAGTATGTAGCGAGTGAGAGAGGGAGGAGGGAGCTGAGATTTGTGTCAGTAGGTTCGCCGCGGTGGTCTGGAGCAGTCATACGCTCGCTAGTCTCCTGCCACCACTTGTCTCTCTCTCTCAGCCACATTACGTGCTGAAATTGCCACTCGAGTTATGTCGAGCGCCGCCACATAGTCCAGCTTTATTTAACTCGACTTATGTTGCTCGCCGCTAAATAAGGGTTAAGAAGGTTCTGTGGTATTAAAAAGGGTTTAGTGATAGTTCCAAGCCTGTCAATTGCTGGAGGCACTTTTAAACTGAAGAAAATCGTCTAATAATAGCCAAAATAAAGTTAAAAGGACGCCGCCGGTACAGAAGGGGTTAGTGGCACGCTCTGAAACCCTCTCCGCGAGCACACTCAGAATGATGACCGACTCCTGTACGCATGCTCTCAACTTTCTCAAAGAAATGGAGAATCGACAATTCCAAGTAACAGAAAATCTCCTAGGCCCGGTCAGGCGAGCTGTCGCAAAGCAAAAAGTAAGTATAATGCTATCGATTAATTATTTGAATGTTTCATATTTTCGTGTTTATATTTGTAAAAGTGAAGATTCCACGTGTTGTACAACTAATTATTATGTTCTCTGATCGACATTATTGCATGGGGTTCTGTCATATATTCTTCCACAGAATACTTTGGCATGGAAGAGGTGGGACAGAGAGAACACCGTAAACAGCAAAATGAGGCTGAGCTGTTAGCCATGGAAGATGTGCATACTCTGGAAACTAATGACGCTACTGAAATTCCCATAAACAATGCTGCATCATTAATCCACAATGGACGTGCACCAGCAAAGCAACGTATACAGAAAGACTATGTCGAAACGGGAAAAAAGACCAGCTCCAAGATTAATTGTAAGTATCATTTATTACATTTTCTCATGAAAATATGATCTCAATGACAATATTGCTCAATAGTATTTGAACGAATGAAAACATTTTCACATTTTCAGGCACGAAGAAGAGGAAGAAGATGAAGCAGCGATGCATAGTGGTATAAATGAGACGGAACACATCCAACCACGCTGGGAAAAAAGACAAATGAATCCGACACCCCGTTGTCTCATTGTCTCGAGGAAGAGGCACTGCAAATGACGTGCTACTTGAAACAACTGCTGAGCTGGTATCTTTATTTTTTCTTAAATTTCCCCTTGTGTTATACTTGCGATGTGTTATATGTTTATGTTCCTAATAATTGTATTGTAATCAAGCAATTCAAAGAGTGTTCTTTCTTTCACAGAACTTACAGAAGAGAGGGTTGATGCCTTAAAAAGGCTTGTACTTCAAAGTCTACATAACCGAATAAATGCCACAGAATACTTTGGCATGGAAGAGGTGGGGCAGAGAGAACACCGTAAACAGCAAAATAAGGCTGAGCTGTTAGCCATGGAGGATGTGCATACCCTGGAAACTAATGATGCTATTGAAATTCCCATAAACAATGTTGCATCATTAATCCACGATGGACGTGAACCAGCAAAGCAACTTATACAGCAAGCCTATGTCGAAACGGGAAAAATGACCAACTCCAAGATTAATTGTAAGTATAATTTATTACATTTTCTCATGAAAATATGATCTCAATGACAATATTGCTGAATAGTATTTGAACGAAAGAAAACATTTTCAAATTTTTAGGCACGAAGAAGAGGGAAGAATATGAAGCAGCGATGCATAGTGGTATAAATGAGACCGAACACATCCAAGCACGCTGGGAAAAAAGAAAAAGAAATGCGACACCCCGTTGTCTCATGTTCTTTAGGAAGAGGCACAAGAGCGTTCTGTATCTCTTATATCTCATGATCTAGAGGAACAAGAAGATGACCCACTAGCAGATGACGTGCTACTTGAAACAACTGGTGAGCTGGTATTTTTTTTTCTTAAATTTCCCCTTGTGTTATACTTGCGATGTGTTATATGTTTATGTTCCTAATAATTGTATTGTAATCTAGCATTTCAAGGAATTTTCTTTCTTTCACAGAACTAACAGAAGAGAGGGTTGATGGCTTAAAAAGGCTTATACTTCAAAGTCTACATAACCGAATATATGCGACGAAGCACCTCTCTAAACATCATAGACGACAACTGGACAATGAGATCGAACGTGTCCGCAATATTAAGACTTTACGGACTGTTGATAATATCTATGACCAACAAATAAAAAATAAAAAAGATGAACTTGATGAACTGAAGAAAGAGAAAGGCCGAGAAAAGAATATTATACTCCTGCAGTGGCAGTGTGCAAGAAAGCTTCTAAATGGAAACAAAGGCCCAAATCGTAAATAGCCCAAAGCGATCAGCAAGACAACAAAGAGACCAGGCAGGCCATGCCCAGTCGCCGGTTGCTACAGGGAATCAGCCAACCTACGGAAGCACATGGCCGTTTGCCACTCGTACCTAACTAACGACGATAGAGAGAATGTTTTTGCTGCAACGAGTAGGTTCTATAAGAAAAGGCCCCTGCCACCAACAAATGCAAAGAAAACAAACCTATATGATTGTTCCTTCTGCCCAAAATCAGTTAAACGGATCGATATGCACTTAAGAAAAAAAAAGACTCCATGGAATACCAGGAACTCCTCAGACACGTACGTATGGTTTGCTTTCCATAATTCAATTATTTTCTTAATAATAGGTCAAACATTAAAGAAATAAAAACAATTAACTTTAAAGTAAAGAAACATTGTAATGCATTTGTAATTAATTATATGCAAACTAAAACAGTACAACTTTTATTGTAATTATTTTGAATCATTAATTAAACATATCTCACATGAATATTGAATTATTTTCCAGAAAAGAAAAGAAACCTCACCTGCCAAAGTTGAGGATGTGTACCCATAGTAGCTGGCACCATGCCCGATGTTGCCACTAGAAATTTGTCCTGAATTTTGTTTTCTGTTCTTTCACAGCAGTCGCCATGGCCCGGCGAGGACTCTCCCAGGATGACATCTCTTCGATGTTGGACGACTTTGAGGACGCCTCTAGTGATTCTGACAACAATTGAGACAACGAAGCTGAACATGACGACATCGAGGACGAGCTTATAGGTATAGAGTCCACCCACATTGTCGCTCCGTCGCCACCCACGCCAACCCTGGTGCCGGCGCCAGACACGGATGCCCCCACACCTCCTCGTGCTAGCACTTCGTCATCACCACGTACCACCAGGAGTACATTGCTGTCATTACAACGTGACTTCTCTTTTAGGGGCAGGGAGGAGCGACAGGAAAGGCAGGCAGTCACGGCTGCCATTCAAACCTTCACCCACCCAAAGAAGGCAGGACTACCACGGCAACGTAGAAGGCCTCCCTCCAATTACGACAGTACCGACGATGAAGAGAGTGTGGATGACCTGCCACCCTCCACACCTGCGCGAATCGGTGGACCGCACGCACCTGCCACACCTGTCACACCTTCCGCACCTGCCACACCTGCCGCACCTCCCAGGGGCACTACCCTGTGTGGTGTGTGGTCACCACCAGCTCAAGACCTGCATGGTATGCAACTCTTGAAGGTAAGAAACTACATATTTTCTATTCATTTATATTTGGTTTCTAAGCATCAAAGTAAATAATATTACAAAATAAGGGTCATAATTGTCAACAAAATCTCATTGAAAAGTCTCTCAATATAACGTCAAATAATACTTATTTTGGCATTTTTCGTTTGCCCTTTTTTTATTATTTTCATGTGTTTTTGGATGGTTATTTATATGCTGATTTGGTTCATAGGGTGCATATGTATGTTCATAGTGAGTTTTAGGCATATTCATTGAGAAGTACTTGATTTATGAATTTTTTCCCAGGATTTTTGACCCCAAAAAAGTCGGCCCTCTCAAAGTTCAATCAACATAACGTTATAGTATCGCTATCTATTAGTTCCTATTCCAATTTGTGAGCGTTACATGTCTTCTAGTATTTTTGTATAATTGTATGTAAAAAAGTGATTCCACATGTTGTACAACTATTTATTGTGTTCTGTTATATTTTCTTCCACAGAATACTTTGGCATGGATGAGGTGGGACAGAGAGAACACCGTAAACAGCAAAATGAGGCCGAGATGTTGCCTACGAAGAAATCAGGAGTTTACTGAATTTAGAATCAGTACATACGAGGAAAGAACAACAGGCGTCGAAGATGGTAGAGTAGCACGACAAAAAACGGGTGCCAAAGACCCCTGCATCTTCTACTTAGGCAATACAGAGGCAGCTGCTCTTGAGGCGTACATGAAATATTATCTCCCAGTAGTTGCCATATGTGTAAGGCCAAAATGTAAGATGTTTGTGAATCGGGAGGGCAACAACACCGATGGCCAATGTTGCTCTCACCTCTCGGTAGAAAATGTAGGGAAAATCATTGCCAAGATGGGACTGAGGGCAGGCATTGTTGGGGAGTGGGCAGCCGGAAGCTACGACATGAACAGATCACAGCTGCTCTCAGAGATGAGGATACACCTGCCAACAGACAAGCCCTTGCAACCTTGGCCTGCCACAGCATGATAACATCCAGAAAAGAACTACGACTTCACCAATCACAGGACTACTGGAGAACGAGTTGTAAACAATCTAAAGGATCTACGTTGTTATGCAGCATCAGGGTAGGTGTTAATGAGGCATACAAGAAAGTTAAAATTTTATTATTTTTATATGGCAAAATGTACAAATCAATTTATCTATTGCCTGACGCCGCAATCTCCTAAGGGGTGGCCACGAACGAACCGCCCCCACGCACCTCTATACCCAGTCAGTTGACGCCCCTCGCCCCAACCAGCACCGCCTTTGTTCATATACTTCCTCACTCCATCCTTCCACCTCTCTTTCGGTCTAACTCTCCCTCTCGTGGAATTCTTGCCCGATCAGTGGAAGCTAGCCAACGTAACACCGATATTCAAAAAAGGCAGCAAATCCCTACCAAGTAACTATTGTCCAATTAGCTTAACCTCAGTTGTATGTATAATGCTAGAAACGGTCATACGAGACAGACTCGTAAATCACTTAGAGGAAAATAACATACTTAAAGATACTCAACACGGCTTTCGTAAAAAACGTTCCTGTTTAACAAACCTCTTAGACTTCTTCCACGATATCCTCAACCTCTACGATGAGAGTAAAGCTGTGGATATTATATATACCTTGATTTTCAAAAGGCCTTTGACAAAGTTCCCCACAAACGTTTACTGCTAAAACTAAAAGCGCATGGAATACAAGACGGTGTGTTGAAATGGATAGAAAATTGGCTCAGCGACAGAAAGCAAAGAGTAGTCATAAACGGTAAGGCATCTAAATGGACCAATGTAAGTAGCGGGGTACCCCAGGGATCGGTACTAGGACCAATTCTCTTTCTAATTTACATCAACGACATAGATGAGGGTCTCACCTGTACAATCTCAAAATTTGCTGACGATACAAAAATTGCAAATAGCGTACTCTCAAAAGAACAAGTTGACGATATGCAACACAATCTAGATAAATTGTCATGTTGGGCCCAAATTTGGCAAATGAGTTTCAATGCGGATAAATGTAAAGTACTACATATCGGATACCTAAATGAGAAAGCAAACTATTCGATGAATGGCACTCAGCTTAAGAATGTAAACAGAGAAACCGATCTGGGAGTAACAATATCGAGTAATCTAAAACCGAGTCAACAATGTTCAGAAGTTGTTAAGAAGGCAAACAAAATAATTGGCTTTATAGGCAGGTCATTTGAGCATAAATCCAAAGAAGTTATCCTAACCCTTTACAATTTCTTAGTCCGCCCTCTTCTGGAATACTGCGTTCAATCCTGGTGCCCTTATTACCAAAAAGATATAAACAAGCTAGAAAGAGTTCAACGTAGAGTTACCAAAATGATACTTAGCCTAAAGAACAAACCATACGAAGAGCGTCTTAGATAATTAAATCTATTTCCTTTAACCCAGCGCAGATTAAGAGGTGACTTAATTCAAGTGTTCAAAATCATCAAAGGCATCGACAATATGAACTGTAAGTACTTCACTATCGACCAATCTAATTACACGCGGGGAAACGGTTGCAAAATTATTGGTAAATCTTGTAACTCACACGAATCTAAGAATTTCTTCTTCAATCGAGTTGTCAACTTGTGGAATGGGCTTCCCCAAAACGTTATAGACTGCATCACCGTTGATTCATTTAAACTCCGCCTAGACAAATATCTCGCATCAAACCCGCGACTGACTGCGTTTGTAAATGAATAATTTTATTTTATCCCCCCCTCAGTTACTATCCCATCTGTCCCCTACTAACTTCCTAATCCTGCCACGGACATTAGTTCCAGGGCAGTAATTCCCTTTCCAATGTTCCCTTACCCACTCTAAACAACTGTTTGGACACTTGATCCTCAGTGTTTTGGAGGACAAGCAACCTAAAAGGGTCACTAGATATGTTGTTGCTTGATTTCCTTTGTACTCCTTTGTACTCTCAGTCCCACCACCTAGCTCTCGTACACCCTCTTAGTCATTCTCTCGCTTTCTGACAACAATTGCGACAACGAAGCTGAACAATACGACATCGAGGACGAGCTTATAGATATAGAGCCCACCCACATTGTCGCTCCGTCGCCACCCACGCCAACCCTGTGGTGCCGGCGAAAGACACGGATGCCCCCACACCTCCTCGTGCTACCACACCTCCTCGTGCTAGCACTTCGTCATCACCACGTACCACCAGGAGTGCTTTGGCGTCATTAAGACGTGACTTCTCTTTTAGGGGCAGGGAGGAGCGACAGGAAAGGCAGGCAGTCACAGCTGCCATACAACCCTTCACCCATCCAAAGAAGTCAGGACTACCACGGCAACGTAGAAGGCCTCCCTCCAATTACGACAGGACCGACGATGAAGAGAGTGTGGATGACCTGCCACCCTCCACACCTGCGCGTATCGGTGGACCGCACGCACCTGCCACACCTGACACACCTGCCGCAACTCCCAGGGGCACTACCCGTTCACCTGACGAAGCTGCAAGAAGTCTGTGTGTGGTCACCACCAGCTCAAGACCTGCATGGTATGCAACTCTTGAAGGTAAGAAACTACATATTTTTTATTCATTTTTATTGGGTTTCTAAGTATCAAAGTAAACAATATTACAAAATAAGGGTCATAATTGTCAACAAAATTTCATTGAAAAGTCGGCCCTCTAACTCCCATTCGTTATCACTCATCGGAACTGTATCATCCGCAAACAGCAGTATAGGTAGCTTCCACTCAATTCCCTCCCTTTTCAGCGATACACCAACATCCACTGCTCTTGATATTATTTCTTTCAAAACTCCATCCATATATACAGTAAACAACCACGGGGACATCACACACCCCTCTTCCAAACCAACATTCAGGTCAAAGAACTCGCTCTGCTCACTCTCCACACGTACTGCCGCCTTTGCACCCTCATACATGCTCTTCACTGCTTTCAGCCACTTGCCATCTACTCCGTATATGCTAAGTACTTTCCACAAACCTTCTCTATCCACTCTGTCATAGGCCTTCTCCAAGTCCATAAAGGCAACATACACCTTTTGTTTCTTCTCCAGATATTTCTCCACAACACAATTCATGGTAAACATCTGATCTACACATCATCTTCCTTCCGAAAACCTCCCTGCTCGTCACCTATCCATTTCTCCGTTCTCACTCTCACTCTCTCAATCACTACCCTACAGTATACCTGCCCTACTACGCTTAGAAGACATATTCCTCGGCAGCTACCACACACTCCTCTTTCCCCTTTGCCCTTATATAGGGGGATTATTATGCCAGTCTTCCAGTCATCGGGTGCACTCCCCTTCTGCCATGCTAGTTTGCACATTATCCATACCCCTTCGATCACTATCTCACCACCATAACTCAACATTTCCCCACACACTCCATCTGTTCCTGGTGCTTTCCCCAACTTCACTCTTGGCATGGCTTCCCACACTTCTGACCTCCTGATCCCCACCATCCCCTCCCCTACTTCTCTTCTTCTCCCTCCCATACCATATCCAACTATGTTTGCTGGGTCTTCATTCCTTACATTTAGTAACTCATTGAAGTACTCCCTCCATCTTTCGGCTCTCTCTTGCTTCTCGGCTAGCATTCTCCCATTCTTATCTTTCACACCCTTACTGTTTCCCCCTGCTACCTTCCCTAACTTTCTTGACTTCATTCCTGAACAGTTTCTTACTCTCCCTCCATTTTACACTCCGATTCCTTCCAAATTCCTCATCTACTCTCCTCTTACTTTCCTTCACTACTCTCTTCACCACCCTCTTACTCTCCACGTATCTGGCTCATTTATGTCTCTCGAAATCTTCATTCCCTCTACTACCCAACCACTCTCTATATGCTTGTTTCTTTTCTTCCACAGCTATCTTTACTTCTTCTGTCCACCATGCTGTACCTTTCACTCCCCTCCCTCTTCTCCTCACTCCACACCCCTCCTCACATGCTGCACAGATCTCATCCCTAAGCACCTTGCTCATCTTCTCCACTTCCTCCATAACATCCAGGTCGAACCCACCTAGTCGTCTTTCTACTGTTCTCCTGTAATCTTCCCTTATTTCCTCCTCCTGTAACCTCTCCACCCTCCTCACCATTCCACCTTCCTCTCGCCTCCCTCCAGCTCTCCTCACCCACTTCTTTTGTATCCTAACCTTAGCTACTACTACATAATGATCCGACAGACCCCTTCCAATACTCCTATACGGCCAAGCATCCATCACAGATTTCTTCATTCGTTCATCGACACATTCATAATCAATCAATTACTTTCGTTCCACCACGGTCTTAGCCCCTTCATGATCACCCGTTTCCACATGTACCTGTGGATCATTCTGTGTCGAAAGAAGGTGTTGGATATCTACAGCCTCCTCCCCACACATTCGTACAAATACTTCATTAAAATGGGGCCCGAGAGGTGAGAGACACACGGTAATATAATTTTGCCAGTTGGTAAACATGCCATAGGGTTATTGCATTCATATTCCAACCTTACGTCAAATATCCCTGTAAGGCCATTTGTCCCCTAAATTACTACTACATAATGATCCGACAGACCCCTTCCAATACCCTTATACGGCCTAGCATCCATCACAGATTTCTTCATTCGTTCATCGACACATTCATAATCAATCAATGACTTTCGTTCCACCACGGTCTTATCCTTCATGATCACCCGTTTCCACGTGTACCTGTGGATCATTCTGTGTTGAAAGAAGGTGTTGGATATCTACAGCCTCCTCCCAACACATTCGTACAAATACTTCATTAAAATGGGGTCCGAGAGGTGAGAGACACACGGTAATATAATTTTGCCAGTTGGTAAACATGCCAGAGGGATATTGCATTCAAATTCCAACCTTACGTCAAATATCCCTGTAAGGCCATTTGTCCCCTAAAGGATTAAATTTGTTTCAGAGAAAATATAGTGAGAATATTAAAAGTCGGCATATCTATCATCTTTCAGGAAAAAGCATGGCTTGCCATTAATGGAGCTGGGAGAGGATGCCAGAAAGTCACGCCCTTCAAAGCCTTCACAGGATGTAAGTGCTGCCTGTCCTCTTCCCGGTCCTTCAGGATACGTTCCGCCCAGGTAAGTACACAAAATTTGAATTTGAAAATAAATAAAAGTTTGTTTTGTGTATTTAGGGAATTATTGTATACTAATAAATTATGCTACAAATAACTGTATATATGCATTAAAACAAAACTTATGTATATTTTTTGCCCCCACACTTTTCAGGTGACAGTTAACTAATGTACCCTTGGATAATGGATCTCGGTCATGGATGAGGAAGGGCCTTCTTCGCCAGTTACACCAACCATCATAAAAGTGCAGGATCACAATCGGATATTGAGGTGAACCAAGCAGCCCTGGAGGGGTCAATCAGTGAAGCATGGACAAGTTCCATCGTCAAGAAGTTAAAAATTGATAGATCATGAATCTGTCAACATTTAAAAAATGCAATCTATCTATCTATCTTTAGCCTGATGCCGCGATCCCCGAAGGGGTTGCCACGAACGAACCGCCCCCATGCACCTCTGTCCCCAGTCAGGCGATGCCCCTCCCCCCAACCAGCACCGCCTTCGTTCATATACTTCCTCACTCCATCCTTCCACCTCTCTTTCGGTTTACCTCTCCCTCTCTGTCCCTCCACCTCGCTCTCGTACACCCTCTTCGTCATTCTCTCGTTTTCCATACGTTTCATATGGCCGAACCATCTCAAGTTGTTTCTTTTCACACTTTCCAGCACATCTACCTCCACACCACACCTCCTTCTTACGTCCTCATTCGTCTGTCTATCCCTCCATGTAACTCTGCACGCACTTCTTAAGTAATGAATTTCCATTGCTCTCACTCTTGGTCTGAGTCTCTCAACCAACGTCCATGCTTCGCTTCCGTAAGTCAGTGTCGGGATTACCACACTGTCATGCAAGGACTTCTTCACTTCCATACTGACCACCCTATTTCTTGTTACTGCTTTCAGCGTTCCTACAACCCTCTTCCCCTGTTGTACCCTCTCCCGCACTTCTTCATCCATAGTCTCATCTTTCCTCAACACACTGCCCAGATACTTAAAAGAGTTGACGATCTCCATAGCCTGACCGTTCAGCTTCACCTCACACTCTGTGACTTCACCCCTTTCGAAGACCATAACCTTGCTCTTCCCCGCATTTACCTTCAAATTCCGTTTTTTCGCACACTGTTCCAAACTCATTTACCGGACCCTGCATCTCCCATTCATTATCACTCATCAGAACTGTATCATCCGCAATCAGCAGTATAGGTAGCTTCCACTCAATTCCCTCCCTTTTCAGCGATACACCAACATCCACTGCTCTTGATATTATTTCTTTCATGACTCCATCCATATATACAGTGAACAACCACAGGGACATCACACAGCCCTGTTTCAAACCAACATTCAGGTCAAAGAATTTGCTCTGCTCACTCTCCACAAGTAATGCCGCCTTTGCACCCTCATACATGCACTTCACTGCTTTCAGCAACTTGCCAACTACTTCGTATAATCTAAGTACTTTCCACAAACCTTCTCTATCCACTCTGTCATAGGCCTTCTCCAAGTCCATAAAGGCAACATACACCTTTTGTTTCTTCTCCAGATATTTCTCCACAACACAATTCAGGGTAAAAATCTGATCTACACATCCTCTTCCCTTCCTGAAACCTCCCTGCTCGTCGCCTATCCATGTCTCCATTCTCACTCTCACTCTCTCAATCACTACCCTAGTGTATACCTTCCCTACTACGCTTAGAAGACATATTCCTCAGTGGTTACCACACACTCCTCTTTCCCCTTTGCCCTTATATAAGGGGGCTATTATGCCAGTCTTCCAGTCATCGGGTGCACTCCCCTTCTCCTATGCTAGTTTGCACATTTTCCATACCCCTTCGATCACTATCTCACCAACATAAATCAACATTTCCCCACACAATCCATCTGTTCCTGGTGCTTTCCCCAACTTCACTCTTGGCATGGCTTCCCACACTTCTGACCTCCTGATCACCACCTCCTCCTCCCCACTTCTTTTCTTCTCCTTCCCATACCATATCCAACTATGTTTGCTGGCTCTTCATTCCTTACATTTAGCAACTCATTGAAGTACTCCCTCCATCTTTCGACTCTCTCTTGCTTCTCGGCTAGCATTCTCCCATTCTTATCTTTCACACCCTTACTGTTTCC
The DNA here is from genome assembly GCA_032716605.1 of Paralithodes platypus. Lineage (NCBI taxonomy): Eukaryota > Metazoa > Arthropoda > Malacostraca > Decapoda > Lithodidae > Paralithodes > Paralithodes platypus. The sequence continues at coordinate 39,769,728 of CM064525.1, forward strand.
CTTGCTACCTTCCCTAACTTTCTTGACTTCTGGTGATGGGCTGGTCTATCAGAGTGAGAGTTGAGCATTCTCTGCCATACCCATAGCTTACTCTGACTGTTCCTTTTACTTAGATATTGTCTAGATCTCATGTGACGGCATCCCTTCCGTGGATTGACCTCCCAATCTACCAAGATTGGAAGCCAAAGTGTCACATTTTTCCCTTGCCCCTCAACTTTCTCTTCATAATTGCTGAGGGGCACAGGTCCCAGGGTGAGGCTTTGATTTCCCGGGCGTTTCCGCACCCTCCTCAGCTCCCAGCCCTTAAACACCTTGCTTATCTCCTCCACTTCCTCCATAACTTCCAGGTCGAACCCACCTAGTCGTCTTTCTACTGCTCGCCTGTACTCTTCCCTGATTTCCTCCTCCTGTAACCTCTCCACCTTCCTCACCATTCCACGTTCCTCTCGCCTCCCTCCAGGTCCTCACCCTCTTTGTTTGTATCCTAACCTTAGCTACTACTACATAATGATCAGACAGACACCCTCCAATACTCCTATACAACCTAGCAATCATTGCCGATTCAAAAAAATCCCACTATATATGATGATGCGAGGCATTTACGGGTTTCTTCCCCCGAAAAGGTACAGGGGGGACGGGTTATTGATCAGAATGTAATGAAACTCTACCTAACAAGAAAGAAATCGGTTTATGGTAAATGCACAATGGCTGAAATTCAACGACAGTACCAATCAAGTCGGGAGGAGAACAAAAATAAACAAAACAATTACATTTGGTGTTGGAACCCAGCAAACCAAACACAAATATTAGTATTTAATGGGGTAGCGGGCAAATTGTTTGAGGTAAGGATGGAATTTGAATGCAATAACACTTTTCACCCCTCTAACCCTATTTCAATTATTTATTTGTACATTTTGCCAAACAAGCATAATCAAAATAATAATAAAATTGTACTACACGATTCTTTTTTATAGGAAAAAAACCACATCCTATCCAGTATTTCACTTGCCGGAGTTGAAGTCTCTATTCACAATGTTCCTTAACATAAGTATTATGGACAAGCCAGTTGCAAGATGATGTTTCCTACGGGATTATCCTGTCCATAAAACAGGCAGAAATAGAGCAAGCTTTACCAAAACTTTGCAATGGGATTAGAATTTGATTCTGATATCAAATACGCATTCAAAAAATGGATAGCACAAATATTTTAAGAACTATTCCCAAATCAAGCAAAACTATCCCGTCCATACTCCTTACGGACTGACCTGAGCCAGGTAATATTCCCTTAACATCTCTAACATTGGCTCCTCAAATATTTTAATGACACTCCTCAAATATTTTAATGACAATGCCCAAATCAAGCAAAACTATCCCGTCTGTACTGCTAGGTGCATTTTTGAAATCAGCGTAAACAACTACTCATAATACAAAGTTCTGGTAAGGCTAGTCCTATTTCTGCCAACTTTATCCTGATAGCCTATAATTGAAGTCTCTATTCACCTTGTTCCCTAATATTAATATTATGGCCAGGCCAGGTACAAGAGTGATGTTCCCTAAGAAGTCTCTATTCACAATGTTCCCTAATATTAGTATTATGGACCGGCACATTGGAAGATGACGTTCCCTAACAAGTCTCTATTCACAATGTTCCCTAATATTAGTAACTCGGACAGGCCGGTTGCAAGATATAACGTTCCCTAAGACACTGTCCTGTCCGAACGCCAGCTACGGACTGACCTGAGTCAAGAAATTTTCACTAAGCATCTCTAGCATTGGTTCACAAGGCAATACTGGCAGAAATAGGGCTAGCACTATGCAATAGGAGTAGAATTTGATGCTTATTCCAAATCTGGCATCCGTTTTGTAATAATTGAAAAACAAAATGAAAGTGATAAAGCCAAATATGTTAGTGAGAAATGATAAAGTTGGCCATATTTCCTTTCTCTGAAGATCAATTAAATTTTTAGGTGCATTTTTGAAATTGAAATCAGCATGAAAAACTACTAATGCAAAGTTCTGGAAATGCTAGTCCTATTTCTGCCAATTTCGCCCTGAAAACTAGCCGCTGCACTAAGCACTAGACGGCACACTGCCTGGGTACAAAAAGCACTAGATGGCACACTGGCTGGGCACACGAAGCACTAGATGGCACACTGACGGGGTACCCGAAGTACTTCAAGGCACACTGACTGGGTACGCGAAGCACTAGACGGCACACTGCCTAGGTACACGAACCACTAGATGCCACACTGCTTAGGTACACGAAGCATTAGACGGCACACTGACTGGGTACATAAAGTTGAACCCTAGACAATGCAATTGATCCATTCGGTTACCAAAACCCAAACAGTTATTTTTTGTTTCCAGACAAGCCCCGGCTTCGCCCTCCGCCTCTTCGCAGCGGGCTTGGTCCGGCGTCTATCTTATGTGTAAAAAAATGGAGATCTATGTGTAAAAACAGGAGAAAAATAAAAGGTTAACTTCAAAATGTTGTTTTATTCCTTACTTAATCTAACAGTTTTGTTTTTTGTCTATCATCTGTATCATTATTGCAATTTCTTTCTGCAGGTTTTCGTTACTCTTCTCAACTTCCTTCAGAAGGAGTTCGAAGTTCTTCTCTTGTTTCCTTCGAATAGTTTCGTAGCTTTCTTCAAATGACTTCCATAACTGCTCACACTCTTCGAGTTGCTCGTTCATCTTCTCTACCGCCAAATCGAAATCCTCGACGGATATCTTCAGTACTGTCGTCATGTCTTCTGGAACGAATTGGGCCTCAACTTCAGCGTCACACTGTCCTAAATCTATAGACTTTCGCTGGAGCTCAATGTCAGCCTCAATGTCTTCTCTTGAATGATGATTCCGGTGTCTATCAACCTCGAATATTCGTCAGCTAACGACTCTTGTTCCAAAAACACGTCAGGGTATACAACGTTATCTAACACACATGGTCCCTTTTCCTTCATCTGGATAAAAATACTCAGTGAATCCCAACTTGTGACCCGAGAGCAGGCAACATACAATTGCCCATGAGAGAAGCACCGTGTGTGGTAGAGATAAAGGCCGCAATGTTGGATGGTCTGGCCCTGCGCCTTATTAATTGTCATTGCAAAACTTAGCTCTACAGGGAATTGGAACCTGGAAAATGCCACCGAGGAATCGTTGGCCACCAACTTTACCCTGGGAATGCAAACCTGCTCGCCATCGTAAGTGCAACCCAGAATCCTACCAACAATGATGGTCTTCTTCAGGTTGTCAACGATAATTCGTGCACTGTTACAGAGTCTGGGTGGGGATAGATTCCGTATTACCATTACCACGGCACCCACATTCAGCTTGAGTTGGTGTTCTGGTAACGAAGAAGGGTTTAGTTCATTGAGCGTGGAAACCTGATACTCCACATCGTTTTCCGAATTCAGTTTGTCTTCACTCAGATGAATCTTCTCCCCTGGCAGCATATCTAAGATCGTAATGTTGATCTCGGAAACGTCAACGTTAAGAGGCGATATGATGGTACGACCGGCAAAATAGCGATGATCCCCAATGTGATCGGCAATATCAGGGTAAACACTCTCGATGAACTCTGTCTGGTTATGATAGAGAACGCCAAAGTTTTTGGGGATAACAAAATGTGGAGAGCTGACCTATCTCTAGTAGCCGGCTGGCAAAGGTCGTGTTTTTCGTATTGGATTCTGGTCCCCTAAGTCGGATATTCTCGGACAGTGCATGTTTTAGTATCTGGGGCCAGAATTAGGTCTTCTTGATGGTAGCTGCGATTTCCTGGTTGTATCCACCACCCCTCACGACAGGTAGAATCTGCCTGAAGTCCCCAGCACACACAAAGGGGATCGCACCCATGAACCTGTCACTATCGAGAAGATCTCGAAGGGTGACGTCAATGGCCAGCAGCATATTCTTGTTGGCCATCACCACCTCGTCCCAGACTATCAGAACATAACCCTAATAGTCTCGATAATTGGCTGTTCTTCTTGATTGAGCAGGACCTGAACTCATGTGATTCCATGAGCGGTATCTTGAAGGTATTATGGGCTGTTCTTCCGCCATGTAACAGCTTGCAGCAATGCCAGATGATGCTACAACCAGTGCAATACCACCAAGTGTAACTACACTTTTGTATATTGCTCTGCTTTGTTCCCCTTCTACACACTATATATCGGTGTCGACTTTACATTTGTAGTTACTTAGAATTATCGCATGTTTAATTTGGTCTGCCATACAATAATCGTTTTCTCTAACAACGCAATATAGAAAACGTCATTGCAGGAGTGTGACCGTCTAGAGCTCTGCTTCTCCTGTGTGCTCCGCCCTTCTGCCTTGTGTTTTTACCAATAAAAACTGTTTATAATTTATATTTTATTATATCCTTATTGGGGGTTATATAATGGTTGTTTGCTATGTAGTCACCTATATCCTCCACTTTCTTAACTTTAGGATCAAGTGACCTAAAATTAATGGGAGTAACTGGTACTGTTGCTTTGTATAATTGAAAAATTACGAGCAATTTTTGTTCGAGAAAGCTAAATTTGTCGATGCAATTGTAAAATCTAGGACAAATAAAAGAAAAACATGAAAAATTCAATTTTATTTTCCGATATACATTATACGAAGCATGACCTAGCTATACGACATAGCTAGGTCATGCTTCGTATAATGTAAATCGGAAAATAAAATGGATTTTTTCATGTTTTTCTTTTATTTGTCCTAGTTTTTACAATTGAATCGACAAATTTAGCTTTCTCGAAAAAATATTGCTCGTCATTTTTCAACGACATCTTTCACCCACAACATAAGAACATAAGAACATAAGAAAATGGGAGTCTGCAGAAAGCCGATTGGCCTAAGCAAGGCAGATCCCTGTCCCACACAACCCCAATTACAAAGCCCAATTATAGGCTCAACACTCTAATACCCTGAGGATCATCTTGCCAAAACGGTTAGAGATAAACTATTTAAATTAACAATTTAGATCCTCCACAAAAAAGGTTCACCACCAACTCAAATTCCACCAACTCACGTTGGACAGCAGATCGCCTAAAGATGTGTGTGTTAAAATCATGACAGGGACCCGTACAGCGGCGACGTCGCAGCAGCCCGGCCAGGTAGTCTTTCTCTAGGAGAGAGAGAGAGAGAGAGAGAGAGACAGACAGACATAGACAGACACAGTGTGTGTGTGTGAGAGAGAGAGAGAGAGAATACTCTCTCTCTCTCTCTCTCACGGGGGAGGTAAATTTTCCTGTGAGACGCCCTCGAACATTTCCTCAGCCGTCATCGAGAAATGATGGGGAGTCACTCTTCGAATAAATTAGCTTTCTCGACAAAAGATTGTTTGCAATTTTTCCCACGAAATTTTTCACACACAAATTTAGACCCTCCCGAAGAAAAAAGGTTCACCGCCAACTCAAGTCGTATAGCAGAATTTATTTTTGGTGAGTCGTCTGACTGGGATGATCGGAGCTCTCGGATCGAAGTATTTCCGATCGCTCCCCATTCCACCAACTCACGTTGGACAGCAGAAGATCGCCTAAAGATTTGTGTGTTAAAATCACGACAGGGACCCACAAAAATGTTAGCACTGGTACAAAATGTCTAACATTTTTCGCTTTAAGAGAGAGAGAGAGAAACAGTGAATAATATCCTCTAATCACAAACTGCTAGGTAGATAATTGTATCTCTGTAACTATTTGGTTAATCGTAATTCTGAAATAACCGTTGGAATCCTCATACAATTCCGCTTCCATATATGTATGCAAATACAAATATTTGTGGTCAAAAATTTTAGCTAGCACGAGTTGGACATAAGGTATTTCGATTGTTATGTTATAATACTTGTTATGGAGTGCCCCAATGTGTTTGTTTTGTAATTATTCTATGTTTTTATTTGCTTTGCGGCGTCGCCGCTGTACGGGTCCCTGTCGTGATTTTAACACACAAATCTTTAGGCGATCTGGTGTTGTCCAACGTGAGTTGGTGGAATTTGAGTTGGTGGTGAACATTTTTACAGGAGGGTCTAAATTTTTGTGGGTGAAAGATGTGGAAAAAATTACAAGCAATCTTTTTTCGAGAAAGCTAGTTAAAATAATATGAGGGCGGTGTACAAATAAAAACTGTTTAGAATTTATATTATATTATATCCTTTTTGGGGGTTATATATTGGTTGTAGGCAATGGAGTCACCTATATCCTCCACTTTCTTAACTTTAGGATCGAGTGACCTAAATCTTACTAAAAAATTCAAGTTAGTAATTCACGTAAGGCACTATATGAATAGCCTATTCTCTTACTAAGAAATTCAGGTTAGTAAGGCACTATATGGATAGCCTATTCTCTTACTAAGAACGAAGTGGCTACGGGACACCTCCGCCCTTCTGCCTCGTGTGTCCTGCCCAGATACGAGTCACAGCCATCGCCGCACTATACGATTACGGGACACCACAGTGAGGCTGGGCTATGGGACACCGCTGGTCATGGGAGCACCCTGCACCGTCTAGAGCTCCGCTTCTCCTGTGTGCTCCGCCCTTCTGCCTCGCGTGTCCTGCCCAGATACAAGTCACAGCCATCGCCGCGCTATACGACGCATTATACGAAGCATGACAGAGAGAGAGAGAGTGTGTAACTCTCTCTCTCTCTCTCTCGGAGTCAAAGATTTTGTAGCTAACGTCTTGCCCATAATCAGCAGCAATGAGCGCGCTCACGCTGTCCTGTTAAAGAAATCGAGTTGTCAATTATTTTTCCACGACATCTTTCACCCACAAAAGTTTAGGAGAAGAGAACTACCTGGCCGGGCTGCTCCACCCAGAGAGAGACTACATGGTCGGGTTGCTCTACCCCTAGAGAGACTACCTGGCCGGCTGCTCCACCTAGAGAGAGACTACCTGGTCGGGCTGCTGCGGCGTCGCCGCTGTACGGGTTCCTGTCGTAATTTTAACACACAAATCTTTAGGCGATCTGCTGTAAAACGTGAGTTGGTGGACTTTGAGTTGGTGGTGAACCTTTTTTCAGGAGGGTCTAAATTTGTGTGGGTGAAATATGTCGTGGAAAAATTACAAGCAATCTTTTTCCGAGAAAGCTACTTAAAATAATATGAGGGCGGTGTACAAATAAAAACTGTTTATAATTTATATTTTATTATATCCTTTTTAGGGGTTATATATTGGTTGTTTGCTATGGAGTCACCTATTTCGTCCACTTTCTTAACTTTAGGATCGAGTGACCTAAATCTTACTAAAAAATTCAGGTTAGTAAGGCACGTAAGGCACTATATGAATAGCCTATTCTCTTACTAAGAAATTCAGGTTAGTAAGGCACTATATGGATAGCCTATTCTCTTACTAAGAACGAAGTGGCTACGGGATACCTCCGCCCTTCTGCCTCGTATGTCCTGCCCAGATACGAGTCACAGCCATCGCTGCGCTATACGACGCATTATACAAAGCATGACCTAGGCTATAAGACGCATTATACGAAGCATGACAGAGAGAGAGAGAGTGCGTAACTCTCTCTCTCTCTCTCTCTCTCTGAGTCAAAGATTTTTTAGCTAACGTCTTGCCCATAATCAGCAGCAATGAGCGCGCTCACGCTGTCCTGTTAAAGAAATCGAGTTGTCAATTATTTTTCCACGACATCTTTCACCCACAAAAATTTAGGAGAGAAGAACTACCTGGCTGGGCTGCTCCACCCTGAGAGAGACTACCTGGTCGGGCTGCTCCACCCAGAGAGAGCGACTACTTGGCCGGGTTGCTCTACCCAGAGAGAGACTTCCTGGTCGGGCTGCTCCACCCAGAGAGAGACTGCCTGGTCGGGCTGCTCCACTTAGAGAGAGCGACTACCTGGTCGGGCTGCTCCACCCAGAGAGAGCAACTACCTGGCCGGGTTGCTCTACCCAGAGAGAGACTACCTGGCCGGGCTGCTCCACCTAGAGAGAGACTACCTGGCCGGGCTGCTGCGGCGTCGCCGCTGTACGGGTCCCTGTCGTGATTTTAACACAAATCTTTAGGCTATCTTCTGCTGTCCAACGTGAGTTGGTGGAATTTGAGTTGGTGGTGAATCTTTTTTCAGGAGGGTCTAAATTTTTGTGGGTGAAAGATGTCGTGGAAAAATTACATGCAATCTTTTTTCGAGAAAGATAGTTAAAATAATATGAGGGCGGTGTACAAATAAAAACTGTTTAGAATTTATATTTTATTATATCCTGTTTGGGGCTTATATATTGGTTTCCTCCACTTTCTTAACTTTAGGCTCGAGTGACCTAAATCTTACTAAAAAATTCAGGTTAGTAAGGCACGTAAGGCACTATATGACTAGCCTATTCTCTTACTAAGAAATTCAGGTTAGTAAGGCACTATATGGATAGCCTATTCTCTTACTAAGAACGAAGTGGCTACTGTGGCTACGGGACACCTCCGCCCTTCTGCCTCGTGTGTCCTGCCCAGATACGAGTCACAGCCATCGCCGCGCTATACGACTACGGGACACCACTGTGAGGCTGGGCTACGGGACACCACTGGTCATAGGAGCACCCTGCACCGTCTAGAGCTCCGCTTCTCCTCTGTGTTCCGCCCTTCTGCCTCGTGTGTCTTGGCCAAATTCAAATGGCTACTCTCCCTCAATCGTATACCTAGCTCATGCTTCGTATACTGAGTCGTTTACCGAGGCCATGCTTCATATACTGCGTCGTTTACCGAGGCCATGCGTCGTTTACCGATGCCATGCTTCGTATACTGCGTCGTTTACCGAGGCCATGCTTGGCATACTGCGTCGTTTACCGAGGCCATGCGTCGTTTACCGCGTCGTTTACCGAGGCCATGCGTCGTTTACCGAGGCCATGTTTCGTATACCGGGTTGCTCTACCAGGAGAGAGACTACCTGGTCGGGCTGCTCCACCCAGAGAGAGCGACAACCTGGCCGGGTTGCTCTACCCAGAGAGCGACTACCTGGCCGGGCTGCTCCACCCAGAGAGAGCGACTACCTGGTCGGGTTGCTCTACCCAGGGAAAGACTAACTGGTCGGGCTGCTCCACCCAGAGAGAACGACTACCTGGCCGGGCTGCTCTACCCAGAGAGAGACTACCTGGTCGAGCTGCTTCACCCAGAGAGAGCGACTACCTGGCCGGGTTGCTCTACCCAGAGAGAGACTACCTGGCTGGGCTGCTCCACCTAGAGAGAGACTACCTGGCCGGGCTGCTGCGGCGTCGCCGCTGTACGGGTCCCTGTCGTGATTTTAACACTCAAATCTTTAGGCGATCTTCTGCTGTCCAACGTGAGTGGGTGGAATTTGAGTTGGTGGTGAAACTTTTTTCAGTAGGGTCTAAATTGTTGTGGGTGAAAGATGTCTTGAAAAAATTACAAGCAATCTTTTTTCGAGAAAGCTAGTTAAAATAATATGAGGGCGGTGTACAAATAAAAACTGTTTAGAATTTATATTTTATGATATCCTTTTTGGGGGTTATATATTGGTTTCTTGCTATGTAGTCACCTATATCCTCCACTTTCTTAACTTTAGGATCGAGTGACCTAAATCTTTCTAAAAAATTCAGGTTAGTAAGGCACGTAAGGCACTATATGAATAGCCTATTCTCTTACTAAGAAATTCAGGATAGTAAGGCACTATATGGATAGCCTATTCTCTTACTAAGAACGAAGTGGCTACGGGACACCTCCACCCTTCTGCCTCGTGTGTCCTGCCCAGATACGAGTCACAGCCATCGCCGTGCTATACGACGCATTATACGAAGCATGACAGAGAGAGAGAGAGAGTGTGTAACTCTCTCTCTCTCTCTCTCTCTCTCTCTCACACACACACACACACACACACACACTGTGTCTGTCTGTCTCTCTCTCTCTCTCTCTCTGAGTCAAAGATTTTTTAGCTAACGTCTTGCCCATAATCAGCAGCAATGAGCGCGCTCACGCTGTCCTGTTAAAGAAATAGAGTTGTCAATTATTTTTCCACGACATCTTTCACCCACAAAAATTTAGGAGAGAACTAGCTGGCCGGGTTGCTCCACCCAGAGAGAGACTACCTGGTCGGGCTGCTCCACCCAGAGAGAGGCTACCTGGCCAGGTTGCTCTACCCAGAGAGAGACTACCTGACCAGGCTGCTCCACCTACAGAGAGACTACCTGGCCGGACTGCTGCGGCGTCGCCGCTGTACACCCTGTCGTGATTTTAACACACAAATCTTTAGGCGATCTTCTGCTGTCCAATGTGAGTTGGGGGAATTTGAGTTGGTGGTAAACCTTTTTTAACACTAGATTAGCGGGCTAGCGGTTTATTTATATGTACCGCCCAGCGGGGTGTTTTTAGCCAAAATAGGGCTGTTTACGTGATCATTTTCATGCCTAAATAAGACCCAGAGCGTAAAACAAGTATCTATCCCTGAAAGGGCATAAACAGAGCTTTCCAATGACACCATAACGATCCTTTTATGATGGCTAGTTTTCTTGCAAGAACCGCGCAACGCGAGTGCAAAAATCATGTAATTCGGCACTTTCCCCATACAATTCCGTATGTAGCGAGTGAGAGAGGGAGGGAGGAGGTGAGATTCGTGTCAGTAGGTTCGCCGCGGTGGTCTGGAGCAGTCATACGCTCGCTACTCTCCTGCCACCACTTGTCTCTCTCTCTCAGCAACATTACGTGCTGAAATTGCCACACGACCTATGTCGAGCGCCGCCAGATAGTCCAGATTTAGTATACTCGACTTATGTTGTGCGCCGACACTTAGGGGTTAAGGAGGGTCTACACATTTTTGGGTGAAAGATGTCGGGGAAAATATAACAAGCAATCTTTTTTCGAGAAAGCTAAATTTGGCGATACAATTGTAAAAACTAGGACAAATAAAAGAAAAACATGAAAAATCCATTTTATTTTCCGATTTACATTATACGAAGCATGACCTAGCTATACGACGATTTATAAGTACGAAGCTGTCAAAGCACCACAGTACCAGTTACTCCCACTAATTTTAGGTCACTTGATCCTAAAGTTAAGAAAGTGGAGGATATACTGTAGGTGGCTACATAGCAAATAATCAATATATAACCCCCACAAAGGATATATAATAAAATATAAATTCTAAATAGATTGTATTTGTACAAACACAAGCCGGAAGGGCAGAGCACACAGACGAAGCGGAGCTCTAGACGGTGCAGGGTGCTACCTGGCCGGGCTGCTCCACCCAGAGAGAGACTACCTGGCCGGGCTGCTCCACCCCCCCAGGCAGACGACTCACCAAAAATAAATTCTGCTATTCAACTTGAGTTGGTGGTGAACCTTTTTTCGACTTTATCATCCCTGTCAGAGACGCATTGAGGTAAGGAATTGTTCCCATGGAGGAGGCAGTGAAGTGGGGATATGTCCCTGAGGATGGGGAAAGCTGGCATGGAAGTGACCCTCTGGATGGGGCAGCCGGGCAAGGATCTGGTTCAACTGTGTACAAATAAAAACTGTTTAGAATTTATATTTTATTATATCCTTTTGGGGGCCATGGTCGATAACGATGATCTGATGGGAGGGGATTGAGAGGTGCTTAGTCGGCTGTTGTCAAAGATAGAGTGAGGCTAATACAAAACAAACTCACACTATCTAGTTGAAGTCTGTATTTACAACTATTATGGACAAGCCAGTTGCAAGATGATATTTCCTAAGGAATTATCCTATTCATAAAACAGGCAGAAATAGAACAAGCTTTACCAAAATTATAGTTTAATTAGATATTAAGCATGCAAAGTTTTGGTTATGCTAGCCCTATTTCTGCCTTATTTGCCTTGAGAGCCAACATCAAATTTTACTCCTAAAAGGTTATTTTAATGTATCTAGGACACAAATACACCATTTGGTAGCTTTAGTGTCAATCTGGAAAAACCTGGCCTGCTTTAGGTCTATAGGGAACATTTCTTGACTCAGGTCAGTCCGTACCTGGCATTCGGACAGGACAGTTTCCTAGGGAACATTATCTTGCAACTTGCCTGTCCGAAATACTAATATTAGGGAACATTGTGAATAGAGACTTCTTAGGGAACGTTATCTTGTAACAGGCCTGTCCGAGATACTAATATTAGGGAACATTGTGATGACTAATACATATTTCAGTTATCTGAAGAAATAGCAGCTTGAGATTGTAAGTAGTTTCTACAAAGGGCATTTTGCAATGGTTAACCTAAAAATATGTTTGGAATAATCATTAGAAAGTGGGGTTCTTGGTGGGGTGAGGTTAGGTTAGGTTCAAACACGTCACAGGAAGATAATTTTTGTTTGGCTGTGTCAGTGTTCACCAACATAATTATACTTAGGTTAACTAAATTGAAAAGGTTACTTATAAATGATATCACACAAATATTCTCACAAAAGTATTGGCCAAAAATAAAAACTAGCCAAACATTTTAGTTCAGTATGAGAAAATACCCTTGTATACCCAAAATAGTTATATTTAACAGAAAAATACAGTTGTGAAGGGTCAAAACATGATTTCCCAAGTAAACCTATCCTGTCCGACATTTGGTCATTGTTCCCTAACAACCTGCCAAAGGCATCCAATTTGAGCTTCCGAACAGGCCAGTTCCCTAAGAATTTTAAAATATTCCATTAGATGTCCATTTCCAGACATAGTGCTTTTATGACTATGCAGTTGAAAAGAACTCTGAAAGTAGCTTATACCATGTTATTTTCGTGAAGCTAAGAGTATAAACAGTACCGGAATAAAGCCAGCAAAAAATCACCCATGACAAATGTGCTGTCCCGGTTCCGGAAAGTATAGGTCTATTATAACTGGATTCAAGCTACGGACGGAACCCAGCTCATTGTTGCCTATGGCGGTCTGAAAAAAAGTGAGCGGGCATGATTGCATGGAAGCTATTGATACATTATGGAAATTGATTACAGAAATGAATTTTGCAGCTCATTTTACCCCTTGTACCAGATTTGTAGGTTCGAACACTATCAGAAAATTGAGTTATATGGGATTGTTCATTTTCTTCCCTATGCAGTGGTGACTTTCAGTGGCCGCTCAGTTTGTGTTGAATCACTATGTTTACCAAAAAAACACATTTATAATGAAACTGCCTCAAGGACACTAGGGAGAAATGTAGTATATGGATCGACACACAACATATCCTATAATCAAGTTAAAAAGACCAATTTGAAGTTGTTTTATGACCTCCCCAATATTTGGTGACTTGAGGCAAAATCTGGGGAGGCAGACGGTCTTGTTGACCTAGTATACCCTTCACACATCCCGAGCTCCCCGGGTCCCTATTTACGCTAGAGATGATTGCTAGCGCAGCTGATAGAGCCAGGGTGTCCACATATTCACCCCTGTTTTTGGTGTCCTACGACATCGGGAAGTGGGTTAAACAATGGACGCAAGTTGGGATCAGTAAGCAATCGGGCACTACCATCTTCCCTAAACATTTTCAGACCCCCATATGACCCCCTAGGAGGTTTCTAAACAGGGAATGGAGTTGTTCGGACCACCTGAGTATGCAAAGATCTATACCCATGCAACAGCTGAACAAGCCAGTTCAATTATTTTGTAGAAGGGTGACCGCTCCCAACCCTCCATCTATAGTCCAATTGGTCTCATTTCTTGCATCTCTAAAGTTTTTAAAACTATTCTTAACTAAACATTTCTTAAACATTCCTTCCAGCACGGGTGTCCTTTTATTAGGACTCCGCGGCAGATGGGCCAGTACCCGGGTGTCCTTTTAACAGACAGTGAGCTTGAAACCCTATTCAGCTTGGTTTGAACGCCGTGCGTCCGACGTACGTAAACAAAGCCGTTCATTGCGTCACCGCACCTCCGAAAACAAGAAGGAGACGTCGTATCAATGTTGTTGTATGATATGACGAAATTAGTGTCTGAAAAGCTCCGATATTGTCAACATCGCGGAAAAATTCGCTCCACGGAAATCGTCATCACAACTGAACCAGTTGACTTAGAGAGCTCTACTCAACGCCAGTCTACAGATTGGAAACCGCACTACGTTTAGGGATGCGTGGGAAATTTCTAGCAGTTAAAATAACAAAGATACGGTAGCCTAGGCCTAGACGTTTTTCGGCCAGATCGCCCGGATATGACCTCCGTCCTTTTGTAAGGCAGCCCGGGTAGGAAGGGTAAAGCATTTATCTTCCCATAAATTACTTTCAGGTCGCCAGTAAGGTTTCCTTAAGGGTCATTCTACTGGTGATCTTCTTGCTTATCTTACTAACTCTTGGTAATCCTCCTTTCGGGGTTTCGGTGAAACTTTTTCTATTGCGCTAGATATTTCAAAAGCCTTCGACAGATTTTGGCTCAAATCTCTAATTTCCAAACTACCCTCCTTCGGTTTCTATCCCTCTATCTATGCCTTTGTCTCAAATTTCCTTTCAGACCGCTCCAAAGCTGCAGTAGTGGACGACCATCGCTCACTTCCTTACCCTATCAATTCCGTTGTACCTCAGGATTCTGTCCTGTCTCCAATTGCCTTTCTAATATTCATTAATGATCTCCTCAACTGTACCTGTAGTCCTATCCACTCATATGCTGATGATTCTACTTTACACTAATCAACTTGTTTTTCACATCAACCCAGCATGCAATCACTCCAAAACCAATGTGACGAGGCCATAAAACGCCTATCTTCTGATCTATCAATTACTTTCGATTGGGATGAGCAATTTGTTTTACCTTCATCGCCTCCAAGACCCAATTTTTTCTTCTATCTCTCCGTCACTATCTTCCACAAGACTATCAATTATTTTTCAACAATACACAAATCAACTCTTCATCTTCTCTCAATTTTTTAGGCGTCTCTTTTTTATCCGACCTTTCTTGGAAAGATCATATTACCCCTCTTGCTAACACAGCTTCCCAAAGGTTAAGAGTGCTCAACCGCGTTCGTGGGTTTTTCACCCTTGCACAGCTTCCTGCTACGTAATGGGGCACAGTGCGCCTCTGTATAGAGTATTGTTCGCATGTATGGGGAGGCTCAACCCATACTGCACTTCTCGATTGGGTAGAATCAAAAGCATTTCACCTCATCAACTCACCTCCTCTTACTAGTTCCCTACAATCTCTGTCTACACGCCGCTTTGTTGCATCTTTTTTACTCTTCTATCATGATTACACCAATCAGTGTTGTTCAGAGCTCTCCCAGCCCAAACACCCTCCCTTCCGGCGAGTGCGAGGTACTGGGCCTTGCAACACAGTCCCACTCCTATTCTGTCCAGCTCCCCAAACAAGAACATACAAATTAAACCTTTATCTTCTCTTAATATTCTTGGTGTCTCTTTTTCTTCTGATCTCTCTTGGAAAGATCATATTACAACTCTAGCTAAAACAGCTTCCTAGAAGCTGGGTCTGCTCAACTGCCTCCAGGTGTTCTTTACCTCTGTGCAGTTTCTTGCTCTGTACAGGGGCACAGTACCATCCATATATTGAGTATTGTTCACATGTGTGGGGAGGATCCTCTAACATAGCACTTCTAGACAAAGTAAAAAAGAAATCCTTCCATCTCATTAACTCACGTCCACTCACCAATTCTATGCAGTCTCTCTCTCTCTTCGCCACAATGTTGCATCTCTCTCACCATTCTACTGCTATTACAATAATCAGTGTTCTTCAGAGCTCTATTCGTAGAGCACGTAGCACCCGTCTTGCTGCTCTTGCAACACAATCCCACTCCTACTCTGTGCAACTCTCCAACCCAAGAGTGAAATGTTATTCTCACCTTTCTTCTATTCAACCGCTGAGCTCTGGAACTCTCTCCCAGAATTAGTCTTTCCCTCTTCCTATGACTAAAATGTCTTCAAACTCTGTGTGTCCAGGCATTTTGGCTCGAACGTCCCTTGATTTTGGCCCTGTCACTATTTCAACTCTGGGGGAGGCACTCACTACAGGCAGTTCTGCCTTGTGTGTCCATCCCTCACATTTAAAAAACAAAAAACAAAAAATGCTTTAAAATTTGTGTGTCCATGCATTTTTACCCCAACCTCCCTTTAGGTTGGTTCTGTCACTCTTTTGGCTTTGGGGGAGACACTCGTTATATGAAACCTGCCTTTTGTTACCTTCATACACATAGAACAAAACAACGAAAATTGTACAGTATATACATGTTCATGCATAAATTTCAATTGACTAAGCCATATAGTAGGATTGTATCATTCCTACGTTATAATGACGGCGTTATTAGTAGACCTGATGATTTCGAATACAGCAAATACAAAATAATTATATAGTGCTTGAAATATGAAAATATGTTTACATTTACAAATATATCAAAATGACCCTAAACAACGCCTGTGCTTCTAGAAGAGGAGGTGATTGTGATTGCAAATGTATCATTGCTTAAAATATAGAACATTGTTAACAAAAAACTGAATCATGCTTGTTCCAAAATCATGGTGGTGGTAACCGAGGGATATGATATTTTGCTAATTATTTGTAATTTCCCTCCTAAAAACTGAATGACCTTCATTCAGGATAGTTCCTAAGTTGATCCCAGTTCTCATCAGATATGAGGAGTGAAACAATACACACACACACACAAATACACTGAGATGTCACCTATAGCATTACCTTTATAACAACTCTTGTTTGGCAGTTATCGAAATACAAAATGAAAAAAGGTAATTCACAAATATAATGACTGACTTATCATATGAGGGGGTATTAATATAATGACTGACTTATCATATGAGGGGGTATTAATCATAATTATATTTTACAAAAATATTCATATTATTGGGAATCATAAACAAACAAAACAAATAATATAAATGTGTTTTGTTTTCATATAAAACCATTGATGTACTATTTAATTGTCAAAACCATTCACCAAATAATAAATATTGCTTATTCAATAACGTATTCAGAAATATGTTTAAATATCAGCTTGTAAATGGATACTTGCAATATGACTATCATGGGAAGTTTTCGAATTTGAATGAGTGTGTGTATCAGTTGACGAAATATCTGGGCTGGACCATGGACCATAAGCGGCGCGACTATTATCCATTGCAGCAGTAATTGACGTATTCACTCATTAGGCTGCATGTGACGCTCTTTGTCACGTCATAACGGTCAGAATACTCTTTATAAGCTATTTCATTAACACCATTACCCTACATAATATCACAAACATTTTTATGGTGGAGTTTTTTTAATATATGTATATATATTTAAATATTAAATATTTAAATATATGGGTGGATGGGACTCGTTAGCCTTGGTTGGCAACCTGTCTAGGGGAGTAAACCTGATACAAATCTGTACTGCTTACCTAAGGGTAAGGCAGGTTAGTGG
Organism: Paralithodes platypus; assembly: GCA_032716605.1. Classification (NCBI taxonomy): domain Eukaryota; kingdom Metazoa; phylum Arthropoda; class Malacostraca; order Decapoda; family Lithodidae; genus Paralithodes; species Paralithodes platypus. The sequence continues at coordinate 39,787,019 of CM064525.1, forward strand.
ATGGATTAGCCGAACACCACTGTAGAAAAATAGTGCTAACAAGATACACAGAGGGCCTCGAAGTCGGACGGATCCTAAATTGAGTGGTCAATCCTGTATGTCCTTTACTAAACTGGCTCGGGTTGTCCCTCTCACAGGGAACGGGTCCGCTTGGGGGCATTCTGTGTATGGCCACCCTCGTAAGGGGAGTAAGGCGTCCGGCAATAGATAGATAGATAGATATATATTTATTTTATTTGACTATAGTTTGCATTATTATTTATTTGTATATATATTATATATTTGATTAATTAAGGATTTATTTAATTAATATATTCCGATTTACATATTTAATTATATTTTTGTTTTTATTTATTTATTTATTTTTTGCGGGTGACGGCTTAGTAGGGGTCAGTTAATGGTAGTGAATATGGTGATATTTGGAGAATAACTGTAAAATATGATATAGTGACCACATTCATTGACCTTAACCCTTGACCTTTACTTTCGAGCAAAATGGTTTATTTTGACTGATGTTTGCTTTGACCAACCAGATAGCTGATAAAAATCCATTATATTTTAAGGAAATACTACTCAAAATAGTATTTCTACCTTTGACATTTACTTTTGACCTTACCCGTTACAATATTGATCTAGATTTTGTTCAATATAATACAAATATAAGCATAAGACATTTGGGAACAAACTAAATATCATTCTTTGACCTTGACCTTTGACTTTGACCTTCGAATAAGATATTGTTCTATTTTGATTGATGCTCACATCGACCAACCATGCTTACCTGTGAAATGTGTTATAGTAAGAAATACTACTAAATTCGTTATTTTGACCTTTGACGTTGCCCAATAGAATATTGATTACAATTTGGTCAATATAATGTCAATGATACCATCAATTAATATAGTGAATATGAATAAATTTGAGTATAAAATATATAACATGAAACATTGGCCATATTTTAAAATGTGACCTTTGACCTTGACCTCTGAATATACTAAACACATTATTTTTTCCCTGACCGTCACATTGAATATTGAAATTTGGTGAAAATCCATCACACGTTCTTGGAGGAGTTTCCAAATAAAGAGACAGATGACAGACAGGCCAATTTGAGCACATAAGTTGATAAAAAAGTAAATGTAAAGCTTTGGCAACAAAAACAAGTATATATACTAAAAAATCAGATTTTATATATACATATACAGTATAATATTTTATACAGTATATACAGGTGTGTACAGTATATACTGTATATATATATATATATATATACCGGTATATATATATATATATATATATATATGTATATATATATATAGGGTATATATATATATATATATATATATATATATATATATATATATATATATATAGTAGTGGCAATAGATTCTCCTCGGGGGAAGCGGAGTCTTATAAGGGCAAGCAACACCAAGGTAAACACGAACATCTTTATTCTGGTACCGGTAACGTTTCGACATTAACATATTATGTCATCATCAGACCTAAAGCAATATATAAGCAATATATATATATATATATATATATATATATATATATATATATATATTTTTTTTTTTTTTTTTTTTTTTTAAAGAGACAATGAACGGAGGAAGGAAAAACACAGATAAAACAAAAAGGTCCATGTGCCTAAAGGCATCCTCCATTCATAAAATGTTTGTAACAACTGGATTTAAACATTTGTTGATTGTAAGTTTGTGGAAAGCAATTCGAGGGAAGTGAATACCAAAGAGTAGTAGCTCTGGGGATAAATGAATTCTGATAAGCAGAAGTTCTGCATTGTGGAGGAGAAAGTGTAAATTCATTGGCGCTCTCAGCTGCCCTAGTTCTACGCGGAAAGATGTGGAGAGGCGGCACAATTGAAGCAAGTTCCTCGGAACAATTGCTGTGAAAATATCTGTAGAATAATGCAAGGGATGCAACGTTTCTTCGTATGGATAATGTAGGAAGGTCCTGTGTGATTGCAGGGTTATTGATTAATCTAATAGCTTTATTTTGAATTTTGTCCAACTGCCTCAATGCAACCACTCCACTTCCACCCCACAGAGGTGAACAGTAATCCATCTGAGAACGCACATGACTTTTATATATCACAGCCATCTGCTCGTCAGTGAAGAATTCTCGAACTCTGTACAGGAGTCCCAGTTTTTTAGAGGCATTCTTAGCAATGCTTCTAACATAATGTGTCCAGCTCAAGTTAGTAGTTAATGTTACACCGAGAATGTCAATACTAGGGGAAGTGGGAATATTTACATCATTAAAAAATATATGGGAGTCGGTGAGATTCTGTCGGTTAGAAAATTGAATGTATTTGGTTTTCTGTGCATTAAAGGAAACTAGATTCTTTTGTCCCCATCCATCAATTCTAGAAAGGTCCTGGTTCAGAGAAATTGCAGTGTTTATTTTTGAATTTATAAGATCGGGTTGGGTGAAAGAATTGGTAAATGTGAAGTAACTGTGGAGTGTTGAGTCATCTGCGTAGGAATGTATTGGATTATGAGTGGTAGATATGAGATCATTGATATGAATGAGGAACAGAATTGGGGCCAAAACTGATCCCTGGGGAACACCAGCATTTATTGAGTGAAATTGAGAATAAAGGCCATCTACCATTACACATATTTTTCTGTTATGAAGATAAGAAGAAATTAGTGGAACTAATGATGCAAGGCCGTAGTGTGACATCTTCGACAATAAGGATTGATGCCAGACTCTATCAAATGCCTTTGATATATCCAGTGCTATTGTATGTGTTTCACCATGTTGGTCTGTAGCTTGGTTGATTTGATGCGTAAGAAGGCAAAGCATGTCTGCAGTTGATATATATATATATTGTCACTCCCAAATGAGTTTTGTAACCTTGTCATTTGTGAGTGAGTTACAATCACGAGGCCTAATGTGGGAGGGCCCTGTGGGAGGCTAGGGCCTCGCTATACGGCCCTCCTATGTTGCCATAAAGATAGCACTGTTTTTGTTGCCACGAGTATAATTACTTCTTTTGTTCAGCCTTTGGGGGATTGTTTTCGTTGTCGTAAGTTCACACATTGATGCCTTGTATTTATTTGATTCCTGTTGTACTGTTAATGAGAGCCCAAGTGATTAGTTTAGTTATCTAGTATATATAGCAACATTTGCGCCCCCTCCTCTCTTTCTCGCGAGGGCTTGTGTGTACCCTGCAGCCTCAGGACCTACTCCTGTTGCAACTCTCCTAGCGATCACATGTACTGCCCAGTCTGTGGTGGGCTTGCTTGCTAGATCCCATAATACCTCACCTGATGCCTTTGTTGCATAGTGTATAATAGCATAGCAAGCTTGGAGTCATTTTGAGCATATCAATTTTGTCTTTACATTAATATTTAGCAATCCAGAGTTTATTTCGTTTATCTTAGGAAATGTAAGAAGATAAGAACATAAGAAAATGGGAGTCTGCAAAGAGCCGATCGGCCCATACAAGACAGATCACTGTCACACCCAACCCCAATTACAAGGCCCAATCACAGGCCCAACTCACTAATACCTTGAGTACTGCCCCACCAAAATGGTCAGGGATCAACACAAGATTACGGGGGTCTGCTAAACGCCGATTGGCCCACACCTGGTAGATCCCCCTCACACCCAACCCATCTCGTCCATATGCCTATTTAATTTTATCTTAAAGTTCCCTATCGTTCTTGATCCCACTATATCACTTGGTAGCCTATTCCACCCATCTACAACTCTGTTACCAAACCAATATTTGCCTATATCTTTTCTGAAACGAAATTTATCTAATTTGAAACCATATGTACGATTTCTTTCGCTATCACTGAGCTTTAGTACATTTTTCATGTCCCCTTTATTAATCCCACTAACCCACTTGAATACAGTACCTCTATCATATCCCCTCTAACTCTGCGTCTCTCTAACGAATGTAAGCCTAATTTCTTCAACCTTTCTTCATACGGAAAATTTATAATATTATGGATCATGTTTGTCATTCTACGATGTACTCTCTCCAATGAATCTATGTCCATTATGTAATAAGGACACCAAAATTGAATAGCATAATCCATATGGGGTCTCACTAATGACAAGTAAAGTTTTAAGATAACATCAGCAGTTCTGTTACTCACACTCCTAGATATGAACCCAAGAATCCTGTTTGCCTTGTTACGAACGCTTATACATTATTTTCTAGGCTTCAAATAATTGCTAACAAACACACCTAGATCTTTCTCACAGTCTGAGTTTTCTAATTCTGCATTCTTTTCCCCTGGCAATCTTAAGTATAAGCTTCATACCTTTTTTCTTCCATTATTCTACTGCATTGTTATTTCTTATTTTATGTATATCTTATGTATTATTGAGGTTGACATCTACAGTGGTTTGTTCGGTGGCTCTTAGAAGCCCACTCCACAACCTACTGATATGTCAACCCCAATGCATTGTTGAGCTTCTGCATTGGACTTTCCCCATGTTTCTGCTTCATATTATTCCTAATTCCTAAGCGATTGGGCATACTATGAAGTGTCTGGGAGTCTAGCAGTGGTATGTTTTGGCATTTATGTGCAGTCGAGAATAACCTTAGAAGTACTCTTGAATACTAAATCGCATTATCAACCCAACTCGGGGACAATAGATATTTTTGTGTCTCCTTGTGTTACTGCTTTCATAGAGCAAAGAGGAAGATAACCCATTTTCCTAGAGAACCTGCGTGTCTTGGTGTTTGAGTCAGATATTAAGAGCGTGTCTGTTGCAGGGTAGTGTAATACGGTGGGCAGTGTTGGGTGCAGGTCTACAGCATTGGTGTATTTTTGCTACGGCGCATACTTTTTGACAGTGCTGTGGGCTAGGCTATTAGAGCATCTGTTTTCCCCCTGGCTCCCCCTTGTAACAGTGGCGACATCGCCAGGATAGTGTGATAGTATAGAGTTCTTGTGGTGTGAAGCAATTATATTTAGATTGTTCAGTATTTTTATTGCAGTTGAAAGTCTACGGACCTAGTACTCTTATTTCATTAACCCGTGTCCACAACTATTGCTAAGATGTTGCATATTGATTACATTCCTGTTCATATCATGGGGAAGGAGGACGTTTGGCAGATTATTAGAACCCAACCTGGTCAAGATGAGGTTGCTAGCAGGAGTAGTGATGAATTAAGATGTGTGTTGGAGGCGTATGGTTGGAGAGGCAGTGGTATGGCTAAGGCAGAGTTAGTTCAAGAGGTTTGTAAGTTAGTTGCACAGACTAATGGTCTTCAGGAAGCTAGTACTCGTATTGTGGATGATGGCACCATCCCGCATGTGCCACAGCGTCCTATCAGTCAGGCGAGCTACCATTCTATTGGGGACTGGAGGGGAGCAACAACTCCAGGGCAAGGTGATACTGTATGTAGGCAGTCTCCTACTATTACCACAGAACCTGCCACCACGCCTCCACCGTCAGCATTTAACCCTGTCAGTACGGCCCCTTCATTTTCACAGGGCTATGTTCATGCCCCTATGGCCAGTACCTTTGTTTCAAGTTATGCTAGAAATCCTCAGTATCCTCCTTCTTCACCCCATGTGTCGTTGGCCACACCCCAGCATTTCAATGTCACTCATACGGTGAGTGCTCAGCACAATGGTCCCCCTTTTGCCCAGTTTCCTCCTATAACCCCGATAGGGTCGCGAAGGAGTCCAGAGGTTGAGCTTCAGCTGAAGAGATTAGAGATGGAAGAGAGACAGAGATAGAGAGCTTGAGTTGAGGAACATAGAGATGGAGGAGAAGAGAATACAGGTAGACAGAGAGATTGAGGAGCAGAGAATACAGGCAGAGAGAGACAGAGAGATAGGGAGGTAGATTTGGAGAAGACGAAGTTGGAAACTAGTGGGCAAAGATGACAAGGGTATAATGCTGGTCATACATCTAAGGAGGAAGCAGAAGAGGTGCTGTTGTCTCGATGGCTGAAACTCGTGCCGGCCTTCGAGGAACTTAAAGTCACTGAGTGGTTCTTACGTTTTGAGAAGAAGGCCCACGAGTATCAGTGGTCGAGGCAACGCTGGGCAGTGTTGGTGTCTAATGTTTTAAAAGGCAAGGCTCTTGATGCATACGATCGCCAAGAAGTGCAGGAGCTAGAGTATGATGTATTTAAAGAGGCTGTGTTAAAAGCCTACGAGCTGCGTCCCGAGGCTTACAGGTTGGCCTTCAGAAGGGCTCGGAAGCGGCAGGGGGAATCGCATGTGGAATGTGCCAGGTACCTGCACGATACTCTAGCTAAGTGGCTGCACTCAGAGTCAGCTGATACTATAGAGGCGGCGTGTGAGGTTTCGCTGATGGAACAGTTTACAAGTATAGTTGAAGAGGACATTGGGGCAAAATTAAAAGAAAAGCTGTTTAAATCAATAAGGGAAGCAGCAGTTTGGGCTAATGACTTTGCACTAGCCCAGCGTGGCACATGCATGGGGAGCATTGGTGACAGGAGAGACCGACCTGTGCACCAAGCAGCCACAGTATCAGCTCGCCCATCATCACCCAAAGGTACCACAAATAAGACACAACATTATACCAAGGCTGACGATCAGCAAGCTTCTACGGAAGTGAGATGTTATTTTTGCAAGCAAGTGGGTCATATTAAACCTCAGTGTGCTAAATGGAAGGCTACCCAGGAACCCAAGGCTGTCCAGCTGGTGGCGACACTAGTATCCTGTGAAAGGCAAGCCAGGTACTGGTGAGTTTGGGGGGCAGTATTGGCCAGCGCGAAACAGGGTAGCAAGCACTTTGCCGCCCCAGATGGTATCACCACCTGAGCATAACCAGACTTCCCCTGATTGGTGTCGGCCATTCATGCATGATGGATTTGTGCGGGTTGGGGAGCAGACCCTACCGTGTGAAAGTGTTTAGGGATACTGGTGCGCAACAATCCATGTGTCGCAACCTGACAGGGAGACCTATTAGTACGGGAGAGTTTGTGATGTGCAGGGGAATCAACATTGAACAATTCTGTGATTTAGTCACAGTGACCCTAGAGTGCCCACTTTTGACTGCCGAGTGTAAGGTGGCTATGGTGGACACTCTGCCAGTTGAGAGGGTGGACTTTTTGCTCGGGACTGACTTGGCAGGGGATGTAGTTTTCCCGCCTCCTACAGTCGTCGCTGAGGCTGCTTTTGTGCCCCCTGGTGGTGGTTGTCTGCAAGAAGATAACATGGACTCTATCTACCCTGTTGGTGCAGTGACCCAATGAATGGCACATTTGGCACAACAGGTGGATGATTTAGTGGATCCGGGAGCTGACAGCCATGAGTGTGGGCCATCCCATGATACACTACTAGATGACACTGGTCCGGAGGCAACTGTGGGCTTGGCTGACCCTAGTCAGGCTACCGAGATTAGTAGAGGTGACCTAGTGCCGGATGAGGTGTCTGACCTAGTGATACCGACTCAACCTTCTCATATTTTTGAGAGGTCAGAGGTCAACTGCCTTGATGGAGCTACCTAGAATCAAACTGAGCAAGTTGTAGCAAGAGGACCCCAGTCTTGGCCTCCTGTTTAAGAAGGTTGGTACGACTGGTGGGAAGAACGGTCAAGAGCAATTTATTATAAAAGGGGCATTGTTGTATCGGCAGTGGACACCGGATACGAACTCAGGCTTGGAGGAGGAGCAGTTAGTGGTGCCTGCCCAGTTCAGGGAGGAACTGGTTAGACTAAAGCATGAGGCACCACTGGCGGGTCATTTAGGGGTATGTGAGACTACTGATGGGCTACATTCTAATCTTTGGTGGCCTAATATGCATGCATCGGTGGCATCTTTTTGGGTGTGTCATATTGGTAAGGTAGTTGGAGAACCCCACCCAGGAATACCCGTGGCACCATTGATCCCTACACCTGCAGTTGAACCTCCATTGACTCGTGTCAGAGTTGACATGGTTGGTCCCTTATTTCCCACCAGTTCGGGAGATAAATACTTGCACACTTTAAATGATACTACCACTAGATACCCGGAGGCTATCCCGGTTAGCAGCATGAACACGAAGATGAGAGACCATTGTAACAAACAGGCTAAATCTAGGGTGTTAAAGGTGGGCGACGAGGCTTTGGCACGGTTGTCAGTTCAGGGTCGACCCATGGCTGCTAAGTTTTGTGGTCAGTATCAGGTCATTAAGCAGATTGGTGAGGTTGACTATGTAATAGATACGCCCGACCGTCGCATAGCCTCCCAATGCTGCCCTAGTAAAATGCAACAGCCCTACCATAGACCGACTGCATCTGGCCATGGCGCTGATGGAGGTGATGCTGCGCAGGCAGGTGTAGCTGCAAGGAATGCGGGGGTGTGCATGTATGGTATCGGCGGGGAAGCCTTAGCACTTATGAACTGTGGGAATGACTGCACAGGTGGTACAGATTGTCCCTCTCATGACCTGGCTGTTTTAGGGACGGAGGTGGAGAAGGAGGGAGACTATAGTTTAGAGGCTGCGGTCCCGGTTGGGTTGTGGGAGGGCAATGAGTATGTCGTTCTTCGAGATAAGTAGCAACCTCTTGTTCCTAAGTGCCAAGAGGAGTTGTTTACTAGGCTGTGGCAGTACTTCCGCATGTTTGTTGATTCTCCAGGCCTGATGTCCGGGGTGGCACCCGACATAGAGGCTAGAGACAGTGCAAAGCTCAAGTTGGCTCCCTACTGTATCAATCCTGCTCGACAGCCTATCTTAGAAGCAGAGCTTGACTACATGTTGGAGAAGGGTCTGAGGGATAAGGGATATCGTGAGTGGTCTTTGCCAGTGACGCTGCAACCTGAGCAGAGTGGCGGGATCCTTGTTTGTGTTGATTGCAGTAGTGTTAGTGCATTATCCCAGACAGACACCTCTCCATTACCCAGAGTTGACGACCCCATAGACCGCATCGGAGCTGCCACGTTTATCACTAAAGTTAAATTAGTGACAGGTTATTGGCAGGTCCCGTTGCCAGAGAGAGCGAAGAGAAGTGCCAGTCTTGTGATGGCAGTCAGTGTCAGGTGATGTTCTGCTGCTGGAACACAGTTTGGATGTGTGGCATGTTAAGGGCACTGATAATGTTCTGGCTGATTGGTTGTCACAGGAAGGTATGTTTTATGGAGAACCCTCGCCGTTCAGTCAGTGTTGGTGTAGCCTCCCACTTTGGTTTGACTAGCATATTTACGTCTGGTGCTTGTTGGTTGCCGTGTGTAGCCCAGCGTAGGGTTGTAAAGTAGGAGTTGCTGTGTTTCCGTATAGAAGAAAATATTTAAATACAAAAATACAAAAACTATAAAAATATTAGAAAAAAGACTGTAGTTGTGTATGTCTTGTAGTGCTATTGAAATATAAGCAGTCTGTTGTTTCAGGATGCACCAACAGACTCCCCCTGGGTATGACGATGTCACTCCCAAATGAGTTTTGTAACCTTGTCAATATTTTGTGAGTGAGTTACAATCGTGAGGCCTATTGTGGGAGGGCCCTGTGGGAGGCTAGGGCCTCGCTATACGGCCCTCCTATGTTGCCATAAAGATAGCACTGTTTTTGTTGCCACGAGTATTATTACTTCTTTTGTTCAGCCTTTGGGGGATTGTTTTCGTTGTTGTAAGTTCACACATTGATGTCTTGTATTTATTTGATTACTATTGTACTGTTAATGAGAGCCCAAGTGATTAGTTTAGTTATCTAGTATAGCAACATTTGGCGCCCCCTCCTCTCTTTTTCGCGAGGGCTTGTGTGTACCCTGCAACCTCAGGACCTACTCCTGTTGCAACTCTCGTAGCGATCACATGTTCTGTCCAGTCTGTGGTGGGCTTGCTTGCTAGATCCCCTAATACCGCACCTAATTTCTTTGTTTCATAGTGTATAGTAGCATAGCAAGCTTGAAGTCATTTTGAGCATATTTATTTTGTCTTAACATTAATATTTAGCAATCCAGAGTTTATTTCGTTTATATTAGGAAATGTACTGCATTCTTTTCCCCTGGCAATCTTAAGTATAAGCTTCATACCTTTTTTCTTCCATTATTCTACTGCATTGTTATTTCTTATTTTATGTATATCTTATGTATTATTGAGGTTGACATCTACAGTGGTTTGTTCGGAGGCTCTTAGAAGCCCACTCCACAACCTACTGATATGTCAACCCCAATGCATTGTTGAGCTTCTGCATTGGACTTTCCCCATGTTTCTGCTTCATATTATTCCTAATTCCTAAGCGATTGGGCATACTATGAAGTGTCTGGGAGTCTAGCAGTGGTATGTTTTGGCATTTATGTGCAGTCTAAAATAACCTTACAAGTACTCTTGAATACTAAATCGCATTATCAACCCGACTCGGGGACAATAAATATTTCTGCGTCTCCTTGTGTTACTGCTTTCATAGAGCAAAGAGGAAGATAGCCCTTTTTCCTAGAGAACCTTCATGTCTTGGTGTTTGAGTCAGATATTAAGAACGTGTCTGTTGTAGGGTAGTGTAATGCGGTGGACAGTGTTGGGTGCAGGTCTACAGCATTGGTGTCATTTTGCTACGGCGCATACTTTGTGACAGTGCTGTGGGCTAGGCTATTAGAGCATCTGTTTTCCCCCGGCTCCCCCTCGTAACATATTTATATATATATTCTCTTTTAAACAGACGAGGTTAAAGGCAACAGCAGTTTCAGCATTCAGTATTTTATTGTTACAGCTTTCAATAAGGACAAAGCAACATATTTATACAAAATTCGAGGATCAAGAATAGGTAGGTGGGCGGAGCTACTGGGTGTGGGGTGGCTGTTCATTGGTGGAAGGCAGTCTATTCGCGAGACGGGCACTAAATCTTATCGGTGGTTGGTTGTTGGCTGTGGGTGGCTGTGATTGGTTGGTGTTGTCAGTAGTGTGCTGAGCGCGGAATGGTAAGGGAGGGGGGCACAGGGCGAGAGGAAGGAGGGCAGTATGCCTGTAGCGCTTGCCTGAAGGAAGAATTTGAAGGTCTTGTGTTTGGTTGTTGATGTTGGGGTTGAGCGTTTGGATATATAGAGCTTCTAAAATAGCTAGTCTTCTGGGGTCTGATTCTTTGTCGAGTATGGTAGTTTGTTTGTCTAGGTCGGCGCGAGTTAGGGCAAGATGGTGGGGGGCTTGATAGTGATCTTTTATAGCGCCAGATTGAAGGTGGAGGGTTAGTCGACGGGAAAGGCGAGTCTGTGTCATTCCAACATAGGATAGGGGTCCACAGTCCCCAGAGGTGCAAATATGCTGGTATATCACATGATTATTGCATGATATTTGCACCTCTGGGGACTGTGGACCCCTATCCTATGTTGGAATGACACAGACTCGCCTTTCCCGTCGACTAACCCTCCACCTTCAATCTGGCGCTATAAAAGATCACTATCAAGCCCCCCACCATCTTGCCCTAACTCGCGCCAACCTAGACAAACAAACTACCATACTCGACAAAGAATCAGACCCCAGAAGTCTAGCTATTTTAGAAGCTCTATATATCCAAACGCTCACCCCCAACAACAACCAAACACAAGACCTTCAAATTCTTCCTTCAGGCAAGCGCTACAGGCATACTGCCCTCCTTCCTCTCGCCCTGTGACCCCCTCCCTTACCTTTCCGCGCTCAGCACACAACTGACAACACCAACCAATCACAGCCACCCACAGCCAACAACCAACCACCGATAAGATTTAGTGCCCGTCTCGCGAATAGACTGCCTTCCACCAATGAACAGCCACCCCACACCCAGTAGCTCCGCCCACCTACCTATTCTTGATCCTCGAATTTTGTATAAATATGTTGCTTTGTCCTTATTCTAATCATTACCTGCCCATTCCCTGAAGATGCAAGATGTTTACTTGTGAAACGTTGGATCCACCATGAATTTTGCTAACCTGTTGTACCTCATCTCTGAACCCCAGAGGAAAATTGTTAGAACTATTGAAAGCTGTAACAATAAAATACTGAATGCTGAAACTGCTGTTGCCTTTAACCTCGTCTGTTTAAAAGAGAATCTATTACCTGGCTATACTAACATATATATATATATATATATATATATATATATATATATATATATATATATATATTATATATATATGTATGTATATATATATGTATATATATATATATATATATATATATATATATATATATACAGTATATATATATATATATATATATATATACATATATATATATTACATATATAGGTATATACCGGTATATATATATATATATATATATATATATATATACAGTATATATATATATATATATATATATATATATATATATATATATATTGTATATATATATATATACTGTATATACTGTATACATATATATATATATATATATATATATATATATATATATATCCCTCTCCGACATATGACGGAATTTTGAGCCTATTGGGGATACTTTGAAACCTTTGTTACCATCAGGGGTATTTAGAAACCTTTAGTTTAGTTACTTCAACCTATATACAGTATATATACAATATTAGGAGGAGGCTGTAGGCACCAGCCAAACAGGACGGTACTCCCGGGGAGTGCTAGGTGGCTGATAAGGACAGCTGGAACTCCTGTATCACCATCTGACCTCCCTTGCTGATCCTTTCTGTGCCTCACCAATATTAAGGGCAATCCCAGTCTGCCTTCCAATACACCTTCTCTTTCTATCAGTATAATATTCCACAAACACATTACATATCACACTACGTTTTCAAAATAGTTGTTAGACATGATAAACGAACAACGAACTTGAAAAGTGTGTACGTGAGTCACATAGAGGGATAGACAGACGAATGAGGAAGTACAAGAGAGGTGTGGTGTGGATGTAGATGTGTTGGAAAGTGTGAAAAGGAATACTTTGAGATGGTTCGGCCATGTGGAACGTATGGGAAGCGAGAGGATGACTAAGAGAGTGTACGAAAGTGAGGTGGAAGGATAGAGAATGAGAAGTAGACCGAATGAAAAGTGGAAGGATGGAGTCAAGAAGTATATGAGTGAAGGTGGTGCTGAATGCACCGTTGATTCATTTAAACTCGGCCTAGACAAATATCTCGCTTCAAACCCGCGACTGACTGCGTTTGTAAATGAATAACTTTATTTTATCCCCCCCTCAGTTACTAACCCATCTGTCCCCTACTAACTTCCTAATCCTGCCACGGACATTAGTTCCAGGGCAGTAATTCCCTTTCCAATGTTCCCTTACCCACTCTAAACCACTGTTTGGACACTTGATCCTCAGTGTTTTGGAGGACAAGCAACCTAGAAGGGTCACTAGATCTGTTGTTGCTTGATTTCCTTTGTACTCCTTTGTACTACTTTGTACTCCTTTGAATGGGAGGTGGGGCATCAACTGACTGGGGACAGAGGTGCATGGGGCCGTTTCGTTTGTGGCCACCCCTTCGGGGATCACATGCAGTACCCGGCAGTAGATAGATTGATAGATGTGATCCGCCGGGATTCAAACCTTGGTTACCATGCACAGATTTTTAACACACTAACCATTACACCATCAAGACAGATACAGGTTAATGCACAAGCCTACAACTTATTATCCATTCTCGAATACTGGATATTTATCTAATCATGTACATATTCCCAACTGCCAAAGCGACAAGCCCTCCCACCACACTTCCAGGCACACCCTTCATATTAATCGTCTCCCCGGGCCAGGCGCCTGATGGACTATTATCTAGTCCAACTTGCGCCCGACCCCTTACTCCAAATGACCACATGTTCACTCAACTATTCACAAGCATTCTCCATTCACTCCTGTCCACCACCACTTCCCCTGCCTGATCTATAGTCATTCCTCTATCATCCAAAGCCTTTCTTACACAGTCTCTCCATCTCAATGGGGGTCTTCCTGCCCTTCTATCTCCCCTTGTACCTGACTCACATATTCTCTTTGTAAGCCTTTCATCTCCCATTCGTAAAACCTTGGTAACCCTGGTCTCTGGGTCTTCTCCTGGGTGACCTGGATGTGTGAGAGTTTGTGTTTTTTATCTGTGTTTATTTTTTGTTTTATGTTGTTTTTGTGTTTTCCCTGTTCTTGCTCTGTCTTGAGTCGGCTACCCCCAAAATGGGGATTGGGCCTGAGCATATAGATAGATAGATAGATAGAATTCCCAACTGCGCTAAGGTAACCTAATGGTTAAGTGAGAGGAAAAAATATTCATGGGGCACAGATCATATATATAGAATGACCTCGCTACTAAATATCCCTGAACCTAATAATAACCTATTTTTATTAATTTCACTCCAACACCAAACGCCCCCAATTAAATTAATGAAAACATATGATCCGCCGGGATTCGAACCTGGCTTACCACACACATATATTTAAACACTCTAACCATTACACCATCAAGACAGTTAAAGGTTAACACCTAAAGAACGGCCTAGGCGGTAAATAATATGTAGCCACCAGCGGGGTGTTTTTACCCAAAATAGGGCTGATTACGTGATCATTTTCATGCCTAAATAAGACCCAGAGCGTAAAACAAGTATCTATCCCTGAATGGGTATAAACAGAGCTTTCCATTGACACCACAACGATCCTTGTATGACCGCTAGTTTTCTTGCAACAACCGCGCAACACGAGTGCAAAAACCATGTAATTCGGTACTTTCCCCATACAATGCACTATGTAGCGAGTGTGAGAGGGTGGAGGAGGGTGGGATTCATGTCAGTTGATCCACCGCGGTGGTCTGGAGCAGTCATACGCTCGCTACTCTCCTGCCACCACTTGTCTCTCTCTCTCAGCAACATTACGTGCTGAAATTGCCACACGACTTATGTTGTGAGCCGCCACATAGTCCAAATTTCTTTCACTCGACATATGATGCACGCCGCCAGTTAGGGGTTAATGCATAAGCCTACGACTTCTTATCCATTCTCGAATACTGGATAATAATCTTATCATCTAACCAATGAAGATGTCCACTCACACTTTATATGTCAACGGAGACAAATAAACGTACCTATTGGGAGAACAACAATGGTACATAAAACATTCAGATTCCAAGGAGTCCAAAACTGGAACACAATAGCAGTTAAATTAGATTACAATTGCTCACTGTCTCCTTGCAAACGCAAAGTTAAAGAACATGTGTTGGATGATTAACTAAATAATTTATTTATATCTACAAGCTATGATTTGCAAGCATATATTTAACTTTTGTCTGTTTTGTTTTCTGTTTTCCGAATTAGCAATTAGCTTTCTTACCCCCACTAGATTCTGGGACACATATACTTATTGGTATCAGTCCTCTTTGGCATTAACATATAAAATGAGAATGATGTATTTGCATATTTGTAAATCTGTTCATGTTTATGTCAGTAAAACGGTTTGAATTCAATTGAATTGAGATAAAGGCCAGTTTCACGTGGCTAGGTCAAGTATTGATTTTGACATACTTATACTGTATATAATAATAATTATAATAATCATAATTGTCAGGTTACTAATATAGCGCCATTTCTCTCCAACCCTCGCTCCGAGATTCATTAGCGCTCGACAAAGGTTTATTACCAGACAATATTACACATTTCCTTGCTCAAGGGAAACGGTACCGGCTACCAGTGCATGCGAATACCTTCATGCCTGAGCGTGGGATTGAACTTGGGTCACCCGAGGAGGGAGTACGAGACGTTTTCCACTACACTACCGAGCCGACTTCCTCATATTCCTATATACTAAGCAATCAACAAACTCATAAGGTTAGTTGTGTATTTAATAAATAACGTATTGACCGGATTTCATAAAGATACTCCTATAGTTAACCCGCTGAGTACCAGCTAAATATTTATAAATGTACCACCCAGGACCGGCTGATTCTGATTTTTTTTTTTATTCCAGAAACAATAGCGAATGGGTTAGGAATGAAGGAAAAACCACGAAAAACCGATCGAAAAGCTCAAAAAATGGTCCTACAGAGCCCCCGAAAACGGATTTTACAAGAGTAATAAATTGAAGGCAATTTCCCCCCAAAAACATGTTTTTGTGTGCTCACGTGCACGCAGTTGGACTTTGAGAGTTTTCAGCCATCGGCATGGGTGCTTGGGATACTTACACAGTTCCCATAAAAATCTGAGCCCTCTAGGTGCCATAGAACCGGAGTAATAGGGACCGGAGTGACACTGATGCAAACGAGGCGTCGCTGGGGTTTAGCGTTACATACATTTCCGACGCACGGTTTGCGTCGCTGGGGCTCAGTGGGTTAAGGTCAAAGGTCTAACCCAGAATGTTGATAACTTTCCTATAATCTAACACACAGATTATCTCTAAACTTACCTGCTATTTTTTAAATGCCTATTCAAACCTAAGAGAAACAAAACCTAATTGTAGATATAGGTCGAGCTCACAGGTAAAGGATTAAATAACTAGCTCAATATATTATCTTATCAATTATATAAAACAATTTTTTTTTTTTTTTTCTGATTTTATTGTTCATTTCATGGGCAAAATAATTGTAATTTTTCACAAATATCTTCAGGGCTTGGGGTCACCGGCCAAGGTCAAAGGTGAATATAAATATTTAAGAATAATATAAATAATATATATTATATTATATATATATATATATATATATATATATATATATATATATATATATTATATATATATATATATATAATATATATATATATATATATATATATATATATATATTCTTTCAGGCAGGTGAGATTAAAATAATAGGCACAGTTTGCATTATTGAGTTTTTTATTGATACTCTCAATTTTTCGTATAGTTTTTTCTGGTATTTTCAGGAAGTTGGTAAAGGAGGTTTGCAAATGGGTCCGACGTTTCAATGGGCGCAGCCATCATTATCAAGGAGAAGTGAAGTTAGAAGGTGATAAGTCGAGTTTATATAGGCGATACAAGATCAAGAGAGGGATTATTGTGTGCTAGCTGCACGCTGGTTGGCTAACCTAAGACTAGCTCTGGTAGGCTGGCCGGACGCAGGAGTGGGCGGGGCCTCTGCGTCGTTCATCTGCGTGTGTGGAGGGGGCATTCCTGGGGGCATCATGGGGGGCCTCGCTGTGGAAGGGCGTGCCAAGGGTAGGATCTGGCTGTATTCCGCTTGTGTGTTTAAAGTAGGTTGGTATGTTTGTATATATATAGCTTCAAGAATGAATAGGCGGCGTGAGTCTATTTCTTTATGAAGAATAGAGGTGTGTTTATCTAAGTCAGGTCTGGTGAGTTCCTGATGGTGTGGGGATGTGTGGTAGTGGTCCTTTATAGCTCCGGCTTGAAGGTGGAAGGTAAGGCGACGTGACAGACGAGTCCTTGTCAAACCGACATAAGTGTGAGGTCCACAGTCCTCACTGTTACAGGTGTGTCGGTATATGACATGGTCCTCTTGTGACGGTTTCTTAGCGGTAGCCGGGCTGTTGCGAATGACTAGTTGTGATGTTTTCCTCGATTTGTAGTATATGGTGAGTTTAAGGTGTTGGTCAGGGTTTGTAGTTTTAACGTTGTTGCTGATAATGTCTCTCATTATGTTTTCGTCTGTTTTGTGATCTGAGGACATGTGGTTTTTATAGTAAATTTTTATGTATTCAGTGTTTGTATTAGTAGGCATGTCGTTTTTGTACCATGTTTCAAGGTGTTTGTTGATGGTGTGGGCGATGTCCGAGTTACTGTACCCATTGTTTACAAGCACCTGGGTGAGCCTCTCGAGTTCCTTGTGGGTCTCGCCAGGAGGTGCAGTGTGATAGGGCTCTCCTGACGTAGGCGGCGATGGTGGATCGTAAATATCGCTGGGGGCATTCACTTTCGCCGTTGAGACATAATCCGTTGTTGGTGGGTTTGGTGTAGACAGTGGTGGTAAAGCCTGAGGTGTTGTTGTTGTTTACGAGGACATCAAGGAAGGGGAGATGACCGTTAGAGGACTCCTCGAAGGTGAAGTTTAGACTGGAAGAGGCGATGAATCGTTGTTGAAGGTCACGTAGCTCCTGTGGGTCCTTCACACGCACGAAGATGTCGTCCACATATCTGCAGTAGACGGAGGGGCGGTTGGTAGTCAGGAGCTCTTCTTCGATGGTGCCCATGTCAAAATTGGCAAAGAGGACTCCTAGGGGACTGCCCATTGCCACACCATCAATCTGCTGATACATGTCACCTCGCGGGCAGGTGAAGGGCGCCTCTTTGGTGCATATTTCCAGCAACGTCTTCAGGGCTATTTCTGGGAGGTCTAAGGGCGTGTTGTCTGGGCAGTGGTAGACTCGATGTAGGATGAGCTCAATGGTGCGGTCCACAGGCACGTTGGTAAAGAGACTTTCTACATCTAGGGAGGCGATGATATGGTCGTCAGTAGAGGAGGCATCTCTTAAAATCTCCAGGAAGTCAGCTGACGAGGAAAGACTACTGGCTGGGGGTGTAGGGGGTTAGAAGTTTGTTCAAAGTCTTGGCAATTTGGTAGGTGGCGGTAGGGATCTGGGAGATGATGGGGCGAAGGGGGTTACCTGGTTTGTGGGTTTTGACTGTGCCGTAAGCGTACCTGTGCTTACGGCACAGTCAAAACCCACAAACCAGGTAACCCCCTTCGCCCCATCATCTCCCAGATCCCTACCGCCACCTACCAAATTGCCAAGACTTTGAACAAACTTCTAACCCCCTACACCCCCAGCCAGTACAGTCTTTCCTCGTCAGCTGACTTCCTGGAGATTTTAAGAGATGCCTCCTCTACTGACGACCATATCATCGCCTCCCTAGATGTAGAAAGTCTCTTTACCAACGTGCCTGTGGACTGCACCATTGAGCTCATCCTACATCGAGTCTACCACTGCCCAGACAACACGCCCTTAGACCTCCCAGAAATAGCCCTGAAGACGTTGCTGGAAATATGCACCAAAGAGGCGCCCTTCACCTGCCCGCGAGGTGACATGTATCAGCAGATTGATGGTGTGGCAATGGGCAGTCCCCTAGGAGTCCTCTTTGCCAATTTTGACATGGGCACCATCGAAGAAGAGCTCCTGACTACCAACCGCCCCTCCGTCTACTGCAGATATGTGGACGACATCTTCGTGCGTGTGAAGGACCCACAGGAGCTACGTGACCTTCAACAACGATTCATCGCCTCTTCCAGTCTAAACTTCACCTTCGAGGAGTCCTCTAACGGTCATCTCCCCTTCCTTGATGTCCTCGTAAACAACAACAACACCTCAGGCTTTACCACCACTGTCTACACCAAACCCACCAACAACGGATTATGTCTCAACGGCGAAAGTGAATGCCCCCAGCGATATTTACGATCCACCATCGCCGCCTACGTCAGGAGAGCCCTATCACACTGCACCTCCTGGCGAGACACCCACAAGGAACTCGAGAGGCTCACCCAGGTGCTTGTAAACAATGGGTACAGTAACTCGGACATCGCCCACACCATCAACAAACACCTTGAAACATGGTACAAAAACGACATGCCTACTAATACAAACACTGAATACATAAAAATTTACTATAAAAACCACATGTCCTCAGATCACAAAACAGACGAAAACATAATGAGAGACATTATCAGCAACAACGTTAAAACTACAAACCCTGACCAACACCTTAAACTCACCATATACTACAAATCGAGGAAAACATCACAACTAGTCATTCGCAACAGCCCGGCTACCGCTAAGAAACCGTCACAAGAGGACCATGTCATATACCGACACACCTGTAACAGTGAGGACTGTGGACCTCACACTTATGTCGGTTTGACAAGGACTCGTCTGTCACGTCGCCTTACCTTCCACCTTCAAGCCGGAGCTATAAAGGACCACTACCACACATCCCCACACCATCAGGAACTCACCAGACCTGACTTAGATAAACACACCTCTATTCTTAATAAAGAAATAGACTCACGCCGCCTATTCATTCTTGAAGCTATATATATACAAACATACCAACCTACTTTAAACACACAAGCGGAATACAGCCAGATCCTACCCTGGGCACGCCCTTCCACAGCGAGGCCCCCCATGATGCCCCCAGGAATGCCCCCTCCACACACGCAGATGAACGACGCAGAGGCCCCGCCCACTCCTGCGTCCGGCCAGCCTACCAGAGCTAGTCTTAGGTTAGCCAACCAGCGTGCAGCTAGCACACAATAATCCCTCTCTTGATCTTGTATCGCCTATATAAACTCGACTTATCACCTTCTAACTTCACTTCTCCTTGATAATGATGGCTGCGCCCATTGAAACGTCGGACCCATTTGCAAACCTCCTTTACCAACTTCCTGAAAATACCAGAAAAACTATACGAAAAATTGAGAGTATCAATAAAAAACTCAATAATGCAAACTGTGTCTATTATTTTAATCTCACCTGCCTGAAAGAAAATATCCTCCCTGGCTACACTAATATATATATATATATATATATATATATATATATGTTAGTAAAGCCAGGTAATAAATTTTCTTTAATACATACGAGGTTGTTGTTGCTGTTGTTGTTCCCTAAGCTGCCTGGCCGAACAGCCCCGAGTCCCTGAGGAAGGCCATGGCCACGATCGGGCTTTCCCACAGAGCTCTCATTGAGTGTAGGTTGTGTTGTTGGCGTAAGTGGTTGTGTGAAATGCAGTCTACTATGATGTGTTTAATGGTATGGGGTGCTGTGTTACACCACGGGCAGGCGTCGACAACGGAGTCATCCAGTCTCTTCTGATAGCTCAGGAGAGCTGGATGGTGTCCGCATCTCAGCCTGGCCAGGTGGACTCTGTCCTCGCGGGGGAGGGAGGATTCGGAAGGATGGATTTCGGGAGGTCGTGCATGCAGCTGCGTGTTGTCTGTGAGTGAGTGGATGGATTGGTGAGAGATATGAGTATGGATGTGCTTCTGGAAGTTGGTTCGGGGTGGGCAGGGAGGGAGAGAGGACAATAATTGTGTGTGATACCGTGTGCTGGGTGTTGTTTTGATATTTCTTGGTGTCTGTGGGTGTGTTGCCATGTAGTTTAGTGGGTGGTCTTGGTTCGTGGAGGCTGCTGCCAGGAATTGAGTGCCTCTCATGTCCAGATGGTCTTTGACTTTGAGGATTTTGGTTTCTTGATGTAGATGATCTGTGGGTGCAGTAGCTGTGGAGCCTGTAATGATCTTCAGGGCTTTGTTTTGAATAGTCTGTAAGGTCTTATGATGTGTTTCAGCTAGGTTAGAAGCCCAGGCTGGGCTTGCGTATTCCATTACTGATCTTATGTATTGTTTATATACTGTGGTGGTAGTTTCTTTGTTGTGTCCAAATTTTGTGTGAGCAAGTGACCTGAGGGCGTTAAGTCTGGGTTCAGTTTCTTTTTAATGTTTGTGGTGTGCTGTTTGAATGTCATATGAGTATCATATGTTACTCCTAGGATTTTGGGTGTGTGTGTATGTGTTAGGGGTGTGTTGTTTATGGTGAGTTGAGGGATGTATTCGTGTTCACCTGTCCAGCTTGTGAGCAGGGTTGCGGTGGATTTGGCTGGGGCTAGATTAAGTCTGTTTGTAGTGCACCAGCCATGTATTGTGTTGAGCTAGGGTTGAAGGAGATCTGTTGCTCTTTTTGGGTCATGGTGTGTGCATGTGAGTGTTATGTCATCTGCATAGGAGGCTAAGTTTATTTGGGGAGTATTGGGTGTAGTTATATCGTGCATGTACAGATTGAAGAGTGCGGGCGATAGGACGGATCCTTGTGGGACTCCGTTTGGAAAGTTTCTGATTTTAGACGACTGACCGGCAAAAGATACGTGTGCACATCTGCCTGCTAGGAAGTTGGCCAGCCACCTTTTTGTGTTGTTGTGCATGTTTGTGTTGTAGATTTTGTTTGTTAGGTTGTGGCGGGGGATGGCATCGAAGGCTTTACTAATGTCGAGTGTGGCTAATAGTGATCTGTGTGGTGGTCTAGCTGAGTTGATGCCGTCAAAAGCTCTTTGTGTAAGGTCTGTGAGAAGAGTGTTTGTGGAGTGCAGTGGCCTAAAGCCATGTTGTGTTGGAGCTAGGGGTAGGTCGGGTGTAATTAGTTGTAATACTAGGCGTTCCATGACTTTGGAGGGCGAGCAAAGGAGTGTGATGGGGCGGTGCGAGGAGGGTAGCGTGGGGTCTTTGTTGGGTTTGGGGAATGTGATGATGATACCAGTATTGTGTTGTGTGAATAGCTGTAGTTTGATATGTTAGTGAGTTTTTGTATGCCTTGTGGTCCCAGGTGTCTGAGGTGTATGTTGCTTATGTTGTCTAGCCACAGGCGGGTGAGTGCTTGAGATTGTTGATGATATGCTTTGTCTGGTGATTGGTGAAGGGTGTATAGTCAGGGTCTGTGGGGAATTGTCTCTTACGTCGGATGACACGTCGGTCGTCTTTGTGAGGCTTTAGGTGGCTGACATGTGAGAAGTGATTGATGAGAGTGTTTGCTTGTTGTTTACATGAAGGAGTAGAGTCTGTTGTTGTGATTGCAGCATGTGATTGTGTTGTGTTGCTGTTGGAAAGTGTGATGCTGTTTAGTGTTTTGTAGAGTTTTTTGGGGTTTGTTTTGTGATCAAGTGTTTGTAGGAAGTTATTCCAATTTAGTTTTTGTTGTTCTTATATTGTGTTGTTAGTTTGGGTGTTGAGTGCTTGAATTTGTTGTGTGATGTCTTGTGTGTGGGGTGCTGGGGAGTGTTTCAGTGTGTCGCATTGTCTGATGAGGTTTTGAATTTCTGGTGTGAAGTTGGGGTTGTGTCTTTTTCTGTTACCTCTTGGAATGTGTTTCTTGTCAGCGTTTTGGATAGTTTTATTGAGTATGTGTATAGCATTGTTGATGTTAGTGATGGGTGTACTGTTTAGAGTTGTGAAGTGTTGTTCTGTCTCATTTGTAAATGCTTCCCAGTTAGCTCTTTTATAATTGGTGTATGTGTGTTTGTGGCTAGCTGGGGTGAGTCTGGTTTTGGTGGTGATAATGATCGGGAGGTGGTCAGAGCCTAAGGTTCTGACCACCCTCCAGGATGTTGTGGGGGCGAGTTCTGGGGAGCAAAAGGTGATGTCTGGAGATGATGGGTTATAGAGGGCTTGGTGAGGAATATGGGTATGTTGATGGATGTCGTTAAGGATGATGAGGTTATCTGTTTGGTTTTGTAGTACCAGCCCTCTGTCTGTGTCGGGGTTGTCGACAAACCAGGCCGACGTCTTGGCGTTGAAGTCACCACCCAGGATGATGTGTGGGGTGTTTGTGATGTGTTGTAAGTGTGGTCTGTATTCATTTGGTACTGTAGGGGATGTTTGGGGAGGGATGTATGTGTTTATGATGGTTATGTTGGATTTGTTGCCAGTGCGTATTTTAATTGATTGTATTTCTGTTGTGTTATCAATTGGGGGGAGGAGGGATTTGGTTTGTACACTGGTTACTATGTATGATATTTCATTGTGTACCAGGGTGATGAGTCCACCGCCCCCGCCGACAGCCCGGTCTTGTCTGATGGTGGTGAAATTATGAAATGTGGGTGTTTTTTGTGATGTGCGGAGTTTTGTTTCTTGTAAGATGGCAATGTGTATGTTGTGTTGTTTGATGAAGTGTGAGAGTTCGGGTTTCTTTGTGTTAATGCCATCTATGTTCAATTGGAGAATGTTAATGTTATGTGCACGATGTATGTTGGGTGCTGCTGCACGAGGATGGGTTGGGGGTGAGGGAGGGGCGGGAGGTGGGGAGGGGTGAGGTGGGGGTGGGGATTGGGGAGCAGGAGATGGGGGTTGGAATGGATTAGGATGGGGTGTGGTGTGTTGAGTTGAGGATGTGGATGGTATGGGAAGGTTAGGTGGGTTAGGGAGGAGAGGTGGACGGGTTTTAGGGGGGGAGTGGATGATATGGGAAGGCTAGGTGGGTTGGAGGAGAGGTGGACGGGTTTTAGGTGAGGGATTTGACTGGGAGAGGGAGGGGCATGAGGAACAGGTCCAGGTGTTCGTGTAGTGTTTCTTGGAGGCAAGTGTTGTACAGGTGAAGTGGGTCCAGTTCCTGCATGAATTGCAGAGAACTGAGCCCTTAGTGTGGCGACTCGAGGTGATGGGTTTTGAGCAAGTTGGACATATGTATGTGTACGTGGGTCCTGGGTTGCTCTCAATGTCTCCGGCTAGAAGAAGTCTTCGAGAAATGACAGCCGGAGAGTCATTTCTCGGTGTAGGAAAAACTGTGTGATGTGTGTGTGTGGTGTGAGAGGTGTGGAAATTCCCGGCGCGACCGAAGCCACTCCAAGGACCCGTGCCCCCAGGGGGGGGGGCAGAGGATAGTTGTGACGGTTTGGCTCCCGAAACTGCTCCCCGCGGCCGGCATCCGGTTGTCCTCCACTGGTCGATTGATCTTGTCTCCGGCCGTGGAGAGTCGGCAGCCATCCGCGGTTGGCAGCTCCGGGAGGTGGTCCCACGGCGTAGACGCCGCCACATCAGGACCTTACGAGGTTGAAAGAAATTGCAATTTCTGCGTTGGAAATTTTATTATTCAAAGTTTCCAGGTCTCTGATGAGTTTTCGCTGGGTGGCAGGAAGTAGATGAAGGAGATGAGCAAAATTCATGGTGGTACAGGGTTACATAAATGTAAATGATGATACAGGATATACGACACGTTTCACTGGACAACCAGCATTATCAAGTAAGGATGGAATGATATAAACTTGAACTTGAAGGGGGATAGACAGGTTGGGGAGGTAAGAGGTCTCTAAGGATTAGAGAGAAGTAAAGATGGAAATGAAGAGCAAAGTCGAAGAGTAAGAGATGGAGGGCGGTCCTCCATGCTATTATTAGTTTTTGTGTTGTCTCAATGGTGTGTCGCAGGAGCATCTCAGAGCAGCAATGCCAGGTGGTGTTGGTGGTGTGGAAAGGCCGTTGATGTTGGTGAAGGTGGGTGATGGTGTTGTTTATGAAGCGGATGGTGAAGCTGGAGATTCTTGGTGGACTTGGTCTGTTTTCTCCCGTTTAGTTATTTATATTCAATTTTTTTTTTTTCTAAGTTGTTCTTTATCATCTGGTAGTAACGTCTCCCCTCCGTCGAGAGTACCCAATCAGTTACTATTTCTTCAGAGTATTTTTGTTTCATTGTAGCTGGAGTGGTATATTCAAGATCTCTTGCAAATCTTAGCCATTCTTCATCTGTCCGTGGGTGAATGCTTGAGATCTTGGTAGCTGTGTCATTGGTTTGAAAATTTGGCTTCTTGTCCCTCAGAGTTTGTGGTGTTAGAACAGGAGGGGGAGGAGTTGTCATGATGATATGTTCTGGTGATGAGCTGGTAGACTGGATTGGAGTAGAAGAGGTTTTGTCTTCTTCTTGATCTTCAGCATCCAGTAGCTCGACTTCCACCTCTTCTTCCTCGGAATCTTCTTCATCCGATTCTTCTTGGTGAGTTTCGAGGTCTTCTGGAGGTGTCGAAGCTTGTGCTTGTGCCCGGTCCTCCGTTGGTTGTTCTGGCTCCTTCCGTTGTATGCTCAGGGGTCGTGGGAGCAGGAGTTGTGGCCTCATGGTGTTCTTTGGCTTTGGTGCTTTCTTCTTAGGTGGATGTGTATCATCCAGAAGATCCGGAGGGATGACAATGGTCGGGAGACCGTTTGCCTTGAGGAGAGCTGGAAGAAGTGTGGAAAGTAGGCTTTTATTGTCCCCGGCAAGAGCGATGGCTGTGTGAACAACGATGGTGATGGTGGTGGTGTTTGTCTTGGCACCTGTCTTCACTCCAGGGATGGTACCATAGCTCCTCCGTTGTTTTGGACGAGCATGGTGAGATCCTTTCACTGCCAAGCCTCTAGGACCCGTAACTTGATCTGCTTCAGGCCCTTTCCGTCCAGTCTTGACATTGAATTCCACCTGTTCTCCGTCCCCTAGTGATGGCTGGAACTGAGGGTTGTTCTTGATGATAGACTTGTGATGGACGAATATATCTTTATGGTTATCTGATCTTGTGATAAAACCATATCCATGCTTGACGTTATACCACTTGACAGTGCCAATGGTCTTGTTTTGGCTAGCCATCGTGTAGTGTGTGGTGGGGTGGTCCAGTCGGTTTTTGAATGATATAAAAGGTAAACAGGAAGGGTATATATAGAGGGTGGAGGATCAGAGGAGGCGAAAAACAAGGGGCAAAAGTCTACTATTGGTGGAGGGGTATTTTGGGAAAGAGAAAGGGGGGAACCGCTTCACGCATGCGCACTGGATGCGGGATGGTGGTCGGTTGGTGGGGTCGAAGCTGATTGGCTGCGTGTCGAGGGGCTTGGCCTAAGTTGTGTGGCGCCTGCGGAAGACGAAGCTGAAGGAGGTAGCGCGGGGGGCTGCGTCAAGGGCACCGGGGGGCGAGGGGGGGTGTTAGGTCCTGTAGGAAAGTGCCCTTTGGCAGAAGGAAGGATCTGAAGGTCCAGAGTTTGGTTGTTGATGTTGGGATGTAAGGCTTGGATATATAAAGCTTCGAGTATAGGTAATCTCCTTGGGTCACTTTCTTTATCGAGTATGGTGGTGGGGTTCTCTAACTCGTTGCGTGTGAGGTGAGGGTGGTTAGGGGTGAGATAGTGGTCTTTGATGGCTCCAGCCTGAAGGTGAAGAGTTAGCCGACGTGAAAGACGAGTCTGCGTCATACCAATATAGGAATGAGGTCCACAGTCCTCATAATTACAGGTATGTTGGTAAATGACGTGATCGTCGGTCATCGGGCTCTTTATCTTGGTGGAGGCTGGTTTGTTGCGGAGAACGAGGTTGGAGGTCTTGGGGGATTTGTAATAAATTATTAATTTGATTTTGTTTTCCGGGTTGGTTGGGTGGACATGCTTGGAGATTATTTCTTTTAAGACGGCCTCGTCATTTTTGTGTTCAGAGGACATGTAATTGCGGTAGAAGATCTTAATTTCATTGGGGGGGGTCAATGTTGGGAGGGCTTTGGGTGTACCATTTTTCAAGATGGTGGTTGATGGTGCTGGAGATGTTGGAGTATCCGTTATTTACTAAACTTGGGATAGTCTTTCTAGTTCCTGGTGGGTGTCGGCCCAGGTAGAGCAGTGCGTGAGGGCTCTCCTAATATAGGCGGAGATGGAGGATAGAAGATAACGGTGGGGGCATTCACTATCGCCGTTGAGGCATTGTCCTGTGTTAGTTGGTAACACAGAAAAGCCTTACCCCAGTCTAGCATTACCTAGACCAGCAGAAAACAGGAATAATAATAATAACACACAGGGAAATGCATATACAAGTGCAACAAACATAAATCAATCCTATTCTAAGTTAACCCTTCCAAAATAGGCTATCTAATAGGCAAGTATCTCGTGAGAACTCAAGCGATAATACGTTGGCTGACTAGCTCTGCACCAACGGGACCATGGAAGTTAAACAGGCAGGGAAAAGAGGAGATAAGAATGTAAGGTAGTAGAGAAAGTTCCCATCAGTCAGAAGAATATATATAGTTAGCAAGGGAAATGAGAAGTCGCTCTGCCTAATGAGTTCTGATCAAAAAATGGCTAGACTTCCCTTTTTATACCCGGCCCTCTAGTGAGCCCAACGTGAACTACTAAGGACCGCCCACTGACAACCATTACATAATTTATCTCTCTCCTCTGGGATAGACAAAGGCTCCCCTAGCACTGAGGGGGGGGGGGGTGGAGTGCTAGTGAGTTAGGCCCACCTCCCGCCTGGCGCACTCACTGACCCCCAACTGTGGCTGTTTCTCTTCCCATCATTACAAATAAGTTTTACACACAATACTTATAACTAATGATATAAAATAGAACTCGTTGACTCAGATGAAAACAAAATACATATTCATAATACTTATAGTACAACGGCTCACATGAACTAAGTTAGGAAACTCTACATAGACTACAGCCAAAGTTCCTGCCCTGACGATCCTAGCGAGAGTGGGGCATGACTAGGCATTCTGTACAGCATGCTCACACTGGACATGCGTCACACCTCCCCCAAGATTTTACTCGCTCAACCCTGAGCTAAAATCTGACAAACACAGAACCCCATCAAGCCCCTCACACCCAGCGACCGCATGGCACTAAAACAAAGCTGAGTTTACCATCAAAACACATATCTTATTATTAAAAAAAAAATCACATTTTATAACTCCTCCCAACAATAGCAAAAAGACACAATATCATGCTCCCAGAGCGAGCTTACAGCAGCTCAGCCGTTTGATAGTTCGTGGACTACTCAAACTCTATAGGCTATGACAAACTTATACGATTTCCTATATCAAAAGAAAGAGTTTTTATATGATTTTTATATTTTAATATGTTTTTTTCCGGCTGCACTATAAGGGCAGCCTATTTTCCTCCACTCAAACCCACACACCTGTTATAGCCTACGACTGATCATCCACCCTTGATAAACAATCCGCGATCACATTGTCACATCCAGCAATATGACGGATGTCCAGGTTATACTCCTGCAACATCAAAGACCACCTGGTCAGTCTCATATTGCGATTGTGAAATTGATTCAGGAATCTCAAAGGGTGATGATCAGTGTAGATAACCACGACTGGGCCATAGGCTGGAACATACACCTCGAAGTGCCTGAGCGACAGCACTATCGCCAGTAATTCCTTTTCTATTGTAGAATAGTTCTTTTGTGCAGCATTGAACTTCTTAGAAAAGAAACTTACTGGGTGTTCCACACCTTCATTGTCTGTCTGTAGCAAGACGGCACCAGCCCCTACACCACTAGCATCTGTTGCCAGCTGAAAAGGCCTGTTAAAGTCTGGGGCCCTGAGTATCGGGTGAGTACATAGCAAATGTTTCACCAAAGTGAAAGCCTTTTCACACTCAGGTGCCCACAAAAACTTTTTGTCTTTAGATAACAAATCTGTGAGAGGTGCCAACACCGTTGAGTAACCTTTTATGAAGCGTCTGTAGTAGCCTATCATACCCAAGAATCTCATAATCTGCTTCTTGGTTGTTGGGTGCGGAAATTTATTGATAGCCTGTACCTTGTTCTGAGGAGGGCACACCTGTCCCCTTCCCACTACAAACCCAAGGTACTGCACAGTGGCTTTTACGAAGTCACACTTTGCCAAATTTACTACCAGACCTTCTTCACTAAGTTTCCGGAACAAGGTCTCACGGTGCTCACAATGGCTCTCAAAGTCGTCATCATAAATGATTACATCGTCCAAATATACGGTGCAATTCGGAATGTCCTTTACAATTTCATTCATCAGGTTCTGAAACGTTGCTGGTGCATTCTTAAGTCCGTAAGGCATAACATTGCACCGGTAGGTACTCCCGTCCACAACAAAACCACATACCTCATTAGCACGCTCGGACAAAGGTACTTGCCAGTAACCTTTTACTAAATCTACTTTAGACAAAAAACAAGCATTACCAATTTTGTCAACACTATCATCAACCCGAGGAAGAGGATATGGGTTAGTTGGAGTCAAACCGTTTAACCTACGGAAATCAATACAAAAGCGTACCTTGCCATCTGGCATAGGCTGCAGTGTTACGGGGGAAATCCACTTAACTGTGCCTTTCTCTATCAACCCTCTACCGAGCATATACTCCAACTCATCCCTCAGAGCTGGTAGTTTTATGGGGGGCACACGGTACGGGATTGACTTAAAGGGTATATGGTCCCCCACGTCAACATCATGCATAGCCTGAGTAGTGAGGCCTGGGTGTTCAGCAAATACAGGGGGGTATGAACCGAACAACTGACGGATAGCATCAAACTGCGGCTCAGGCAAATGAGCTATAGCCTCGTCAGCCCGAAGGCTCGAGTTCCCCGCCCACTGATCCGCTGAAACATGTTGATCCCAGCTATCCTCCTCTGAAGCTTGACTGTCCCCCTCTCCTTCTCCACCACGGCCACAACAAGCCAACACAGGTACAGTGAGAGGCTCAGAGGGGCGCCTCACATACTCATTAACCCTTCTTTAGCGGCCTATGCGGTTTATTTATATGTACCGCCCAGCGGGGTGTTTTTAGCCAAAATAGGGCTGTTTACGTGATCATTTTCATGCCTAAATAAGACCCAGAACGTAAAACAAGTATCTATCCCTGAAAAGGCATAAACAGAGCTTTCGAATGACACCATAACGATCCTTTTATGATGGCTAGTTTTCTTGCAATAACCGTGCAACGCGAGTGCAAAAAGCAGGTAATTAGCCACTTTCCCGATACAATTCCGTATATAGCGAGTGAGAGAGGGAGGAGGGAGCTGAGATTCGTGTCAGTAGGTTCGCCGCGGTGGTCTGGAGCAGTCATACGCTCGCTAGTCTCCTGCCACCACTTGTCTCTCTCTCTCAGCAACATTACGTGCTGAAATTGCCACTCGACCTATGTCGAGCGCCACCACATAGTCCAGCTTTATTAAATACGACTTATGTGGTGAGCCGCTTTTTAAGGGTTAACCTAACAAGTACGCATGGGGGTAATTAGACACCTCTCCCTGTGCGCATGTATTTGAGGTGTTTCCGTCACTAAAATATTCATTGTACCATTAATAGCATTAATACTTATCCATACGTGCCTATTATGGGTTGATTATAAAGGTATTAACCTGAAACAACAATAAAACGAGTGAAAACAGCGTTTGGATGGTCAAAATCGGAGATATAGCCCGCGAGTTGTATAATGTATGGGTGAGGCAAGCTGCTTTCCCGCCAATTTCCCCCAAGGCCACTGAGACACAGTCGATCGATATTCTCTCTCTCTCTCTCTTGCACTCGTTTGCTAACACTGATGACAATGCCCTGCTTGCAACTCGCTAATGTTAGCACGAAAATATACCTCAGAATAAGGGAATAACAGGGAAAATAGGTGATAACTGAAGGAGAGGAGGAAAGTGGGGAAGGAGGGGAGGTAGAGGACTGAGATTTTGCATGGCCCAGGGGCCAAACAAATTTTTTTTTTTTTTTTTTTTCGATGTCAAAAGTTTTTTTGTTTTTTCTGACTCTTAAGAGTCTCCCCGCAGTCCGCCGGGGGAACTCTTAAGAGTCTCCCCGCAGTTCCCGGGTTAATAAGGTTCACGCGACATAACTGGTTCTTTTTCCTCCTACAGTGAACTTCCGGAGCCTCACTTTGCGATCATTCCTGTCCTTCATCAAAGCTTGTGATTCTGTCAAATTTCTACCTGCCATCTCAAGACTCTTAAGCATGCGCTCACGGCTTTCAAGCACATACTTTAATAATGGACAAGGCTGCACAGTCCCCTCCCAAATTTCTTTCAGCATGTTAAGGGGGCCCCTGACACGGTGTCCAAAAATCAGCTCGTTTGGACTAAATCCCAGGCTCTCACCAGGTACCTCCCGAGCAGCAAACAGCACATAAGGCAATCCAAGATCCCAATCCATACCGTTGTCAGCACAATAACACCTGAGCATGCTTTTAAGTGTAGCATGCCACCGCTCAAGCACCCCTTGACTCTCAGGGTGATACGCTGACGATACTACTGCTCGTATCCCATGCTGTTGCATTGTTTGCTTGAACATGTTGGAGGTGAAATTAGATCCCTGATCAGACTGAATCTCCTCCGGGTACCCGTACCTTGAGAAGTACCACAACAAGTTACTGACTACCGTCTTAGCTATTCCATTTTTCATAGGGTATGCATCGGGGTATCTAGTGGCAACATCCATTATGGTTAACAAAAATTTATTTCCAGCCTTAGTGGGAGGGAGTGGACCAACCATGTCAACAATAATTTTACTAAAGGGTGGCCCAATCACAGGAATAGGGTGTAACGGAGCCTTAGGAATAACTTGGTTCGGTTTCCCGACACGTTGACAAATATCACATGAGTTTATCCATGACTGCACATGAGACTTCATCCCCGGCCACCAAAACAATTTCCCCAAAGCCGCCACCGTTTTCTTGGCACCCAAATGTCCTGATAATGGAGAATCATGAGCCAACCGAAGCAAACTTTCCCTGCAGCCCTCTGGCACGACCAGCTGGTCAACTGTACCTGATCCGCCCTCCCAGTTCCTTCTAGGATCTTGATATCGGTTGTATAAAATTCCATTAACGAAAAAAAAATCCCCTGCCTTTGCATCCCTATCTTCTTCTAACTCCACAGCCCCATTGGTACACTGCAAAACCTCTGGATCCTCTAATTGCAACTTTCGAATGTCTGTGGGAGCCAACATGTCTAACTGCTTGGTCAACAACTCATGCCCTCCCCCAACATCCAACTTAGACATCCGGTTTTCTCGCTGCAGGAAACGGTTCTGTCTCTGAGTCTCTGCCTCCTCCACTACTTTATCAACTGTGGTAGGCACTGGAGTTACAAAATACTCAGTCAAAGGTCCTGCTATTGGGTCTTTTGGGAGAGCCACTGGTTCTAAACTCTTCAAACTTTTCCCAGCCTTCCGCTTCTCCTTAATTCCCTTCCTCCGCTGTTCTGTGGCCTGGGAAATAGGCTGTGATACCTTAAATGCTTGGGAACGAGTTACCACACATGCCATCTGTTGGTGTTGACAACTCACTACCCACTCTTGTTCCTCCTTACTCACGTCGGCCGGCCTCTCGGCAACGACTAAGGGTGGAACTTCTAAAGTAGGCACCGCAAAGTCGTTGCCGATAAGAAGGTCGACGCCCTCCACTGGCAATTTCTCAACGATCCCAACATCTAAGTCCTTAATCACACCATCAACTTCCAGCTCCACACGAACCAACGGGTATGACCTGGTCGCATTAATACCCTGAACAACAACCACCCGTGCCGCATTAATTGGTCGCCCCGTGAAATTCTTCAAAAGTGTCTGTGAAGCTCCAGTATCACGCAAAACTTCCACCTTAAACTACCCTGGGTAAATCCAGACGACATTTCAGCCACACCTATTCTGCGCACCAAAGACACGGCTGCAGTTGGCGGCTTACTAGGACAAGATTTTGCATAATGCCCCTTCTTTCTACAATGAAAACATTCCACTACCCCTATCGGTTTCTTCCGATAAGGGGCGGAGTTCTGACCCTTTTGTAATGGGACGGCTGTAGTCTTTGGTTCAGTCCTGGTATCTTGGCTTTTAAACTGAGGTTTATATCTATAGTGATTGTCCTGAGCTCGAGGGTTTGGAGTATCGTGCCCCTTGGGAACTGCATCAACACGCTTTACAGATTCACATCCCCTGATTAGCGACAACCTGAGGTCAGCCATCTCAGCTGCCTCTTGAAGAGTTCTTGGATTCTTTTCTTTAATATTTAAAGTCATTTCTGCACCAGTACACTTATAAAACTGCTCGAGCAGAAACAGCTCAGTCAACTGTTCTGCCGTCTCAGCTTTCTCAGAACGTGTCCAGTTTTTAAGTGCATCTTTTAAGTCCCGGGCATGTTCAAGAAAGGTCGCCTCCCTAGTCTTTGTAACACCCCGAAACTTCAATCGATATGTTTCCGGTTGCAACTCGTATGCCCGTAGGACAGCTCTCTTCAATTCTGGGTAGTCAATGCAAGACTCTAAAGGCAGTGCATCATAAGCCTTCAGACCCTTACCCGTAAGTCTTGAGGAGACTAGAGCTGCCCACTTCTCTTCAGGCCAATTATGCTCCCTACACTTCTTCTCAAAACGATTAAAAAATTCTGTGACCTCAGTTTCACTAAATACCGGCACCAATTTGACTAATTGGGCCAAGGACTGTTCTCTTACTTGGCCCTCACGGCCCATCCGAGTCCCTGTCGACTCTGCACGAGACTTATCTAAATCTAATTTAGCACAATATTTCTCCGAGTCGTACCTAAGCTCAGCCTCATGCCTCCTGGTCTCATCCTCTTGCCTCCTAACCTCAAGCTCATGCCTCCTAGTCTCATTCTCCTGCTTCCTAGCCTCAATCTTAGCAAGCTCAAGTCTAAATACCATATCTGGAGACAGGCAGGAAGAGGGAGCTGCCACTACTGAAGGAGGGGGGGCAAAAACTGGGGAACCACCACGTGCACCACCCGAGGGCACTCCAATCTGCCAATTCTCATCCCTCTGTGGGAGAGTGCTAACCTCCGGTAACTGAGTGGACGGCACTGTGGGAGTCGAGTGAGAGGGGATCTGGGGAGGAATCCCCCCAAACGCCCTCTCCTCCGAAACCCCATGTCGCCCACGCAACACCCAGGAAATCAGCTCCCTCTTGGACATCCCTACTACATTGGAAATGCCCAAAACCTTGGCTATCAGGTGCAAGCCACAAACATCCACCCCAGTCAGCCTCTCCTCCGTCACGTGGTACCGCTTACTCACAAAAACTCTAGCATCCTCCTCACTGGTTACTAACGGCACACCTTCAAATGACATCTCTCGCTCATCGTCAGTGCTAATGCACGACATACTGAAGTCCACAAAAAAATTCTCGAGACAAAAGTGTTAAACTTCCTATGCAAGCACTAATTACTAAATTAACTGGAGTCTCTTAAATGCTTTACTAATTGCGATACAAAACAAATATATTCTTCAATATGCACGCTAAAATACAAACAAACAAATGTTGTACAACTCTGCAAAAATTTATACTGTTCACAAAATCCTAAGCAAGATCGCCATTTGTTATGAACTGGCACTCGGGTACACAAGGGCTCTCAATCAGGACTCGAATACGGCTCGCTGCCACAACGGAAACACACGATCCCAACCCCTGAGTACTGCCAGCCGAACAAAAAACACCAATACCCTCCAGAGTTCAATCTGCTATAACGGGGTATACAAGAACTCGGTACTAGTGTTCAACAACAGACTAATAAAGAGACAGGAATTATCTAGTCTGGTCAACAATCAAACAATGAAGTAAGAAACAACAACACCAAAGAATAGTGTTGGCCGAAGCCGAAGTAATCCACCCTTGACTATGAACTTAAGAAGTTCTCCACCCTCTACTTCGGATCGGCACTATTACGTTACGTTAATTAATAGTCCTTAAGCATCGAGCAAGGAATCTTCTGAAAAAAGTTAGATGCTTCTCGGATGCTCGTAAGAAGTACGTATCGGATTTTGAACAGTAATTCAATAAGCAAAAACACTGGCAATTAAATACTATTAAAGGTTTAAATTGGCATAAGAATAATTAAAAGAATATGCAATAGTAAATGGCAAACATTAAAAAGAAGTACTCCGCAAATGCAACGGCAATAGCCTACTCGGATTGTGCTCGTGGGCCACTAATCACTAAAGTAGCCAAGCTTGCAACACATGAAATCAATAGTGCATAAACAATATCATACATAAGGAAAGCTTCAATACTATTCTGTATCTACTAATCGAGTAAAGTCTAGCTGGGGTACTGTGGGCAAAAGGTAGCAGTGACTGAGCAAAAACGGCTCGTAGCCTAGTGAAGTCCTCACAACTGTTTAAAGTATTACGTTAAAACTAACAAGTGCACTTTGAGAAATCCAGATCCCTTGTATCTGGTTTTCTCCCGGCTCCTTGACAAAGTAAAAACAAACTGTTAATAAAATATAGGGTGGTTAGGCTCTTGCCCTCACGCACTGTAAATTATTAACTCAACACAGTCAGCCGCGAAGACAACCTAGGCTTCACTGAACCGAAACGAGTATGCAGGTTTATCGCTTAACCACTGCATCAAACAACAACTCGTAACACAGAAAAGCCTTACCCCAGTCTAGCATTACCTAGACCAGCAGAAAACAGGAATAATAATAATAACACACAGGGAAATGCATATACAAGTGCAACAAACATAAATCAATTCTATTCTAAGTTAACCCTTCCAAAATAGGCTATCTAATAGGCAAGTATCTCGTGAGAACTCAAGCGATAATACGTTGGCTGACTAGCTCTGCACCAACGGGACCTTGGAAGTTAAACAGGCAGGGAAAAGAGGAGATAAGAATGTAAGGTAGTAGAGAAAGTTCCCATCAGTCAGAAGAATATATATAGTTAGCAAGGGAAATGAGAAGTCGCTCTGCCTAATGAGTTCTGATCAAAAAATGGCTAGACTTCCCTTTTTATACTCGGCCCTCTAGTGAGCCCAACGTGAACTACTAAGGACCGCCCACTGACAACCATTACGTAATTTCTCTCTCTCCTCTGGGATAGACAAAGGCTCCCCTTGCACTGAGGGGGGGGGGGGGGAGTGCTAGTGAGTTAGGCCCACCTCCTGCCTGGCGCACCCACTGGCCCCCAACTGTGGCTGTTTCTCTTCCCATCATTACAAATAAGTTTTACACACAATACTTATAACTAATGATATAAAATAGAACTCGTTGACTCAGATGAAAACAAAATATATATTCATATACTTATAGTACAACGGCTCACATGAACTTAGTTAGGAAACTCTACATAGACTACAGCCAAAGTTCCTGCCCTGACGATCCTAGCGAGAGTGGGGCATGACTAGGCGTTCTGTACAGCATGCTCACACGTGGACATGCGTCACACCTGACGCTGTGATCCCCGAAGGGGTGCCCACGAACGAAACGCCCCCATGCACCTCTGTCCCCAGTCAGTCGACGCCTCTCCTCCGAAACACCACTGATGTAATCCATATACTTCTTCACTCCATCCTTCCACCTCTCTGTCCTTGTACCTCGCTCTCGTACACCTTTTTAGTCATTCTCTCGCTTCCCATACATTCCGTATGGCCGAACCATCTCAAGGTATACCTTTTCACACTTTCCAGCACATCTACCTACACACCACACCTCCTTCTTACTTCCTCATTCGTCTGTCTATCCCTCCATGTAACTATGCATGCACTTCTCAAGTAACTCATTTCCACCCCTCTCACTCTTGGTCTGAGTTTCTCCACCAACGTCCATGCTTCGCTTCCGTAAGTCAGTGTCGGGATTACCAGACTGTCATGCAAGGATTATTTTACTTCCATACTGACCACCCTATTTCTTGTTACTGCTTTCAGCGTTCCTACAACCCTCTTCCCTTGTTGCACCCTCTCCCACACTTCTTCATCCATACTCCCATGTTTACTCGGCATACTGCCCAGATACTTAAATGAGCTAACAATCTCCATAGCCTGACCTTTCAACTTCACCTCACACTCTGTGGCTTCACCCCTTTCGAAGACCATAACCTTGCTCTCCCCGTATTTACCTTCAGATTCCATTTTTCACACACTGTTCCAAATATATTTACCAGCCCCTGCAACTCCCATTCACTATCGCTCATCATAACTGTATCATCAGCAAACATCAGTACAGGCAACTTCCACTCATTTTCTTCCCTTGTCCGAGGTACACCAACATCCAATGCTCTTCCTTGTATTTCTTTCAAGACTCCATCCATATATGTATATTGAACAGCCATGGGGACATCAAACACCCTTGCTTTAACCCAACATACAGATCAAAGAACTCGCTCTGCTCATTCTCCACACGTACTGACGCCTTTGCACCCTCATACATGCTCTTCACTGCTTTCAGCAACTTCCTGTCTACTCTCAGTACTATCCACAAACCTTCTCTAGCCACTTCTCCGAGTCCATTAAGGCAGCATACAACTTATGTCCCTTCTCTAGATATTCCTCCACAACATATTTCAGGGCAAAAATCTGATCTACATATCTTATTCCCTTCCTAAACCCTCCCTGCTGGTCACCTATCCATGTCTTCGTTCTCGCTCTGACTCTCTCAATCACTACCCTACTGTACACCTTCCCTACTACGCCTAGAAGGCATATTCCCCGGTGGTTACCGCACTCGTTTTTCCCCTTTACCCTTATACAGGGAGACTATTATGCCTGTCTTCCAGTCATCAGATGTACTCCCTTTCTCCCATGCTAATTTACACATTTCCATACCCATTCGATCACTATCTCACCACCATACCTCAGCATTTCCCCACACACTCAATCTATTCCTGATGCTTTCCCCATCTTCACTCCTTTGATGGCTCACACAATTCTTACCTCCTGATCCCCACCTGCTCCTCCACTACTTCTCTTTTTTCCCTCCCATACCCCATCCAACTATGTTTGCTGGTACTTCATTTCTTACATTTAAAAATTTGTTGAAGTGCTCCCTCCATCTTTCGACACTCTTTCGCTTCTCGGCTATCACTCGCCCATTCTTGTCTTTTACACCCTTACTATTTTCCTTGTTACCCTCTCTAACTTTCTTGACCTCTTTCCAGAACAGTTTCTTACACTCCCTCCACTTTACACTTAGATTCCTTCCAAATTCCTCATCTGCTCTCCTCTTACTTTCCTTCACTACTCTCTTCACCACTCTCTTTTTCTCCAAGTACCTCGCTCTTTTCTGTCTCTCCAAATCTTCTTTCCCTCTACTACCCAACCACTCTGTATACGCTTTCTTCTTGTCTTCAACAGCTATTTTTACCTCTTCAGTCCACCACGCTGTACCTTTCACTCCTTACTCCACACACCTCACATGCTGTCCATATCTCTTCCTTAACGCTTCTTGCCCGGGCTCGCCTTCCAAAGGACAGCATTCAGATCCGGGCGATCTAGCCAAAAAACGTTGTAATAGGCCTAGCCCTATCTTTGCTATTTTACCTGCTAGAGAATTCATGCACATCTCAAAACGTAGCCCTGTTTCGTATCTGTAGACGGGCGCTGAGTACAGCTCTAGGTCAACTGGTTCAATTGTGATGACGATTTCCGTGGAGAGCATTTTGCCGCGAATTTAGCAATATCGCACAATAACAAACACTAATCTTGTTCTGCAAATCAATAACAACAGTCCGACTTCTCCCTCTTGGTTTTGAAGGTGCGCGTCGCTCCGACCGGCTTTGTTTACTTGCGGTTTGACGCACTACTTTCAAACCACACTTAATAGGCTTTCAATCTTACAGATTTTAAAATTACTCCTGCCCATCTGCCGCGGTGTAATTTTAAAATGCTGCCCGGGCAGGAGTTAAACACTTTGTTCACCTCCTCCACTTCCCCCATACCTTCCAGGTCAAACCTACGTAGTCATCTAACTACTGCTCTCTGATTTCGTCCTTCTGTATCCTCTCCACCACTCCACCTTCCTCTTGCCTCCCTCCAGCTCTCCTCATCCACTTTTTGTGTATCCTAATTTTAGCTACTACTACATAATGGTCCGACGGACTCCCCCCCCCCCCAAAAAAAAACAAAAAAAAACAGAAAAAAACAAAAAAACAAAAAACAAATCCCCGATACACCCTAGCATCCAGCACTGAATTCTTCATTCGTTCATCCACACATATATAATCAATCAGTTCCTTTCGTTCCTCCACACCACTTTCCATGTGTACCTTTTTATCATTCTGGATGCAGATCACATGCTTTCATTAATTTCATTGGGGGTGTTTGGTGTTGAGGTGAAATTAATAAAATTAGGTTATAAGGTTCAGGGATATTTCGTAGCGAGGTCGGTTTATGTGATTAGTGCCCCATGAAAACCCTTATCTCTCACTTAACCATTAGGCTACCATAGTGAACTTGGGAATATTTACATGATTAGATTAATATCCAGTATTCGAGAATGGATAGTAAGTCATAGTCTTTTGCATTAACCTTTAACTGTCTTGATGGTGTAATGGTTAATGTGTTTAAAAATCTGTGTGGTAACCCATGTTCGAATCCTGTCGGATCACTTGCTTTCATTAATTTCATTGGGTGTGTTTGATGCTGGAGTGAAATTAATATAAATATATTACATAATATGTATTATGCAAATTAACATAATATTAGCTCTCTACATGATTGACTGACATTGCTTAGCCCCGAGAAAAGTGTATTTCCCAGAATTCTCCTCTCTCAACGCCTGGATTCTCCAACTTTAACATCCAATCTTGCCTACTATTCCCATTTACCACCGCAAGCTAAAGCCATCATCGTATATTCCATATTCATTATCAAATAGTAATGAATAGTAAAGTAAAGGTTCTAGTGGGTGCATAAACAAACGTGGATAGGTTTTTAGTAAGCATAACTATTTCTAACCAAGGATTATACCAACTACCCTGGTGGTACGTGTGTTTAATCCGGCCGCAGGACTGTCAACCCACTGAGCCCCAGCTAGTTTATAATAAATGTACCACCCAGGACCAGCAGGTTTTGAATTTTTTTGTTTCCAGAAACAATTGGGAATGGGTTAGGAATGAAGGAAAACCCACAAAAAACCGATCCCCTAGGTCATTAAGGGGTCCTACGGTGCGCCTGAAAGTCGGATTTACAAGAGGGGAAAATTGAAGGCAAAAACACCCCAAAACAGGTTTTTGCACGCTCACGCGCACGCGGTTGTACTTTGAGAGTTTTCAACCATCGGCATGGTTGCGTGGGATACTTACACAGTTCCCATTCAAATCTGAGCCCTCTAGGTGCCATAGGACCGGAGTAATTAACAGTGATGTCACGTTGTCGTCGCTGGAGTTTAGCGTTACATACATTGCCGACGACAACGTGTCGTCGCTGGGGTTCAGGGGGTTAATTACCAACATGTTAATATCAGCAGGTTCACCTTCAAGCAGATGAGTCATAATATTTTGACGAATGGCGTTCACGAATGATGCACCATTATGTTTGATGCGTCTCCTCAAGCTACTGTACTCGAATACAGTAAATTGTTTAGTTTTTGGACATTAAGTTATATAAATCTGGTCTTTGACCTTTCAAAAGATGATCTCGAACCCACATCTGAAGAATGAGTATAACTATTGCCAATTGTTTCTATATTTTCACAATCACTTTACACTAGTGGTACACTCGGATGCCACAATATCTAGACCACACATAGCAATGTGTGGAACTCCTATATTTTTCCTTACCGAATTATAACTATCTATATGGATTTTTGGATAGAACTTGCTTTTCAATAAATAGTATATATTGTTTTGTAGCTAATGGATAACAAATGATATTCATAGATTCACAAAGCCCACACATAGCAATTCGTGGAACTCCTATATGTTTTCCTTACCGAATTATAACTATCTGGATGGATTTTTGGATAGAACTTCCTTTTCAATAGATACTATATATTGTTTTGTAGCTGATGGATAGAAAATTATATTCCTAGATTCGTGTCCAGATATATACTTCCATAACTAGAAATGTGTTAAGTTTACAAATATCTATGAGTGGGCTAGAGAATATGGTATCCAAGTGTAGTTTCTGTTATGCAATATATATTGTATTTGTGTTCCAATTTCTTGAGTTTTGTATACATAACTTCCCTTTTGCACACTCAAAGTTTCTCGTTGGCCTATTGTATATTTTATTATAAATGTGCCATCCATTTAGTTTACCATTTTCTTGAATGTTTTCTTTTACTTCATGTTATGTTCCCCTCTCCTCTTTGTTTCTCTCTTACACACATACACACACACACACACACACACACACACGAACACAGCCCATTTGTTTATGTTTCCTCTATCTCCTTATGCCTTACTTGTTTGAATACTGTTTTCAATATTTCTTCATAAATTACTTCCTCACAATACCCTCTCGCCTCTGCTTACATGATAGTTCTTTTCATCACTTTAATTCCTCTTTCACTGGTCTTGTTCCATTTATGATAGCTCTTTCTTCCTCACTCGCTCTATATTATGTCCATCTTTATAAATACTTCGCTTTCATATTTCACTTTTTGTCCGTCTTTAACTTATTGTTATGTTCGGTTCAGCCACCCACCTCAGTCAGCAATTACAGTAATCAGCACTAATGCCTCTAAACACCGCAAATGAAAGCAATTTATAACACGGGCCTGAGATTAAATCTTCTGCAACCTCTCATCTACCTCCTCTTTTAATTACAATTTCTCCACCTCTTGTGCTCTCTCTTTCTCTCTGTGTATATATATATATATATATATATATAAACACCAGCGCTGGTACGAACATCTTTATTCTGGTATCATTTCGGTTTAAGCATAAACCATCTTCAGACCTAAACTGAAATGAAATAAAAGCCTATATGAATGGCTGAGCAATGTTCTAATGTTCTTAATATTCTTATTATTGACTAAATTTAACAAATCTAGAATAAAACTTAAAATTAATAGTAATAAAAATAACCTAATACATATTAGAATTAGTAAAGTGAAAGAAAAAAATGAGAGATGAAGAAACATTATGTGAGCAATAAAAGGAGGGGGGGGGGAGCAAAGTTAATAACATAAATGTTCTCATAAATACAAGAACTAACCTTTACATATTAGAAACACAGTAGAGGAGTGGAAGAGTCGTGCACACCCTGGCTGGGTATATGTAACTGGGTGAGCAGGGTCTCCGACAGGAGTCAGTCGTGTGACTGTGTTTGAGGCAGTGGTGAGAATTGAAAAATCGGAGGGTTTTATGGGGTGATCAGATGATTCAGAGTGGTTTCGAATGGTAGAAAAAGGAAGGATTTGAAAGAGGTCGGTTAGATCTAAACGACCTACCCCGATGCTCCGAGATCCTGGCGGTGAGATGTGTGACGCATGTCCAGTGTGAGCATGCTGTACAGAACGCCTAGTCATGCCCCACTCTCGCTAGGATCGTCAGGGCAGGAACTTTGGCTGTAGTCTATGTAGAGTTTCCTAACTTAGTTCATGTGAGCCGTTGTACTATAAGTATTATGAATATGTATTTTGTTTTCATCTTAGTCAACGAGTTCTATTTTATATTATTAGTTATAAGTATTGTGTGTAAAACTTATTTGTAATGATGGGAAGAGAAACAGCCACAGTTGGGGGTCAGTGGGTGCGCCAGGCGGGAGGTGGGCCTAACTCACTAGCACCCCCCCCCCCCCCCCCCCCCCCTCAGTGCTAGGGGAGCCTTTGTCTATCCCAGAGGAGAGAGAAAAATTACGTAATGGTTGTCAGTGGGCGGTCCTTAGTAGTTCACGTTGGGCTCACTAGAGGGCCGGGTATAAAAAGGGAAGTCTAGCCATTTTTTCATCAGAACTCATTAGGCAGAGCGACTTCTCATTTGCCTTGCTAACTATATATATTCTTCTGACTGATGGGAACTTTCTCTACTACCTTACATTCTTATCTCCTCTTTTCCCTGCCTGTTTAACTTCCATGGTCCCGTTGGTGCAGAGCTAGTCAGCCAACGTATTATCGCTTGAGTTCTCACGAGATACTTGCCTATTAGATAGCCTATTTTGGAAGGGTTGACTTAGAATAGGATTTATTTATGTTTGTTGCACTTGTATATGCATTTCCCTGTGTGTTATTATTATTATTCCTGTGTTCTGCTAGTCTAGGTAATGCTAGACTGGGGTAAGGCTTTTCTGTGTTACGAGTTGTTGTTTGATGCAGTGGTTAAGCGATAAACCTGCATACTCGTTTCGGTTCAGTGAAGCCTAGGTTGTCTTCGCGGCTGACTGTGTTGAGTTAATAATTTACAGTGCGTGAGGGCAAGAGCCTAACCACCCTGTATTTTATTAACAGTTTGTTTTTACTTTGTCAAGGAGCCGGGAGAAAACCAGATACAAGGGATCTGGATTTCTCAAAGTGCACTTGTTAGTTTTAACGTAATACTTTAAACAGTTGTGAGGACTTCGCTAGGCTACGAGCCGTTTTTGCTCAGTCACTGATACCTTTTGCCCACAGTACCCCAGCTAGACTTTACTCGATTAGTAGATACAGAATAGTATTGAAGCTTTCCTTATGTATGATATTGTTTATGCACTATTGATTTCATGTGTTGCAAGCTTGGCTACTTTAGTGATTAGTGGCCCACGAGCACAATCCGAGTAGGCTATTGCCGTTGCATTTGCGGAGTACTTCTTTTTAATGTTTGCCATTTACTATTGCATATTCTTTTAATTATTCTTATGCCAATTTAAACCTTTAATAGTATTTAATTGCCAGTGTTTTTGCTTATTGAATTACTGTTCAAAATCCGATACATACTTCTTACGAGCATCCGAGAAGCATCTAACTTTTTTCAGAAGATTCCTTGCTCGATGCTTAAGGACTATTAATTAACGTAACGTAATAGTGCCGATCCGAAGTAGAGGGTGGAGGACTTCTTAAGTTCATAGTCAAGGGTGGATTACTTCGGCTTCGGCCAACACTATTCTTTGGTGTTGTTGTTTCTTACTTCATTGTTTGATTGTTGACCAGACTAGATAATTCCTGTCTCTTTATTAGTCTGTTGTTGAACACTAGTACCGAGTTCTTGTATACCCCGTTATAGCAGATTGAACTCTGGAGGGTAATGGTGTTTTTTGTTCGGCTGGCAGTACTCAGGGGTTGGGATCGTGTGTTTCCGTTGTGACAGCGAGCCGTATTCGAGTCCTGATTGAGAGCCCTTGTGTACCCGAGTGCCAGTTCGTAACAAATGGCGACCTTGCTTAGGATTTTGTGAACAGTATAAATGTTTGCAGAGTTGTACAACATTTGTTTGTTTGTATTTTAGTGTGCATATTGAAGAATATTTTGTTTTTGTATGACAATTAGCAAAGCATTTAATAGACTCTAGTTAATTTAGTAATTAGTGCTTGCATAGGAAGTTTAACACTTTTGTCTCGAGAATTTTTTTGTGGACTTCAGTATGTTGTGCATTAGCACTGACGATGAGCGAGAGATGTCATTTGAAGGTGTGCCGTTAGTAACCAGTGAGGAGGATGCTAGAGTTTTTGTGAGTAAGCGGTACCACGTGACGGAGGAGAGGCTGACTGGGATGGATGTTTGTGGCTTGCACCTGATAGCCAAGGTTTTGGGCATTTCCAATGTAGTAGGGATGTCCAAGGGGGAGCTGATTTCCTGGGTGTTGCGTGGGCGACATGGGGTTTCGGAGGAGAGGGCGTTTGGGGGGGTTCCTCCCCAGATCCCCTCTCACTCGACTCCCACAGTGCCGTCCACTCAGTTACCGGAGGTTAGCACTCTCTCACAGAGGGATGAGAATTGGCAGATTGGAGTGCCCTCGGGTGGTGCACGTGGTGGTTCCCCAGTTTTTGCCCCCCCTCCTTCAATAGTGGCAGCTCCCTCTTCCTGCCTGTCTCCAGATATGGTATTTAGACTTGAGCTTGCTAAGATTGAGGATAGGAAGCAGGAAAATGAGACTAGGAGGCATGAGATTGAGGTTAGGAGGCAAGAGGATGAGACCAGGAGGCATGAGGCTGAGCTTAGGTACGACTCGGAGAAATATTGTGCTAAATTAGATTTAGATAAG
Organism: Paralithodes platypus; assembly: GCA_032716605.1. NCBI lineage: Eukaryota > Metazoa > Arthropoda > Malacostraca > Decapoda > Lithodidae > Paralithodes > Paralithodes platypus. Next base: position 39,831,935 of record CM064525.1, read on the forward strand.
ACTCGTGCAGAGTCGACAGGGACTCGGATGGGCCATGAGGGCCAAGTAAGAGAACAGTCCTTGGCCCAATTAGTCAAATTGGTGCCGGTATTTAGTGAAACTGAAGTCACAGAATTTTTTAATCGTTTTGAGAAGAAGTGTAGGGAGAATAATTGGCCTGAAGAGAAGTGGGCAGCTCTAGTCTCCTCAAGACTTACGGGTAAGGGTCTGAAGGCTTATGATGCACTGCCTTTAGAGTCTTGCATTGACTACCCAGAATTGAAGAGAGCTGTCCTACGGGCATACGAGTTGCAACCGGAAACATATCGATTGAAGTTTCGGGTTGTTACAAAGACTAGGGAGGCGACCTTTCTTGAACATGCCCGGGACTTATAAGATGCACTTAAAAACTGGACACGTTCTGAGAACGCTGAGACGGCAGAACAGTTGACTGAGCTGTTTCTGCTCGAGCAGTTTTATAAGTGTACTGGTGCAGAAATGACTTTAAATATTAAAGAAAAGAACCCAAGAACTCTTCAAGAGGCAGCTGAGATGGCTGACCTCAGGTTGTCGCTAATCAGGGGATGTGAATCTGTAAAGCGTGTTGATGCAGTTCCCAAGGGGCGCGATACTCCAAACCCTCGAGCTCAGGACAATCACTATAGATATAAACCTCAGTTTAAAAGCCAAGATACCAGGACTGAACCAAAGACTACAGCCGTCCCATTACAGAAGGGTCAGAACTCCGCCCCTTATCAGAAGAGACCGATAGGGGAAGTGGAATGTTTTCATTGTAGAAAGAAGGGGCATTATGCAAAATCTTGTCCTAGTAAGCCGCCAGCTGCAACCGTGTCTTTGGTGCGCAGCATAGGTGTAGCTGAAATGTCGTCTGGATTTACCCAGGGTAGTTTGCCAGCGGCAGGGTCACAGGCTATGTATAAGACTCAGGAAGGCTCGTCCCCTGTCCGTGATGTCTTTGCGCCCATAGAGGGACCGGTAGGGTAAGTTGGGCGGGTTGCCAGCATAAGGTGGAAGTTTTGCGTGATACTGGAGCTTCACAGACACTTTTGAAGAATTTCACGGGGCGACCAATTAATGCGGCACGGGTGGTTGTTGTTCAGGGTATTAATGCGACCAGGTCATACCCGTTGGTTCGTGTGGAGCTGGAAGTTGATGGTGTGATTAAGGACTTAGATGTTGGGATCGTTGAGAAATTGCCAGTGGAGGGCGTCGACCTTCTTCTCGGCAACGACTTTGCGGTGCCTACTTTAGACGTTCCACCCTTAGTCGTTGCCGAGAGGCCGGCCGACGTGAGTAGGGAGGAACAAGAGTGGGTAGTGAGTTGTCAACACCAACAGATGGCATGTGTGGTAACTCGTTCCCAAGCATTTAAGGTATCACAGCCTATATCCCAGGCCACAGAACAGCGGAGGAAGGGAATTAAGGAGAAGCGGAAGGCTGGGAAAAGTTTGAAGAGTTTAGAACCAGTGGCTCTCCCAAAAGACCCAATAGCAGGACCTTTGACCGAGTCTGTTGTAACTCCAGTGCCTAAGACAGTTGATAAGGTAGTGGAGGAGGCAGAGACTCAGAGACAGAACCGTTTCCTGCAGCGAGAAAACCGGATGTCTAAGTTGGATGTTGGGGGAGGGCATGAGTTGTTGACCAAGCAGTTAGACATGTTGGCTCCCACAGACATTCGAAAGTTGCAATTAGAGGATCCAGAGGTTTTGCAGTGTACCAATGGGGCTGTGGAGTTAGAAGAAGATAGGGATGCAAAGGCAGGGGATTTTTTTTTCGTTAATGGAATTTTATACAACCGATATCAAGATCCTAGAAGGAACTGGGAGGGCGGATCAGGTACAGTTGACCAGCTGGTCGTGCCAGAGGGCTGCAGGGAAAGTTTGCTTAGGTTGGCTCATGATTCTCCATTATCAGGACATTTGGGTGCCAAGAAAACGGTGGCGGCTTTGGGGAAATTGTTTTGGTGGCCGGGGATGAAGTCTCATGTGCAGTCATGGATAAACTCATGTGATATTTGTCAACGTGTCGGGAAACCGAACCAAGTTATTCCTAAGGCTCCGTTACACCCTATTCCTGTGATTGGGCCACCCTTTAGTAAAATTATTGTTGACATGGTTGGTCCACTCCCTCCCACTAAGGCTGGAAATAAATTTTTGTTAACCATAATGGATGTTGCCACTAGATACCCCGATGCATACCCTATGAAAAATGGAATAGCTAAGACGGTAGTCAGTAACTTGTTGTGGTACTTCTCAAGGTACGGGTACCCGGAGGAGATTCAGTCTGATCAGGGATCTAATTTCACCTCCAACATGTTCAAGCAAACAATGCAACAGCATGGGATACGAGCAGTAGTATCGTCAGCGTATCACCCTGAGAGTCAAGGGGTGCTTGAGCGGTGGCATGCTACACTTAAAAGCATGCTCAGGTGTTATTGTGCTGACAACCGTATGGATTGGGATCTTGGATTGCCTTATGTGCTGTTTGCTGCTCGGGAGGTACCTGGTGAGAGCCTGGGATTTAGTCCAAACGAGCTGATTTTTGGACACCGTGTCAGGGGCCCCCTTAACATGCTGAAAAAAATTTGGGAGGGGACTGTGCAGCCTTGTCCATTATTAAAGTATGTGCTTGAAAGCCGTGGGCGCATGCTTAAGAGTCTGGAGATGGCAGGTAGAAATTTGACAGAATCACAAGCTTTGATGAAGGACAGGTATGATCGCAAAGTGAGGCTCCGGAAGTTCACTGTAGGACAAGAGGTATTAATTTTGTTGCCTTTGGTTGGTAACCCCCTCTCTGCGAAGTACACTGGACCTTATAAAATTGTAGAAAAAATTTCAGACTTAGATTACCTTGTTGCCACTCCAGACAGGAGGAAAAAGAACCAGTTATGTCACGTGAACCTTATTAACCCATAATTAGCGGCGAGCAACATAAGTCGAGTTAAATAAAGCTGGACTATGTGGTGGCGCTCGACATAACTCGAGTGGCAATTTCAGCACGTAATGTGGCTGAGAGAGAGAGACAAGTGGTGGCAGGAGACTAGCGAGCGTATGACTGCTCCAGACCACCGCGGCGAACCTACTGACACAAATCTCAGCTCCCTCCTCCCTCTCTCACTCGCTACATACTCAATTATGTACTGAAAGTACCGAATTACCTGCTTTTTGCACTCGCGTTGCACGGTTATTGCAAGAAAACTATCCATCATACAAGGATCGTTATGGTGTCATTCGAAAGCTCTGTTTATGCCCTTTCAGGGATAGGTACTTGTTTTACGTTCTGGGTCTTATTTAGGCATGAAAATGATCACGTAAACAGCCCTATTTTGGCTAAAAACACCCCGCTGTGCGGTACACATAAATAAACCGCATAGGCCGCTCGTAAGGTGTTAAAGAGTATGTGAGGGGCCCCTCTGAGCCTCTCACTGTCCCTGTGTTGGCTTGTTGTGGCCGTGGTGGAGAAGGAGAGGGGGACAGTCAAGCTTCAGAGGAGGATAGCTGGGATCAACATGTTTCAGCGGATCAGTGGGCGGGGAACTCGAGCCTAAGGGCTGACGAGGCTATAGCTCATTTGCCTGAGCCACAGTTTGATGCTATCCGTCAGTTGTTCGGTTTATACCCCACTGTATTTGCTGAACACCCAGGCCTCACTACTCAGGCTATGCATGATGTTGACGTGGGGTACCATCTACCCTTTAAGTCAATCCCGTACCGTGTGCCCCCCATAAAACTACCAGCTCTGAGGGATGAGTTGGAGTATATGCTCGGTAGAGGGTTGATAGAGAAAGGCACAGTTAAGTGGACTTCCCCCGTAACACTGCAGCCTAAGCCAGATGGCAAGGTACGCTTTTGTATTGATTTCCGTAGGTTAAACGGTTTGACTCCAACTAACCCATATCCTCTTCCTCGGGTTGATGATAGTGTTGACAAAATTGGTAATGCTCGTTTTTTGTCTAAAGTAGATTTAGTAAAAGGTTACTGGCAAGTACCTTTGTCCGAGCGTGCTAAAGAGGTATGTGGTTTTGTTGTGGACGGGAGTACCTACCGGTGCAATATTTTGCCTTACGGACATAAGAATGCACCAGCAACGTTTCAGAACCTGATGAATGAAATTGTAAAGGACATTCCGAATTGCACCGTATATTTGGACGATGTAATCATTTATGATGACGACTTTGAGAGCCATTGTGAGCACCTTGAGACCTTGTTCCGGAAACTTAGTGAAGCAGGTCTGGTAGTAAATTTGGCAAAGTGTGACTTCGTAAAAGCCACTGTGCAGTACCTTGGGTTTGTAGTGGGAAGGGGACAGGTGTGCCCTCCTCAGAACAAGGTACAGGCTATCAATAAATTTCCGCACCCAACAACCAAGAAGCAGATTATGAGATTCTTGGGTATGATAGGCTACTACAGACGCTTCATAAAAGGTTACTCAACGGTATTGGCACCTCTCACAGATTTGTTATCTAAAGACAAAAAGTTTTTGTGGGCACCTGAGTGTGAAAAGGCTTTCACTTTGGTGAAACATTTGCTATGTACTCACCCGATACTCAGGGCCCCAGACTTTAACAGGCCTTTTCAGCTGGCAACAGATGCTAGTGGTGTAGGGGCTGGTGCCGTCTTGCTACAGACAGACAATGAAGGTGTGGAACACCCAGTAAGTTTCTTTTCTAAGAAGTTCAATGCTGCACAAAATAACTATTCTACAATAGAAAAGGAATTACTGGCGATTGTGCTGTTGCTCAGGCACTTCGAGGTGTATGTTCCAGCCTATGGCCCAGTCGTGGTTATCTACACTGATCATCACCCTTTGAGATTCCTGAATCAATTTCACAATCGCAATATGAGACTGACCAGGTGGTCTTTGATGTTGCAGGAGTATAACCTGGACATCCGTCATATTGCTGGATGTGACAATGTGATCGCGGATTGTTTATCAAGGGTGGATGATCAGTCGTAGGCTATCACAGGTGTGTGGGTTTGAGTGGAGGAAAATAGGCTGCCCTTATAGTGCAGCCGGGAAAAACATATTAAAATATAAAAATCATATAAAAACTCTTTCTTTTGATATAGATAATCGTATAAGTTTGTCATAGCCTATAGAGTTTGAGTAGTCCACAAACTATCAAACGGCTGAGCTGCTGTAAGCTCGCTCTGGGAGCATGATATTGTGTCTTTTTGCTATTGTTGGGAGGAGTTATAAAATGTGAATTTTTTGTTAATAATAAGATGTGTTTTGGTGATAAACTCAGCTTTGTTTTAGTGCCATGCGGTCGCTGGGTGTGAGGGGCTTGATGGGGTTCTGTGTTTGTCAGATTTTAGCTCAGGGTTGAGCAAGTAAAATCTTGGGGGAGGTGTGACGCATGTCCAGTGTGAGCATGCTGTACAGAACGCCTAGTCATGCCCCACTCTCGCTAGGATCGTCAGGGCAGGAACTTTGGCTGTAGTCTATGTAGAGTTTCCTAACTTAGTTCATGTGAGCCGTTGTACTATAAGTATTATGAATATGTATTTTGTTTTCATCTGAGTCAACGAGTTCTATTTTATATCATTAGTTATAAGTATTGTGTGTAAAACTTATTTGTAATGATGGGAAGAGAAACAGCCACAGTTGGGGGTCAGTGGGTGCGCCAGGCGGGAGGTGGGCCTAACTCACTAGCACTCCCCCCCCCCCCCCTCAGTGCTAGGGGAGCCTTTGTCTATCCCAGAGGAGAGAGATAAATTATGTAATGGTTGTCAGTGGGCGGTCCTTAGTAGTTCACGTTGGGCTCACTAGAGGGCCGGGTATAAAAAGGGAAGTCTAGCCATTTTTTCATCAGAACTCATTAGGCAGAGCGACTTCTCATTTCCCTTGCTAACTATATATATTCTTCTGACTGATGGGAACTTTCTCTACTACCTTACATTCTTATCTCCTCTTTTCCCTGCCTGTTTAACTTCCATGGTCCCGTTGGTGCAGAGCTAGTCAGCCAACGTATTATCGCTTGAGTTCTCACGAGATACTTGCCTATTAGATAGCCTATTTTGGAGGGGTTGACTTAGAATAGGATTGATTTATGTTTGTTGCACTTGTATATGCATTTCCCTGTGTGTTATTATTATTATTCCTGTTTTCTGCTAGTCTAGGTAATGCTAGACTGGGGTAAGGCTTTTCTGTGTTACGAGTTGTTGTTTGATGCAGTGGTTAAGCGATAAACCTGCATACTCGTTTCGGTTCAGTGAAGCCTAGGTTGTCTTCGCGGCTGACTGTGTTGAGTTAATAATTTACAGTGCGTGAGGGCAAGAGCCTAACCACCCTGTATTTTATTAACAGTTTGTTTTTACTTTGTCAAGGAGCCGGGAGAAAACCAGATACAAGGGATCTGGATTTCTCAAAGTGCACTTGTTAGTTTTAACGTAATACTTTAAACAGTTGTGAGGACTTCGCTAGGCTACGAGCCGTTTTTGCTCAGTCACTGCTACCTTTTGCCCACAGTACCCCAGCTAGATTTTACTCGATTAGTAGATACAGAATAGTATTGAAGCTTTCCTTATGTATGATATTGTTTATGCACTATTGATTTCATGTGTTGCAAGCTTGGCTACTTTAGTGATTAGTGGCCCACGAGCACAATCCGAGTAGGCTATTGCCGTTGCATTTGCGGAGTACTTCTTTTTAATGTTTGCCATTTACTATTGCATATTCTTTTAATTATTCTTATGCCAATTTAAACCTTTAATAGTATTTAATTGCCAGTGTTTTTGCTTATTGAATTACTGTTCAAAATCCGATACGTACTTCTTACGAGCATCCGAGAAGCATCTAACTATTTTCAGAAGATTCCTTGCTCGATGCTTAAGGACTATTAATTAACGTAACGTAATAGTGCCGATCCGAAGTAGAGGGTGGAGGACTTCTTAAGTTCATAGTCAAGGGTGGATTACTTCGGCTTCGGCCAACACTATTCTTTGGTGTTGTTGTTTCTTACTTCATTGTTTGATTGTTGACCAGACTAGATAATTCCTGTCTCTTTATTAGTCTGTTGTTGAACACTAGTACCGAGTTCTTGTATACCCCGTTATAGCAGATTGAACTCTGGAGGGTATTGGTGTTTTTTGTTCGGCTGGCAGTACTCAGGGGTTGGGATCGTGTGTTTCCGTTGTGGCAGCGAGCCGTATTCGAGTCCTGATTGAGAGCCCTTGTGTACCCGAGTGCCAGTTCGTAACAGATGTCTCTTGGATTGACCAATATAAGTCGTATTGCATCGACTACATTTAAAAGAGTACACCACCGAGGACTGCAGAGAATCAGGGATTCGGTCTTTAATTTAATAAAATTGAGACAGTGTTTGGGGAGATTTGAATACCACTCTCAGTGATATTTGCGGGTAATGTTCACAAATCAATTTAGCGACTTTATTTCGAATTGAATATGATTTGTTGCCTAGAAAATGGGATAGTGAAATAAACAATGGCTTTCTGAGCTGTGAGGATCGGAGTTGAGGAGGTTCTTAATTTATTTAGTTGCTTACCAATCAAGGTATTTGTGAAATTTATTGAAAAGCCATTAAGTTTCAGTGTTTTACCTAAAAATTCAAATTCGAGGTGGACGGACATGTAAGATGAACATATATGGTAGGCTCTGGTGACTAAAGTAATAATTAAATTGTTATTATAATTATTGTATAGGAATGCTAGAATTAAATTTTGTTGCAAGACCTGTAAAGGTTGGCTTTCTGTATATAGAAGTACTAAATGAGTTATTATTTTTTTCCACTAGAACATCTATTACATGTATTAGGTTATTTTTGTAACTATAAATTTTAAGTTTGATTCTAGATTTGTAAAATTTAGTCAATAATAAGAATATTAACATTAGAAAATTACTCGGCCATTCATATAGGCTTTTATTTAATTTCAGTTTAGGTCTGAAGATGGTTTTTGCTTAAACCGAAACGTTACCAGAATAAAGATGTTCGTACCAGCCCTGGTGTTGATTATTATCATCCGATTCCGATTCCCGCAACAAGAGATTATTGCTTCTATATATATATATACATGAGACTAAAGGCGGAACTGCCTGTAGCGAGTGCCTCCCCCAGAGTTGAAAGAGTGACAGGGCCAAAATCAAGGGACGTTTGAGCCAAAATGCCTGGACACACAGAGTTTGAAGCAATTTAAGTCATAGGAAGAGGGAAAGACTGATTCTGGGAGAGAGTTCCAGAGCTCAGCAGTTGAATAGAAGAAAGACTGAGAATAAAGTTTCACTCCTGCGTTGAAGAGTTGCACAGAGTTGGGGTGGGATTGTGTTGCAAGACCGGTACTACGTACCCTACATAGAGGAGGTGGTATACACAGGGAAAGCTCTGAGGAACACTGATTATTGTAGTAGCGATAGAATAGCGAGAGAGATAGAACATTGCGGTGAAGAGAGAGATATTGCAGAGAGTTGGGGAGTGGACGGGAGTTAATGATACGAAAGGCTTTCCTTTCTACTTGGTCTAGGGGTGCCGTGTGAGAGGATCCTCCCCACACATGTGAACAATACTCAATACAAGGATGTACTGTGCAGAGCAAGAAGCTGAGCATTGGTAAAGAACCTCTTGAGGTGGATGAGCACACCCAGCTTCTGGGAGGCTGCCTTAGCAAGACTAGTAATATGGTCCTTCCAAGTGAGAGCAAAATAAAAAGAGACACCGAGAATTTTGAGAGAAGACGAAGGATTGATTTTTGTATTTTTGAAGTGTAAGGGATAGTCCTCTGGGAGTTCCGGACGGGTAGTAAGATGAAAAAATTGTGTTTTGGAAGCATTAACCCACTGAGCCCCAGCGACGCAGGTATTGCGTCCACAATGTATGTAACGCTAAACCCCAGCGATGCATGGTTTGCGTCCTGGCCGGTCCGGTCCTAATTACTCCGGTCCTATGGCACCCCGAGGGCTCAGATTTGTATGGGAACTGTGTAAGTATCCCACACACCCATGCCCGATGGTTGAAAACTCTCAAAGTACAACCGCGTGCGCGTGAGCGCGCAAAAACATGTTTTTTGGGGGAAATTACCTTCAATTGTTTACTCTTGTAAAATCCGTTTTCGGGGGCTCTGTAGGACCATTTTTTGCACTTTTTGACCATTTTTGTTTTTGTTTCCCTTCATTCCTAACCCATTCGCTATTGTTTCTGGAATAAAAAAAAAATCAGAATCAGCCGGTCCTGGGTGGTACATTTATTAATATTTAGCTGGTACTCAGCGGGTTAAAGGCAACAAGGTTTTCTCTGGCCCAATTGGAAATAGTAGTTAGATCAGAAGATAAGTGTTGCATGCTTTATTACGTTTGTTTTTGAGAGATTGCTGGCTGGGGCGTTCAGGAAAACTAATTGAGTAGAGTAAGGTAAACTTGTCTGAGTATGAATGGATGGGACTGGAGGTACAGTTGAGAAGATCATTTTTGAAAATTAGAAAGAAGATGTGAGATAGGACAGAGCCCTGAGGAACACCGGAGTTGATAGGATGAGGAAGTGAGCAATGGGCGTACACAACCACAGATATGAAACTGCTGGAAAGGAAATTAGAGACAAAGGCGCAGATGAAGGGATAGAAACTGAGGGAGGGATTTAGAAATTAGATTTGTGCCAGACTCTATCGAAGGCCTTCGATATGTCTAGTGCAATAGAAAAGGTCTCACCGAAGTCCCGAAAGGAGGATGACCAAGAGTTAGTAAGATATGAAAGAAGATCACCAGTAGAGGTAACCTTAAGGAAGTCATACTGGCGATCTGAGAGTGGATTACTAGAAGATAAATGCTTAAGAAATTTGGAAGAAAGAATAGTTGATTTTTGTTTAGAGATACAAGAGATGAGAGCAATGGGACGATAGTTGGAGGGTTGAGAACGATCACCTTTCTTTGGGACAGGTTGAATGAGAGCAAACTTCCAGCAAGAAGGGAAGACGGTAGAGGAGAGACAGAGACAAAAGAGTTTGTACATAGATCATTTACAAGTTACAAGAGCCTAGCAAAGATCAGAATGAATTGGTACAACCATAGGTTGTATATAGAAGCCCATTTATTCCTCTGCAAGTGAGTTACAAATGGCGAATCTCGTCAGAGTCTTATCCAGATGGATGGTACGGCATCTTGTAACTAGGAACAGACCAGAAATTTGGGGATGATCTAGCTACTATTACAGGATACTCTAACCTTTCAAACCACGTTTTTTGCTCAGCAGACAAAGGCACACACAAAGAGGAGCCGGTTGAGCAAGTTATCGCACTTTTGTTATGCTTTGGGTCTAGCATTACCCGTTACGATAAGAGCTCGGATTCTAATGCAGGAAATTTGGAGACGCAATATATTATAAGATGGGAGGACAGTTTGCCTGAGGACTTCAAGGTTCAAGGTATATCACTGTTGAAGGACTATAGCATCCTGTGTACTATGCAGTTACTTCGTAAAGTGGCAGTTTTCGGAAGTGTTACTCTTCATGCATTTTGCGATGCTAGTGCCACTGCATACAGGGTAGCTATCTATGACGTTAGTTAATTTGGGGCACATTTAGTTACAGCCCGGGCAAAGGTAGCACCGGTTAAAAAGGTCACTATCCACAAAGTGGAGTTGACTGCCATGCTGCTTTTAGGATATCTGATAGATCATGTACGCACAGCATACGAGAAGGAATTAAACATAAATGCCATTCACGTATGGTGCGATAGTCAAGTAGCACTGAACAGGGTTCATAGCAAGAAGTCTGTGCCCATTTATGTGCGGAATAGGGTCAATGAAAATCGGTCTCTACTACCAGATGTCGCTTATCATTATGTCAACTAGGGGAATAATGGCTAACCAGATTGTATAGTCCAATTTATGGTGGCAAGGACCATGACTGCTCCATGAAAATGAATGGACGGTATGGGAAGCTGATAAGAGGGACGTCTTCCATTGGAGACAGTGACAGTTGCTACCCAACCAAGAGAGCCACTGTGTCCAATGATAGAGTGGGCAAGGTTCGGTGACCATAATAAACTAGTCAGGGGTATAGCCTGGGTGATGAGATTTATATCCAACGTCAAAGGCAAAGTAGAAAGCCAACTCTGCAATATGGGTCCCATCATTAATGTTAATTAATTTGAAGCAGCTGAAGTAACATAGATTAAATGGGTTCAAACAGAAACCTTTTCACAAGAATTGGAACAATTAAAAAGCTCTGATAAATCAACAATGCCAAACCTAGTGCCTCAACTAATATTGCACCTGGATAGTGACCTCATCAGGGTGTGAGGGACGCCATAAGTGGTCGGGGGTAAAAGACTGCACACATAACCCTATTCTCATGCCAGCTAAACATCATGTCACAGATTTATTGGTAAAACGCATACATGAAGAAGTAAAACACTATGGGGTCCATCATATCATATCAAAATTGCTTCTCACATGGTGGATACTCAGAGTTCGACAAGTAGCTTGACGCATGGTGAAAACATGTATGATATGCCAAAGATTGAAAGGTAAACCTGATGTGACTGGATTGGCTCCGCTTCTACTTACTCAGAATACTGTACATATACAAATATTACTGGCACTTTGAAGCAAACCAATAAAGCAAATAATTATACTCCTAACAAACTAATGTGTTAATTAGCGTTAATGGCTGTACATCAGAGCAGCCAACACAACCCAGTATATATCTAGGGCACATCTCATTCTTAAGATAACAGAAGAAACCATTATGAACACAATTTACCGAGTCTTTTACCGGAAACACAACAACAACAAAAACGGATATCTGACACTCCCTTTTGTACTGATCACATGCACAGCTGACACAATCCTCACATTAACATGGGTTACGTTCATATTACAATCATGAGTTACATAGATTCTGGATGACATAATGTCACTCATAAGGACCATCCATTTGACATAAGAGTGAGGAAAAGTAACATACACTTATACTTTGATTGGTTCCCCTTAGAAGCAGAGGAAGAACAGGTCATTATAAGCTTAGGGTAACTAAAGACAGTTACACTTGATCTCGCACTATTGTAAGAGACGAGGCAGATCAGCTTAGGACCTCATCGTACACATAAGCATGGGTCCTCTCTTTCACAATTAAGATTATAACCAAGCTACCCCTTCTACAAGACATTGCCAGTTCTACAAGTTAAACATACATAGGTTGCACTGTAAGTAACAAGCTAGGTTACACTGTAAGTAGCCAGTTAGGTTCCACTACAGATAGCCAACAAATTTCCACTGCAGGTAGCCAGCTAGGTTCCACTGTAAGTAGCCAGCTAGGTTCCACTGTAAGTAGTCAGCTATGTTCCACTGCAAGTAGTCAGCTAGGTTCCACTGTAAGTAGTCAGCTAGGTTCCACTGTACATAGTCAGCTAGGTTCCACTGTAGGTAGCCAGCTAGGTTCCACTGTAAGTAGCCAGCTAGGTTTGACTGTAAGTAGCCAGCTAGGTTTCACTGTAAGTAACTAGCTAGGTTCCACTGTAAGTAGCCAGCTAGGTTTCACTGTCAGTAGCCAGCTAGATTTCACTGTAGGTAGCCAGCTAGGTTCTGCTGTACGTAGCCAGCTAGGTTCCGCTGTACGTAGCCAGCTAGGTTCCACTGTAAGTAGCCAGCTAGGTTCCACTGTAAGTAGCCAGCTAGGTTCCACTGTAAGTAGCCAGCTAGGTTTCATCGTAAATGACTAGTTAGGTTCCACTGTAATTAGCCAGCTAGGTTCCACTGTAAGTAACCAGCTAGGTTCCACTGTAAGTAACCAGTTAGGTTCCACTATAGATAGCCAGCAAATGTCCACTGCAGGTAGCCAGCTAGGTTCCACTGTAAGTAGCCAGCTAGGTTCCACTGTAAGTAACCAGCTAGGTTCCACTGTAAGTAGCCAGCTAGGTTCCACAATAAGTAGCTGGCTAGGTTCCACTGTAAGTAGCCAGCTAGATTCCACATTAAGTAGCCGGCTAGGTTCCACTGTAAGTAGCAAACTCAAAGACAACTGCAGAGGTTGTAGTAACTAAACTAAAGGTTTTTAAATACCCCTGATAGTAACAAAGGCCTTAAAGTATCCCTAATCGGCTCAAAATCGCGTCATATGTCGGAGAGGGTTAAAGAGTGCGTGCGGAGTTACATGGAGGGATAGACAGACTAATGAGGAAGTAAGAAGGAGGTGTTGTGTGGAGGTAGATGTGCTGGAAAGTGTGAAAAGGAACAACTTGAGATGGTTCGGCCATATGGAACGTATGGAAAGCGAGAGAATGACTAAGAGTGTGTACGAGAGCGAGGTGGAGGGACAGAGAGGGAGAGGTAGACCGAATGAGAGGTGGAAGGATGGAGTGAGGAAGTACATGAACGAAGGCGGTGCTGGTTGGGGGGAGGGGCGTCGACTGACTGGGAACAGAGGTGCATGGGGGCGGTTCGTTCGTGGCCACCCCTTCGGGGATCACTGCGTCAGGCAATAGATAGGTATATAGATTAAGGTATGAAACTTAGAGATCAAAGCATATGAACTATTGAAACAGATGAATCTTTGTACTAAAGTCTGGAATCATGATACTACAAAGCATATTGAGTTTCGGTACGAATTATGGTATATTGTATTATGAAGCAAACATCATCAGCCAAAGTGACAATAATGAAATGATAGTCCAGAGTATCGAGACCACGAAGCAATGTATGAAGCAATATATTAATTATATATGCATAACTTCGAGGGTGTCAAGTAAACTTCAAACTATTAACAAATATTATGCATGCCTATTATGATTTATTACAGATGTTTGAGAGAGAACGAAAGTAGACTACAGTAGCCTACAGATTGGAGTGAATATGTGAGAGAGAACTGGTCTATGAGATAATTATAAAGATCGAGTGAATGTGTGTATGACGAAGATACATGCCTAACTTTATGCAGAGAGTAAAATTATCCATAATGTTGATTAATTATATTTGTTTAAAGTATATATGTTTTGGAACAATTATGAAGATATCATTTTGGATGTTGGAGTCAAATGTTGCGCATGTGTGTGTGAGAGAGAGAGAGAGATAAGTGTAGAGAACAGATATAGTCGACATGAATGAATCTTCTAGTGATTAAGGGATATGTAAATAAAAACTAGAATATGATATATAACAACTACGAATAAGGAATTAAGAGAGAACATTGATAATGGTACAGAAGATAAGGATCCGAGAGCCTCCTTATCTTTATCTGCCAATGTATACAATAGACCAAAACCTACCTGTGTATATCTGTGAGTAATTATTGATCAGCTGTTGTTTAAATAATGGATTTATGATTTATAGTATATATTAGAAGTTAATATATGTATCAATAGATTAAGTGATGAACTAATAACTCAGTTTTAAAGTGTAATTCAGGTATCTACTGTGGAAGTCGATCAAGTAGCCGATATACGTTAAGTAAGCACTATATGTAAAATAAACACTACCACTCTGGTAAACACTGGAAATCTCGAAATCCATCCTTCCGAATCCTCCCTTCCTCGCAAGGACAGAGTCCACCTGGCCAGGCTGAGATGCGGACACCATCCAGCTCTCCTGAGCTATCAGAAGAGACTGGATGACTCTGTTGTCGACGCCTGCCCGGGATGTAACACAGCACCCCATACCATTAAACACATCATAGAAGACTGCATTTCACACAACCACTTACGCCAACAACACAATCTACACTCAATGAGAGCTCTGTGGGAAAGCCCGATCGTGGCCATGGCCTTCCTCAGGGACTCGGGGCTGTTCGGCCAGGCAGCTTAGGGAACAACAACAACAACAACAACACTGGAAATCTAATCCAAAATTACAAGTCCTAAGAAGATTACTTCCGAGTCCAGAGTTTAATTACATAGTTATATATATAATTTAAACACGTGAGTGTCAACGTGGAAGCTATTCACACGTGAGTGTGGACGTGGACATATTCACTTGAGCCCTATATAAGCTCGAGATTGAATTATAAAAGTTAGTACCAGCCAGTAGCAGTAGCCGTCCAGAACCACAGCCCTGAACAAAGGCACACCAGCCTTACGAAGTCATCATGAACTCCAAAAGAGAGAGTCCCAGAAAGACACTACATTTAATCCTAGTGAGTACAAATTAAATATTGATATGGGATGTATAAGAGCTTTGGTTGGAACTTCTAGGAAACGGTGTTATTAGCTCTCATACAAGCTGTATTAAATTAAACCAAGTATTTGATATCACTCAATATGTGTTATAACAATCAAGTTGTCTTGGTAAATTATTCAGTCATTTACAACTTTGTGAAACTCTGTGAAACTATTATCTGAAGTGTAATAATGTTTAAACTTAATTAAATAAAAAGCTATAAAAAGTGAAAATAAACAAAATTCATAACTTTGTTTTTATAACCGAAATATATTCTTATAAATATATAACGATACTCCAACTATAGTAAAACTATCATGATTCTTATATATCAATAAATATAGCAATTATAACGAGAGCTAGAGTAAACAACAAGATTTAAAGATACGATAGATATGTGTATCTATCTACATCGTTTGGAGTATGGTTATCAGCCTATAATTATAACATAGTAAGAGATCCTTCATAATCACAGGAGCATTTAAAACTGTATTTCTATTGTTATTCCCTTACAGCCTCTTGGATATTGATAATAAAGTAATTAGCATTGAAACTACCACTGAGACTTACATAATAAAGTAATAAATAAATATGGGTTCGATACGAATATGATAATGGTGGCAGCGGAAACTCGTTTTATAGTAGCACCCACGATAAAGATAATAGCGATAAAGCGGAAACACGGACATAGTGATAATAGCAACAGTCGACGATGGTCGCAGGGGTAACTGATTTTTTTATTTTTGCCCTGGAAACTATATTTGTTTGTATTCGCCCTGTCGACGATAGTGACAGCAATAATCGACAATAGTGACAATGGTAAACGCACGTGAATCTTAAACTACTTTTATTTTTGCCGACTCGCCAATGGTAGCGAGCGGTTAACCACAGTGATTTTTGAGTTGCCCTGTAGTAACTCGCGACGGCGGTGTGCGTATAACTGTTTATTTTCCTGCCTATCGACGTAACACCAGCGGATTTTTGTTTATATTACCAAACATACCAAGTATTTTTTTTTTTTATATTACTAAAGGCTATGATGGGTGAAACTTTGGGGAAACAGAAATTTGGGGGAAAACTGGGAAACTAAGATCTTTTGTGAAATGATTGATGTCTGAGTTTGCAAATCTTTCAGTATCTGGTTCTTCTCTTAGTGGTGATAATAATACTGATACCGAAGGAAGTTTGTTCACTTCGGATTTAACTTCTAATAGTGATACTAGTGACGGTGAAGTCGAAGCCATGACAGAACAGGTTATTGCTCACTTAGCAGAGACCATAACAGCTGGTCTCTCGCTAGCTAATCAAAATAATTTTGCCAAACTCACGAACGTTTCCTATTTGTGTGGCGGTCCCGTGAGCCATTCTGATAAGCCAGAGGTTAAGTGTAATCCTTCTGCAAGGGACTGGATAAAGGATCTAGATTCCAAAACACCTGTCCCATTAGAATGGAGTATTCAGGGTAAGCTGGAAGTTGCAAGACTTTACAGCTTAGGTCCTGGTAAGACTATTGTTCAAACACTCCTTGATGATTTAGGCACTGTTCCTGAAGGTAAAACAGAATGGGATGTGTTCAGGGATAAATTTTGTACTTTCTTTCCCCCTGAACGTACCTTAGATAGAGTCATGGGTGACCTGATGAAGGCAACAAAAACTGCCGACGAGACGTATCTAACTTTCTTTTCTCGTTTGAATAAGTTTGCAGCAGAGTTAAAGAAATTAAAATCTGATGCATGAACGGTAAACTCATTAGTGGTGGCTAGTTTCCTCAATAACGCCCCCACTGCCTTCGTCATTCATATTAAGGAGTCGGATAGGGAGGATTCACAGAAGATCTGGAGTAAGTTTTTAAGGTTTCAGGAACGAGATCCGAAATTATCAGCAGCAGAGAAAGAAGGAACTGGTCTGGAAGTTAAGCATTCGGTGTTAACCATAGGTAGTCCCGATTGTGGTATACGCACTGACGTCCGTAAGCAAACCAAACACAGACAGTATAACACACCCAGTAATGGTAAGCAGACTGTTTAAATACTCTGTAACAGGTGTGGGAAGATTGGGCATAAAGTGAATCTTTGCCGCATACCTTCGCACAAAATAGCTGGTTTTAGTAGAGGTCTGAGGAAAGGTCCTGATATCAAATTTTCCCGTTGCAAAGGCGTGGCACATTTTGCAAAAAACTGTTCTACACCATGAGAGGCTATTGGTCAAAGGAATGGAGGATTGCCATATCGCCCGCAGGTCATGAATAGCCCACACTATGGTGGTTACAGTCAGGCCCCTCTCAGCCACAGTACTATGCCCCCTACCAACCCCCACCACACTTGTAGTCCAGATGCCAAATGGCCATTTCCAGTCAAAGCGTGTTGTGACGTCATTATGATGTTTTTTGGTGGATTCACCATCTCTGAGCTATTCTGAATCAGAATCAGCCGGGTGACAGACTGGCACCCTTGAGGAATTTGTAGTAGAGGCAAAAAACAAAATGGCCACCCCGATCTCTGATAAATTCTGTTTCGGGCAATATCTTCATTTCTAAGGCACTTACAAACGTAATTTTGATGTCTACTATTATGTTTTCAGGGTCAAGGAATCCATTGATGATAGTATTAAAGGTGTACACATAACACTTGAATCATACTTTCAGGATGCCATCCACTGATAGCCAAAATTGCTAGTTTTGCCCATCAAGCCAGTTCTCCTGATGATGGTTTTCGTAAGAGCTGAGAGGGAAGCTGACTGGCCTCTCCATCTGTGGGCAGTTGCAGAGATGATTCCCTACTTCTTTGCTGCCAGTCATTATAATTATGCAAGGTATGGTCTGTATTATCTTCGATCCATGGAGCGTCTGCCAGCCAATCTTCTTAAAGAGTTCATGAATGGTAAACACGTTATGCGTCACAACCCAGGCACATGGAATGCCATATCTGATTATTATGGTCGGATATGTTTATAGAGTCAACATTTATGAGATATGGCCATGAATCTGGCGGACTTACAGGATTGACTCTGAAACCATCGGCTGTCACAAGATGGGCTCTGAGCCTGCATATCTGCAGTCAGCTACGTGGTGATCTAATGGCAATGAAAGTCAAGCAAAATAACAAGATCGTCACAACTCACAAAGAAGAAATGCCAGGAAGGATTGCAAATGACTCATCTGATCGTCAGAAGATTCAAAATGCGCTAGCAAGTTATATCGATCCTCTGGCAACTGACACTCACCCACCTGGCCTCCTTAACATCGTCACAGGTCTTCATGTAACAGAGAAGGTAAACGTTGATGAATCTCTCAAAATTGGACGATAACAGATGATAGAATTTGAGTCTGGATGGCCAACAAGCATCAAGAAAACACTAACCAAAAAGGTGACTTTGATGCCTTCTACCAAAAAGACCATCAAGTTGAATGGAAAGCCTGTGTATGACATGGAATTGATACCCGAGTCATATGTCTCCAACATCACAGGGATATTGATATCAAGGAAGTCCTCTCCTATGAACTATCCCCTGTGCCAGCATCCTTGTTTGATGAGAGTGGTGCAATGCGGGCTCAGTCAAAAGCAGTTTTGAAGAAGAAACTCCAAGTTGAGCAATCAAGTCGAACCCTAGGTGTTTCAGATGCTGTCATCATCGACGGATGTGCCATGTTATGGACTGTGCACTGGCCCACAAATGGTAACATTGAGGATTATGCGATGAACTTCATGAGGACCATCAAGTACCACCTTGAGTGTTGTGATGTGTATTTGATTTTCGACAGGTACATCAAAACTAGCACAACACAAATGACAAGATTCAGTCGTGCAGGTCATGATGCAAGTCGAAAACATCAACTCAACTTACATACACCACTTCCAGCACAAAAAGTGGTCCTCAATGTAGTCTACAACAAAGTACAACTCATTGATTTAATCTGTCAGTATCTGATTACCCACATAGTGAACAACCAGACCAAACTGGTTATCACTGGAAAAGATCCTACACCAATACAAATATGGAACAATTCCACTATCCAGAGACAAGATTTGAAAACACTTCATGAGGAAGCGGATGTCATCATCGTCCATCACTTAGCTCAAATTGTATCAAATGTTAGTTGGGACTCACATATCAAAGTGATCAGTGATGATACAGATGTCTTTGTTCTGCTGATTCATTTCTACCTAAAAGAAAAGATGACTGTGAATGTTAGTATGGAGAGTCCAAGTGCTGGGAGGGTGAACATAGACATTCGTGAAACTGCATTGAAACACAAACACATCACTAAATACCTGCCTGCTGTACATGCTCTGACTGGATGTGATACTGTGTCTTATTTGTTTGGAATTGGAAAAGCTACAGCCTTGAAGGTACTAATGGCTGGACATCACCCAGCCTTACTTGGTGAACTGGAAGCAAATGAAGAAAATATGATATGTGAGGCAACTACTTTCATTGCTGCATGTTATGGGTCAAAAGTGGAAGGTGATATGAACACACATAGGTATGCAATGTGGAAGTCTAAGATGGCCAACTCCAAGATTACCTCTGCTCCAAAACTGAAATCATTGCCTCCATTGCGCGAGGCCTTTATTCAGCATGTACATCGCGCTCATCATCACGTCATGATATGGAATTCAGCTATTCAGGCACACCCTCCGAATGTGGATGTCATTCAGTATGAATGGCAAGAAGGTGAAGATGGTGCACTGTCTCCAATCACACTTCCAAATGATGTGCCTGCTGCACCTGTCAACATTCTGCAGCTGATCAAGTGTGGATGCACCAGCACCCAGCCATGTTCCACTGGCAGGTGTGGTTGTGTGGCAGCACAGATATCATGTTCAAAGTTTTGCAATTGTAATGCTGGATCAGATTGCTGTAATGAACAGACGAAGGTAGTAGCTATGAACCAGGACGAAGATGACGAAGATTGAATATTGTGTAGAACATTGTTGAGAACGTGTGATACAGTTGTGCCAATAGAGTTAATATTTGTTTGCCTCAAATGTGTACATTTCAAACCATATACTAGTTTTCTCAATTGATGTTTAAGTTGCGATGGACAGTCAGTTCTCCTGGAGGGTATTATGAATTCAATATTTTATTTGAAGGGATCAGTGGAACTGGAAAATAACAATTATTCATATATTAATGGTGACTATCTTGAAATTATGATACAAGAATTATTTGTACACCTTTAATATTATCATTAATGGATTCCTTGACCCTGAAAACATAATAGTAGACATCAAAATTACATTTGTAAGTGCCTTAGAAATGAAGATATTGCCCGAAACAGAATTTATCAGAGATCGGGGCGGCCATTTTGTTTTTTGCCTCTACTACAAATTCCTCAAGGGTGCCAGTCTGTCACCCGGCTGATTCTGATTCAGGATACCTCAGAGATGATGAATCCACCAAAAAAGTTTATAATGACGTCACAACACGCTCTTTCACGATTCCGCTGGACTATTGTCGCGCGGTCCTAGGAATGTGCCGGCGCGCTCGGAGTCAGGTTATGTAAACACTCCTTCGCATGCACATCTTTCGGGAGAATTGGAAAAAAAAAAAGACCGATGTAACTCTGAAAGTCCTTAGCTCATCTCCGGACGTAGTTTCTAAATGAATTGCCATTCAAACTAACGTAAATGAAGAGGAGATGGTAGCTATGATTGCTAAAGGTGCAACTACTAGTTTAATTTCTGAAGCAAAATTGAAGGAATTATCACATTCAACTGATTTGGTAATGGATACAGCAAAGCCTTTGTATGATGTAAATGGACAGCCCCTTTCTGCAATAAGGTCTGTTAAATTGAGGGTATCTATTGGAGGTTTGGTCATACTTCAGGACTTTACGGTAGTAAAGAACATGTCTATTCCTACAACCATCCTCCTAGGTACTGATTTCCTCTGTAGTAATAAAATGTCCTTAAATACAAACCCTCTATCTTTTCATATCAATGGAGTTCAGGCTAACATTTCTAATTTGGACGAGGAAGCCATACAGTCAGTACACACTCAACCAGGTAGGACAAATACACTGGTTAAAGTTACTGTAAGGGAGGTGACAAAACTCTGCCCTTGGGAATATGGCTCCGTACTGCTATCATGCGAAAGAGGGAACCAGAGAGGAGAAGAGGTTAATGATACAGTCTATGGAGTTTACACGCCATTTGAAGGGGTGACACAGGCATCTGCGTTTTTTCAAGGTATCTTTGCATTATCTGAGGGTACATTTGCAATGAAATTTGCCAATTTCACTCCAGATATAATAGAAATTAAACCAGGTGATTCATTAGGATATGTAGAAGTTTGTGAAAAGGTCAACTTAGATAAGATATCTCCTACACAGAGAGATAATATCTGTACTTTGACGCCTAACGAACGAAGTGATGGCTTAGTAAAAACACGTAGAGGAACATCTTGCACATTTATCAGTGGAACAGATTTTTCGCTGAGCAAGTACATTATCTAGGTCATGTCGTAGGAACCGACGGAATCAAGCCACAACCTTCAAAAATTCAGGCTATAAAGCAGCAAACTCCTCCGCAAACCATGCATGAACTACAAAGTTTCCTTGGAATGTGTAACTACTATCGGAAATTTGTAAGAAACTACTCCGAGAAAAGCCGCACCTCTTACGAAATTAACAGGAGGCAGGACAAATAAGAGGAAAGATAAAACAGTCATTAAATTCACGGAAAGAGAAAATGAAGCTTTTAATGAGTGAAACATATATTATCAGACGAACTGGTATTAGCATATCCAGATTTCACAGAGCCTTTTGTTCCCACCACAGATGCGTCAGATATAGCAATAGGTGGAGTACTTCAGCAGGAAGATGAACATAATAGGCTTAGACCATTTACCTACTTCAGCCATAAATTAACCCCTGCTGAACAACGATATTCTACAGTTGAGAAAGAAGCATTAGCTATTGTCTATGGATTGAAATGCAATCTTAGTTTAATACTAGGATATCAGATAATAGGAAATACGGATCATAGACCTTTAATTTGGCATCTCACTACATCTAGTCCTGGTGTTAGAGTGGCAAGATGGCAACTTCCAGTTTCCTCCTATGACCCCGATAGGGTCGAGAAAGAGTCCAGAGGTTGAGCTTCAGCTCAAGAGATTGGAGATAGAAAAGAGACAGAGAGAAAGGGAAGAGAGACAGAGAGAGAAAGACAAAGAGATGGAAGAGAGGATTAAGTTGAGAGAGGTGGAGATAGAGGAGAAGAGAATGCAGGCAGATTTGGAGAAGACGAAGTTGGAGACTAGTGAGCAAAGACGACAGGGGAATAATGCTGGGCATGCATCTAAGGAGGAGGCAGAAGAGGTGCTGTTGTCTCGACGGCTGAAACTCGTGCCGACCTTCGATGAACTTAAGGTCACAGAGTGGTTCTTACGTTTTGAGAAGAAGGCCCACGAGTATCAGTGGCCGAGACAATGCTGGGCAGTGTTGGTGTCTAATGTCTTGAAAGGCAAGGCTCTTGTTGCATACGATCGCCTAGAAGTGCAGGAGCTAGAGTATGATGTACTTAAAGAGGCTGTGTCCCGAGGCTTACAGGTTGGCCTTCAGGGGGGCTCGGAAGCGGCAGGAGGACTCGCACGTGGAATGTGCCAGGTACCTGCGCGATACTCTAGCTAAGTGGCTGCATTCAGAGTCAGCTGGTACTTTTGAGGCGGTGTGTGAGGTTTGGCTGATGGAGCAGTTTACAAGCATAGTTGAAAAGGACATTGGGGCAAAATTGAAAGAAAAGTGGTTTAAATCAATAAGGGAAGCAGCAGTTTGGGCTGATGACTTTGCACTAGCCCAGCGTGGCAGTGGCAAGGGGAGCATTGGTTACAGGAGAGACCGACCTGTGCACTAAGCAGCCACAGTATCAGCTCGCCTATCATCACCCAAAGGTACTATAAATAAAACACATTATAACAAGGCTGACAACCAGCGAGCTTCTACGGAAGTGTGATGTTACTTTTGCAAACAAGTGGGTCATATTAAACCTCAGTGTATTAAGTGGAAGGCTACCCAGGGACCCAAGGCTGTCCAGTTGGTGGCGACACTAAGGGAGGTGCCTGTGAAAGGCAAGCCAGGTACTGGTGAGTTTGGGGGGCAGTGTAGGCCAGCGCGAAGCAGGGTTGTAAGCACTTTGCCACCCCAGATGGTATCACCAACTGAGCATAACCAGACTTCCCCTGATTGGTGTCGGCCATTCATACATGATGGATCAGTACGGATCGTGGAGCAGACGTACCCTGTCAAGGTGTTTAGGGATACTGGTGTGCAGCAATCCATGTGTCGCAACCTGACAGGGGGACCTATTAGCACCGGAGAGTTTGTTATTTGCAGGGGAATCAACAGTGAGCAATGCTGTGATTTAGTCCCGGTGACCCTAGAGTGCCCATTGTTGACCGCCGAGGGTAAGGTGGCCATGGTGGACACTCTGCCAGTTGAGGAGGTGGACTTTTTGCTCGGGACTGACTTGGCAGGGGATGTAGTTTTCCCGTTTCCTATGGTCATCGCTGAGGCTGCTTTTGAGCTCCCTACTGGTGGTTCTTTGCAGGAAGATAACATGGACTCTATCTACCCTGTGTGTGCAGTGACCAGATCAATGGCACAAGTGGCACAACAGGAGGAGGATTTAGTGGATGCGGGGGCCGACAGCCATGAGTGCGGGCCATCCCATGATGCAATACTAGATGACACTGGCTCGGAGGCAGCTCTGGGCGTGGCTGACCCCAGTGAGGCTACCGAGACTATTAGAGGTGACCTAGTGCCGAACGAGGAGTCTGACATAGTGCCGCCGACTCAACCTTCTGCTATTTTTGAGAGGTCAGAGGTAACTGCCTTGTCGGAGATACCTAGAGACGAATTGAGCAAGTTGCAGCAAGAGGACCCGAGTCTGGGCTTTCTGTTTAAGAAGGTTTGCACGACTGGTGGGAAGAACGGTCCAGAGAAATTTGTTTGTAAAAGGGACATTGTTGTATTGGCAGTGGACGCCGGATACAGACTCAGGCATGGGGGAAGAGTAATTAGTGGTGCCTGCCCAGTTCAGGGAAGAGCTGGTTAAGCTAGCGCATGAGGCACCACTGGCGGGGCATTTAGAGGTGCGTATGACTAATGCAAGGCTACATTTTCATTTTTGGTGGCCTAATATGCATGCATCGGTGGCTACTTTTTTTTTATGTCATGTCATGTTTCAGGTAGTTGGAAAACCCAACCCAGGAATACCTGTGGCACCTTTGATCCTTATACCTGCAGTTGAACCGCCATTTACTAGTGTCATAATTGACATGGTCGGTCCCTTACCACCCACCAGTGCGGGATATAAATACTTGCTTACTTTGATGGATGCCACAACTAGATACCCGGAGGCTATTACGGTTAGCAGTATGAACGCGAAGGTTGTTCTCAAACACCTGCATTTCTTCACTAGATTTGGTTTGCCACGTCAAATTCAGTCTGACAGAGGGGTTAATTTTACATCAAATCTATTTAAGCAAACCCTCTTTAGAGTTAGGTATAAAGCATGCGCTGTCAAGCGCGTAACATCCACAATCACAGGGAGCCCTTGAGCGCTTTCACCAGACCTTGAAGAGTATGCTGCATAAATTTTGCTTGCAGTATGAGAGGGATTGTCCCCGCTTTACCTTTTGTTCTTTTTGCTATTCGTGATGTCCCTTCGGAGTCCTTGGGATTCTCGCCCAACTCCTATGTGTTTGGTCATCATTTCAGAGGGCCCCTGGATGTGGTGTAAGATGCCTGGGAGAGCGACGTGGCAGGGTGCTCTATGCATCTGCTCGAGTATGTGCAGAAGACTCTGGAGAGGTTGCAGAGTGCCCTAAAGCTAGCTAAGGAGCATCTAGTGGCAGCACAAAGCAAGATGAAATACCATTGTGATAAGCAGGCACAATCTACGGCGTTCAAGGTGGGCGACGAGGTTCTGGCACTGTTGCCAGTTCAGGGTCGACCCTTAGCAGCTAAGTTTTGTGGTCCATACAAGGTCGTTAAGCAGATTGGTGAGGTTGACTATGTAAGAGACACGCCCGACTGTCGCAAAGCCTCCCAATTCTGCCATATTAATATGTTAAAGCCCTACCATAGACCGACTATATCTTACCGTGGCGCTGACGGAGGTGATGCTGCGCAGGCAGGTGTAGCCGCAAGGAATGCGGGGGTGCGCATGTCTGGTATCGGAGGAGAAGCCTTTGTTCTTATGAATTGTGGGAGTGATTCCACAGGTGGCACAGATTGTCCCTCTCATGACCTGGCTGTAGTAGGGACGGAGGAGGAGAAGGAGGTTGACTATTTAGAAGCTGCGGTCCCGGCTGGGTTGTGGGAGGGCAATGGGTATGTAGCTCTTAGAGACAAGTTGCAGCATCTTGGTCCTAAGCGACAAGATGAGTTGTTCAATAGGCTGTGGCAGTACTCCAGCGTGTTTGGTGATTCTCCAGGTCTGACATCCTGGGCGATGCACGACATAGAGGTTGGAGACAGTAAACCGCTTAAGTTGGCCCCCCTACCATATAAATCCTGCTCGGCAGCCTGCCTTAAAAGCAGAGCTGGACTGCATGTTGGAGAAGGGTCTGGTGAAGAAGGAATATAGTGAGTGGTCTTCGCCAGTGACTTTACAACCTAAACCGAATGGCAAGATCCGCTTTTGTGTTGATTTCAGGAGGGTCAATGCATTATCCCAGAAAGATGCCTATCCATTATCTAGAGTTGACGACTCCGTAGACCGCATCGGGGCTGCCACGTTTATCACTAAGGTGGATTTAGTGAAAGGGTATTGTGAGGTCCCGTTGACTGAGAGAGCCAAGAATATTGCTAGTTTTGTAGTGGATGGGGCAGTTTACCAGTGTCAGGTGATGCCCTATGGGCTCAAGAACGCCCCGGCTACATTTCAGCGATTGATGAACCGGGTTGTAGATGATATCCCTAATGATGTAGTCTATATTGATGACGTCATGATTTTTTATACCGCCTGACGAGAGCATTTTGATAATGTTGAGCTTCTTTTCAAAAGACTCAGTGAAGCAGGATTGGTTGCAAATCTGGAGAAATGCGGCTTTGTACAGGGTACTGTCAATTACTTGGGATTCGTAGTAGGGCATGGTGAGGTGTCTCCACCCTTGGCAAAGGTGGAGGCTATTGCTAGTTTCTCTCCTCCTACCACTCGCAAATATCTGCAACGATTCTTAGGAATGATTGGGTAGCCTACTACTGGAGATTCATTAAAGACTACTCTACTGTACTTGCTCCGCTGACTAATTTACTGCGGAAAGACATCAAGTTCAAGTAGACAGAAGACTGTCAGGAGGCTTTTGCAGGAGTTAACTCTCTCCTGTCGCACCATCCCATCCTGCGAGCTCCTGACTTTGGGTTGCCATTTATCCTAGCTACTGACGCCAGTGATGTGGGGATAGGTGCAGTACTGCTGCAAGAGCATGCAGGGATAGAGCATCCAGTGTCCTTCTACTCAAAGAAGTTTAATCGAGCCCAGAGGAAAAACTCAATGGTGGAGAAGGAGCTCCTGGCTATTGTTCTGTCCTTGCAGCACTTTCAAGTGTACGTACCAGCCTATGGCCCGACTGTTAAGATTTACTCCGACCACCATCCCCTCCAGTTTTTGGAGAAATTGTAGTACAAAAATCAGCGGCTAACTAGGTGGGCTTTTTTGTTGCAGGAACACAGTTTGGATGTGTGGCACATTAAAGGCACTGATAATGTTATGACTGTTTGTTTGTCATGAGAGGGTATGTTGTAAGGAGAAATCTTAGTGGTCAGTTAGTTTTGGGTGTAGCCTCCTACTTTGGTTTGATTAGCATGTTTGCGTCTGGTGCTTGTAGGTTGCCGTGTGTAGCCCAGCGTAGGGTCGAAAAGTAGGAGTTGCTGTGTTTCTGTGTAGAAGAAAATATTTAGATACAAAAATATAAAAACTACAAAAATACTAGAAAAAAAGACTGTAGTTGTGTCTTGTAGTAGTCTTGCAGTGTTATTGAAGTATAGGCAGTCTGTTGTTTCAAGATGCACCAACAGACTCCCCCTGGGTGTGAGGGTGTCACTCCCAACTGAGCTTTGTAACCCATGTCAGTTGTTAGTGAGTTATAATTTACATAGCCTTTGTTATTTTGTGAGAGAGTCCTGTTTTCTCTGCCTCTCCCTTGTATCTTTCGTGTCGGGGTGGCGAGGTCATGATTGCACCATGTTTTGTAACACATTGTCTTTGCTGACACGAGTATAATTATTTAGTTTGTTTAACCCCAGTGGGAGAATTTTAGTTTATCACAAGTTGCACAATGATGTCTTATGTTTATTTGATTATTTCTGTATTGTCAATGAGAGCACAGATAACTAGTATAATTATGTAGTCTAGCGGTATCTTGAGCTTTCCTTCCCTCTCCAGCACTCAGCCGCGAGTCCACAACCACTCCAGCAACAGACCCTTTACTGAGCACACATGCTGTGGAGTCTGTCCCAGGCTTGCTTCCTTGATTCCCTTAACCCGGGAGCTGCGGGGAGACTCTTAAGAGTTCCCCCGGCGCACTGCGGGGAGACTCTTAAGAGTCAGAGAAAAAAAAAATCAACTTTTGACATCGAAATTTTTTTTTTTTTTTTTTTTTTTTTTTTTTTGCCCCCTGGGCCATGCAAAATCTCAGTCCTCTACCTCCCCTCCTTCCCCACTTTCCTCCTCTCCTTCAGTTATCACCTATTTTCCCTGTTATTCCCTTATTCTGAGGTATATTTTCGTGCTAACATTAGAAATCCGATTGGAGGGTGTGGTCATCACTGATAGCAAGCGAGTGCAAGAGAGAGAGAGAGAGTATCGATCGACTGTGTCTCAGTGGCCTTGGGGGAAATTGGCGGGAAAGCAGATTGCCTCACCCATACATTATACAACTCGCGGGCTATATCTCCGATTTTGACCATCCAAACGCTGTTTTCACTCGTTTTATTGTTGTTTCAGGTTAATACCTTTATAATCAACCCATAATAGGCGCATATGGATAAGTATTAATGCTATTAATGGCACAATGAATATTTTAGTGACGGAAACACCTCAAATACGTCAGCACAGGGGGACGTTTCCAATTACCCCCATGCGCACTTCAGAGGTTAAATACCGCATATATTTCCATTGTTCCTTATTGAATTGTAGCAGAGCAAGTCTGGGAGTCATTTAACTATAAAAATATTGTTATATCTTTATTATCTTGCATATAGGAATTTTCTGCATTTGTTAGCTATAAGTACTGCAGCCGCATGGCAATCTAGATTATAAGCTTCACCCCTTTCTTCTTCCATTTCTTTTCCTTTATTCTACTGCATTGTTATTTATTATATAATGTATATGTTATGTATCATTGAGGTTGGCATCTACAGTGATTTGTACGGTGGCTCTCAGAAGCCAGCTGCAACCTACTGATATGCCAACCCCTGTGTATTGTTGAGCTACTGCATTGGACTTTTTCCCCATGTTTTTGCTTCATGTTATTCTCAATTCTTGAGCGATTGGGCATAGCCTACTATGAAGTCTCTGGGAGTCTAGCAGTGTTATGTTTTGGCATTTATGTGCAGTCTAGAATAACCTTAGAAGTACTCTTGAAATACTAAATGCACTATCAACCAGACTCAGGGACAGTAGCTATATTTGTGTCTCCTTGTATTACTGCTTTAATAGAGCAAAGAGGAAGATAACCCCTTTTTCTAGAGAACCTGCGTGTCTTGGTGTTTGAGTCAGATATTAAGAGTGTGTCTGTTGCAGGGTACTGCAGTACGGTGAGCAGTATTGGGTGCAGGTCTACAACATTGTTTGTCTTTTTGCTACGGCGTTTCCTTTTTTGCCAGTGCTGTGGGTTAGGCTATAAGAGCACCTGCTTACCCTCGGGCTCTGTTCGTAACAATATATAATAATATATACATGTATATATATATTTTTTTTTTCTATGTTTTTTTCGATATTCCAACTACTCCCTCTCGGGCAGTGGCTGAGAGCCTGTACATTCAACCGGTATGAACGGTGAAGCCTGTGAGATCTCGTTCCAATCTAGGGGGTGAGAACTGTGAAGCACTTTTTAGCTGCAATCAACCCCTGCCATCATGCCTTCGCAGGATGCATGGGGCTTAGTTGTTAACACACGGATCGAAGCAGCCCCATCTCTGAAGCTTCCTCGCTCCAGTGCTTCACTGTCTAACCTCCTAGACTCGGACCCTCACTCTCCACCTACTACGCTACTTTTTTTTTCTTTCTATATTCCAACTACTCCCTCTCGGGCATAGGCTGAGAGCCTGTACATTCCACCGCTCAACACGGTGAAGCCCGTGAGGCCTTGTTCCAGTCTGGGGAGTAAGACATGTGAAGCATCCATCATGGCTCGAAGCAGCTCCATCTCCGAAGCAGCTGGTTGCTTCGTTCAAGTGCTTCACCGTCTCACCCTCCGGACTCAGACCCTCACTCTCAGAACGCCACATATTGAGCAGTGAACTCACTAGGCATTGCACCCCTGTAACACAGTTTGAATATGGGAATATTCATTCAGTGTTATTTAATCAGGGAACAATGAGGCAGTTTATTTGGCATTTCGGTGGGCTTTGTGGTAATGCACTGATACTAGCTAGGTACAGCGCAAATTCCACCCCAATAATATCTTCCCATTGACATATCGGGATTTGAAACCGGGTCCATCGGATTACCAGTCCAGTGGCAAGACCACTCCACCACACCACCCCTATATATATATATATATATATATATATATTGTCACTCTCAAATGAGTTTGTAGCCTATATAATTTGTGAGTGAGTTATAGTTTGCAGGGCCTGTTGTGGGGGGGGGGGAACCCTGTGCGAGGCTAGTAGCTAGCTAGCCCTCGTGGCTAGCAGGATGTTGCCTTTAGTTTTGTGTTGCCGCTAGGTCAGCAATATAAATAAGTTAGTTTATTTAGCCTTGTGTGATTAATGCAGTTTATCATAAGTTCACACAATGTTGACCTTATTCATTTGATTACTTTTGTTGTTAAAGAGAGCACAGGCTTCCTGAGATAGTTGAGTATTCTGGCGGTCCGTGGCGCTCCCCTTCCTCCCTCGTCTTGGCCGTGGGAACCAGAGCGAGTGCAACAGCTTTACTCCAGGCTCACCTCTCGCTCTGTCAACATCACTGTTTGGTGTTGGTTAGGCTTGCTTCTTTGGTTTCCCTTGAATACCGCATATATCTTTATGTTCTTTATTTGATTGGAGCATAGCAGGGGCTGGAGTCATATTGAGCATATTGTTTTGTTTTAACATCTTTAGTTTAATATTAATTACTGCATTCATTTCTTCTTTGGCAATATAGTTTATAAGCTTCACACTGTTCTTCCATGTTCTTTTCCATTATTTTGCTGCATTGTTTTACCATTATTAGATGTGCATATTATTCATGGTTGATATCACTGGGGGGGATTGGGTGGCTGGACTGTTTATCTCTGTTTTTGTCAGGCCTTTGAGTACTGAGGGTGCTGGGTGTGTGATAGAGTAGGCTAAGCCTTTTCCCACCACACAGCATCCTTTGACTCGGGTCTTATGCAACCCTTTATTGGGTACCAGCCAGCCTCCAACTTCCCCAGAGAATCAACCCTTGGGCCTTGTTTAGTGTTTAGCAGCAATACATTCAGTGCAGTCAGGGACTAGGGATGGAGCCTGTTACTAGGTGAGGTTATCCCCATTGCACTCGTTTGTATTGAGCTAACCCCAGATGATGTTGTAAGGGTTAAGTCATTAAAGTTGTTTACCCCTTACAACACCACCGCTGTGCTGTGCTGAAGAGAGCCACTCGGTGTATTATTAGGACATAGGCTGTGCATAATAGGCTTGGCACAGAGGTTTATTGCACTGGACTTTCCATGGGTTTTTGCTCTGTATAGTTCTCAATTCCTAAGCGATTGGGTATGATATAGAGTGTTCTGGGAGTCTTGTAGTGGTATGGTTAGTAATGTTGGTGCAGTATAGAATAACCTTAGAAGTTCTCTTGCATACTACACGCACTATGGACTAGACTCGGGGACAATAGATATTTTTGTGTCTCCTTGTTACTGCTTTAATAGAGCAAAGAGGAAGATAACCTATTTTTCCTAGAGAACCTGCGTGTCTTGGTGTTTGAGTCAGATATTAAGAGCGTGTCTGTTGCAGGGGAGGTCGGTGCTGTGGGCTAGGCTATTGGAGCATCTGGTTGCCCCGGCTCTCCTTGTAACAGTGGCGACCTCAGGCCAGCATTGTGTAATAGTATAGAGTTCTTGTGGTGTGAAGCATTATATTTAGATTATCCGTAATTTTTCTTGCACTTGAAAGTATACGGACATAGTATTCTTATTTCATTAACCCGTGTCCACAACTATTGCTAAGATGTCGCATGTTGATTACATTTCTGTTCACATTGTGGGGAGGGAGGATGTTTGGCAGTTTATTAGAACCCAACCTAGTCAAGAAGAGGTTGCTAGCAGGAGTAGTGATGAATTAAGACGTGTGTTGGAGATGTATGGGTGGAGGTGCAGTGGTATGTCTAAGGCAGAGTTAGTTCAAGAGGTGTGGAAGTTGGCTGTGCAGCCTAGTGGTCCTTATTTTGAAGCTAGTACTTGTGTTGTGGATGATGGCACCATTCAGCATGTGCCACAGCGTCCTATCAGTCATGCTAGCTACCATTCTACTGGGGACTGAAGTGGAGCAACAACTCCAGAGCAGGGTGATACTGTATTTAGGCAGTCTCCTACTATTACCACAGCACCTGCCACCACGCTTCCGCCGTCAGCATTTAACCCTATCAGTACGGCCCCTTCATTTTCACAGGGCTATGTTCATGCCCCTATGGCCAGTACATTTGTTTCAAGTTATGCTAGCAATCCTCAGTATCCTCCTTCTTCCCCCCATGTGTCGTGGGCCACACCCCAGCATTTCACTGCCACTCATACGGTGGCTGCTCAGCACAATGTTCCCCCTTATGCCCAGTTTCCTCCTATAACCCCGATTGGGTCGAGAAGGAGTCCAGAGGTCGAGTTTCAGCTTAAGAGATTGGAGATAGAGGAAAGGAGAATAGGCCTACAGGCAAGAGACACAGAGATAGAGAGAGAGAAGAGAGACAGAGAGACAAAGATAGAGAGCTTGAGGAGAGGATTAAGTTGAGAGAGTTGGAGGTAGATTTGGAGAAGACGAAGTTGAAAACCAGTGGGCAAAGACGACGAGGGAATAGTGCTGGTCATACATCTAAGGAGGAGGCAGAAGAGGTGTTGTTGTCTCGACAGCTGAAACTCGTGCCGGCCTTCGATGAACTTAAGGTCACAGAGTGGTTCTTATGTTTTGAGAAGAAGGCTGACGAGTATCAGTGGCCGAGGCACCGCTGGGCAGTGTTGGTGTCCAATGTTTTAAAAGGCAAGGCTCTTGATGCATACGATCGCCTAGAAGTGCAGGAGCTAGAGTATGATGTACTTAAAGAGGCTGTGTTAAAAGCCTACGAGCTGCGTCCCGAGGCTTACAGGTTGGCCTTCAGGGAGGCAGGGAAGCGGCAGGGGGACTCGCACATGGAATGTGCCAGGAACCGGCGCGATACTCTAGCTAAGTGGCTGCATTCAGAGTCAGCTGGTACTTTTGAGGCGGCGTGTGAGGTTTGGCTGATGGAGCAGTTTACAAGCATAGTTGAAAAGGACGCTGGGGAAAAATTTAAAGAAAAGCGGTTTAAATCAATAAGGGAAGAAGCAGTTTGGGCTGATGACTTTGCACTAGCCCGGCATGGCATGTGCATGGGGAGCATTGGTGACAGGAGAGACCGACCTGTGCACCAAGCAGCCACAGTATCAGTTCGCCCATCATCACCCAAAGGTACCACAAATAAAACACAACATTATACTAAGGCTGACAACCAGCAAGCTTCTACAGAAGATAGATGTTATTTTTGCAAGCAAGTGGGTCATATTAAACCTCAGTGTGCTAAATGGAAGGCTCCCAGGAACCCAAGTCTGTCCAGTTGGTGGCGACATTAGGGGAGGTGCCTGCGAAAGGCAAGCCAGGTACTTGTGAGTTTGGGGGGCAGTGTTGGCCAGCGCAAAGCAGGGTAGTAAGCATTTTTCCGCCCCAGATGGTATCACCACCTGAGCATAACCAGGCTTCTCCTGATTGGTGTCGGCCATTCATACATGATGGATTTGTACGGGTTGGGGAGCAGACTTACCCTGTCAAGGTGTTTAGGGATACTGGTGCGCAACCTGACAGGGGGACCTATTAGTACGGGAGAGTTTCTGATGTGCAGGGGAATCAACAGTGAACAATTCTGTGATTTAGTCCCGGTGACCCTAGAGTACCCACTTTTGACTGCCGAGGGTAAGGTGGCCATGGTGGACACTCTGCCAGTTGAGGGGGTGGACTTTTTGCTCGGGACTGACTTGGCAGGGGATGTAGTTTTACCGCCTCCTATAGTCGTCGCTGAGGCTGTTTTTGTGCCCCCTGGTGGTGGTTGTTTGCAAGAAGATAGCATGGACTCTATCTACCCTGTTGGTGCAGTGACCCAATTAGTGGCACCTTTGGCACAACAGGTTGATGATTTAGTGGATGCCGGGGGCCGACAGCCATGAGTGCGGGCCATCCCATCATGCACTACTAGATGACACTGGTCCGGTGGCAACTGTGGGCTTGGCTGACCCCAGTGAGGCTACCGAGATTAGTAGAAGTGACCTAGTGCCGGACGAGGAGTCTGACATAGTGAAACCGACTCAACCTTCTGATATTTTTGAGAGGTCAGAGGTAACTGCCTTGATGGAGTTACCTAGAAACAAACTGAGCAAGTTGCAGCAAGAGGACCCCAGTATGGGCCTCCTGTTTAAGAAGGTTGGTACGACTGGTGGGAAGAACGGTCAAGCAGAGAAATTTGTTGTAAAGGGGGCATTGTTGTATCGGCAGTGGAAGCCGGATACGAACTCAGGTTTGGGGGAGGAGCAGTTAGTGGTGCCTGCCCAGTTACGGGAAGGGCTGATTAGGCTAACGTAGGTGGCACCACTGGCGAGTCATTTAGGGGTATGTGAGGCTACTAATAGGCTACATTCTCATTTTTGGTGGCCAAATATGGATGCATCGGTGGCTTCTTTTTTGATGTGTCATATTGGTTTGGTAGTTGGAGAACCCCACCCAGGACTACCCGTGGCACCTTTGATCCCTACTCCTGCAGTTGAACCGCCATTGACTCGTGTCATAGTTGACATGGTTGGCCCCTTATTACCCACCAGTTCGGGAGACAAATACTTGCACACTTTAATTGACATTACCAATAGATACCCGGAGGCTATCCCGGTTAGCAGCGTTAACACGAAGATGAGAGACCCTTGTAACAAACAGGCTAAATCTAGGGTGTTCAAGGTGGGCGACGAGGCTTTGGCACGGTTGTCAGTTCAGGGTCAACCCATGGCTGCTAAGTTTTGTGGTCAGTATCAGGACATTAAGCAGATTAGCGAGGTTGACTATGTAATAATACGCCCGACCGTCGCATAGCCTCCCAATGCTGCCGTAGTAAAATGCAACAGCCCCACCATAGACCGACTGCATCTGGCCGTGGCGCTGAAGGCGGTGATGCCGCGCAGGCCGGTGTAGCTGCAAGGAATGCGGGGGTGCGCATGTATGGTATCGGCGGGGAAGCCTTGGCACTTATGAACTGTGGGAGTGACTGCACAGGTGGTACAGATTGTCTCTCTCATGACCTGGCTGTATTAGGGACGGAGGTGGAGAAGGAGGGAGGCTATAGTTTAGAGGCTGCGGTCCCGACTGGGTTGTGGGAGGACAATGAGAATGTTGTTCTTCGAGATAAGTTGCAACCTCTTGTTCCTAAGCGCCAAGAGGAGTTGTTTACTAGGCTATGTTAGTACCTCCGCATGTTTGTTGATTCTCCAGGCCTGATGTCCGGGTTGGCACCCGACATGGAGGCTGGAGACAGTGCAAAGCTCAAGTTGGCTCCCTACCATATAAATCCTGCTCGACAGCCTGTCTTAAACGCAGAGCTGGACTACATTTTGGAGAAGGGTCTGAGGGATAAAGGATATCGTGAGTGATCTTTGCCAGTGACTTTGCAACCTGAGTTGAGTGGCAAGATCCGTTTTTGTGTTGATTGCAGTAGTGTTAGTGTATTATCTCTGACAGACACCTATCCCTTACCCAGGTTTGACGACCCCATAGACCGCATCGGGGCTGCCTCGTTTATCACTAAGGTGGAAATAGTGAAAGGTTATTGGCAGCTCCCGATGCCGGAGAGAGCGAAGAGAAGTGCCAGTCTTGTGATGGACTGGGCAGTTTATCAGTGTCAGGTGTTGTTTGGCTGCCGGATCACAGTTTGGATGTGTGGCATGTTAGGGGCACTGATAATGTTATGGCTTATTGGTTGTCAAGGGAGGGTATGTTTTAACCCTGGAGAGGATACGCTTTTTTGGGTGTACGATTTAGTAAACCCTGTCCGAAAGTGGCACACCTCACTAAAATATTCGCCAAAAATCAGGTAATATAGATAGATTTTATTTTTAAATTGTAACATAAAATATACGGAATGGTTAATCTTATGTCAAGTGTAATTGAAAATCAGAGTAATTTTTATATTTTTAATGATTATTTAAAAAAAAATATCTTAAGAAAATGGGTAACTTTAAAAAAAAAAAAAAAATTATTACTTAAGATTCCCTGAGGATACTGGCACTCTGGTGTGTTGTAGGGAGATGGTGTGGGCCTCTTGAGCTGGAGTCCTATCTACCTGGGTCCCATAGGGCGCGAGTCGTGCAAAGGATCATATAGGATTAATTTCGAAAAATAAAACAAATTATTAACGCTTTATAAAAATTCATTAGGGTGCCTAAATATTGATGGATTTAGCTGAATTGTTTTATGAATACTGCCAAACAACCCTAGAATACAGGGAACCCCTAAATATTGAAATCGGAACCAGTAGGTAGCAATACCCAAGCATTATGCACACTTAACTCTGAGACGTCCGACAGTTTTCGGCAAAAAATTGAGAGAACAAAATTCATAACTGAACAAATTGTTTATGAATCTGCCTATAAATCACCATGGACATTCCTAAACACCCTATGAACAACATCAGCATAAATAATGGGGGTTTGGAGTAGTACGGAAAGGGTTAACCTTATCTCCCAGCACCGCTCCGGCCGCAACCCTCTGAAAGTAGACCACACTTTCCACACTGTATAGGATGACTAAAATTGCATGGATTTTTATCACAACTCACTTGAATGAGGACTACTGATTGAATTACACATACTACACCCTTAAAATTAAATAGGCATAACTTAATGCAAAACAAAATTATTATTTTACGTTACATTGCAAATTAAAACTTGACAATGAGCTTTGGTTGGCAATTATTAATCTTATTTACTTTATATAAACTTAAAAACATAATAACACTGTATAAGAATGATGTAGATTTCCTTACCTTTATGTCATGCATCGAAAGCAGATCCTGGCTATATGGTGACTACAGACGGACTTCATACATCGGTAGCACAGCATGCATGCGCGTCTTGTAGTTCGACTCGCTGGGGCACATGTTGCATCTCTTCCTCTTGCTAGTTTTCTCCTCTTCTTCCATGAGGACTGGCATGGGTAGGTCGAAGGTGTTGGAGATGAGTTGCCTGAGCTCCCGTGATAAACACCTGTGCCGCATAAAACGCATCTTGACCCAGGGGTGGCACAACTTGACGGACATCTCCTTGAAGAAATCTCGCCTGTTCAATACCTTCCCAGTGGCAGATTGGGAGTATACAATATAGCTGTTGACCATAGCTATATTCAATATACCGTAAAAAAGGTACATGGGCCACCGTCGGTTCTTCCGGCCAACATTAGCGATGCTGCACAGCTGGTCGAAAGTATCCACACCACCCTTCGTAGCATTATAAAACATTTGAATGTCAGACTTCTGCCGTTCAATATAGCTGGGATTGTGGTGAATGGTCGAGAGAAGTTGCATGCTCTTGGTCTTGCTGGCTCGGTGAACCTGAAGGGTGACCTTGTCCTCATAGTTATATACAGCCACAGACTCCCCGACCTCCATCTTGTGGTCCAGGACTTGGCGGGGCAGGTAAGGCTTCTGGCGGATTGTCCCGACGAGTTCCAGGCCACCTTTATGCAGGGAGAGAGCCAAGGGTAAGCTGGTGAACCAGTTATCGGTGGTGACGGTCCTGCCCCGGTGTGCGTAGGGTTCAGTGAGCTTGACAGAGAAGGACTCCCCCATGGTGAGTGGCTTCTGAAGGGTCACTGTCCCCTTCCCCAGGTGGGGCAAGGCATTCAGCATGTAGTGGGAGTCCGCGTCACACACCATAACCAGCTTCAACCCGTATCTGAAGAATCGGAAAATGCATTAGAAACAAGTAAAAATGTCAGTAAATGGGTAGCTAGTAACTGGGGGCATCACAGGTAAGTACTCGGTCAAAATCAATCAGCAAACACAGGTAAAATGGTAAGTAAATGGGTAGCTAGTAACTGGGGGCATCACAGGTAAGTACTCGGTAAAAATCCATCAGCAAACACAGGTAAAATGGTAAGTAAATGGGTAGCTAGTAACTGGGGGCATCACAGGTAAGTACTCGGTAAAAATCAATCAGCAAACACAGGTAAAATGGTAAGTAAATGGTTTGGTAGTCAGTGGGGGCATCACAGGTAAGTACTCGGTAAAAATCAATCAGCAAACACAGGTAAAATGGTAACTAAATGGGTTGGTAGTCAGTGGGGCATCACAGGTAAGTACTCAGTAAAAATCAATCAGCAAACACAGGTAAAATGGTAAGTAAATGGGTTAGTAGTCAGTGGGGCCATCACAGGTAAGTACTCGGTAAAAATCAATCAGCAAACAGGTAAAATGGTAAGTAAATGGGTAGGTTGTCACTGGGGGCATCACAGGTAAGTACTCGGTAAAAATCAATCAGCAAACACAGGTAAAATGGTAAGTAAATGGGTTGGTAGTCAGTAGGGGTATCACAGGTAAGTACTCGGTAAAAATCAATCGGCAAACACAGTAAAATGGTAAGTAAATGGGTTGGTAGTCAGTGGGGGCATCACAGGTAAGTACTCGGTCAAAATCAATCAGCAAACACAGGTAAAATGGTAAGTAAATGGGTAGGTAGTCACTGGGGGCATCACAGGTAAGTACTCAGTAAAAATCAATCAGCAAACACAGGTAAAATGGTAAGTAAATGGGTTGGTATTCAGTGGGGGCATCACAGGTAAGTACTCGGTAAAAATCAATCAGCAAACACAGGTAAAATGGTAAGTAAATGGGTTGGTAGTCAGTGGGGGCATCACAGGTAAGTACTCGGTAAAAATCAATCTGCAAACACAGGTAAAATGGTAAATAAATGGGTAGGTAGTCACTGGGGGCATCACAGGTAAGTGCTCGGTAAAAATCAATCAGCAAACACAGGTAAAATGGTAAGTAAATGGGTTGGTAGTCAGTGGGGGCATCACAGGTAAGTACTCGGTAAAAATCAATCAGCAAACACAGGTAAAATGGTAAGTAAAAGGGTAGCTAGTAACTGGGGGCATCACAGGTAAGTACTCGGTAAAAATCAATCAGCAAACACAGGTAAAATGGTAAGTAAATGGGTTGGTAGTCAGTGGGGGCATCACAGGTAAGTACTCGATAACAATCAATCAGCAAACACAGGTAAAATGGTAAGTAAATGGGTTGGTAGTCAGTGGGGGCATCACAGGTAAGTACTCGGTAAAAATCAATCAGCAAACACAGGTAAAATGGTAAGTAAATGGGTTGGTAGTCAGTTGGGGCATCACAGGTAAGTACTCAGTAAAAATCAATCAGCAAACACAGGTAAAATGGTAAGTAAAGGGGTTGGTAGTCAGTGGGGGCATCACAGGTAAGTACTCGGTAAAAATCAATCAGCAAACACAGGTAAAATGGTAAGTAAATGGGTAGGTAGTCACTGGGGGCATCACAGGTAAGTACTCAGTAAAAATCAATCAGCAAACACAGGTAAAATGGTAAGTAAATGGGTTGGTAGTCAGTGGCGACATCACAGGTAAATAGTCGGTAACAATCAATCAGCAAACACAGGTAAAATGGTAAGTAAATGGGTTGGTAGTCAGTGGGGGCATCACAGGTAAGTACTCGGTAAAAATCAATCAGCAAACACAGGTAAAATGGTAAGTAAATGGGTAGCTAGTAACTGGGGGCATCACAGGTAAGTACTCGGTAAAAATCAATCAGCAAACACAGGTAAGTAATCTGTCAGTAAATAAACTATGCAACAGGTAAATTTGCAATAACATATGAAATATTCCTTGAGAATGAGTTGATGAATGTTAGGGCAGGTTAGTTTTACTAGACAGGTAACTCTCGGCAATGACAGGTAAGTAATAATAAGATACCTAAATATACTATGTGACAGCCTGGCAATGTTATTCTAATATAAATTGTTACAAAAAACATTTCTCAGGTCACTTACTTGGCAGGTTTGTTGGGGATGTACATACGGAAACTACAATTTCCGTGAAAGGCCACCAACTGCTCATCCACAGTCAGGTGAGGGCCAGGCTGGTAGAATTCCTTGCAGTGGTGGATGAGGGCGTTCCAGTTGAGCCTGATTGGTGCCAACCTGTCGTCCTTGACCCTCTCCTGGCGAGTGGTAGAGTCGTCGAAGCGTAGGCATCGAATTAAGAATGAAAATCTTCTCTCTTCCATGGTACACTTGTAGAGAGGACAACCTTCCACCTTGTCCCACATTTCAGTTGTCTTTACATGGCTATCCTTCTTCACTCCACTCATCACAAGTATCCCCAGGAGTGCCTTTAGTTCCATTATCTCTACAGGTGCGAAGGTGTACGAGTCCTTGTTCTTGTACTTCTGCTTCAGCAACTCCATTCTTTGGTTGGTATGCACACATATCCTGGCTAGCATCGTATCGTCTATGAATAATCTCAGGTATTCGTCGGGTGTTACTACTGCAGAAGTGGCTGTACTAGGACATCCTGGGGTACTATAGCACTCAGAGATTTTTGGTAAGGCAGGATTAGGTGTATTGTGCCATGCTGTCTTATCCCTGGCCTTCTCAACAGACGGGGTAAACAGCTTGAAAGATTGCCCTATGCCAGGTTGAAGTATCCCTCGTCTCCTCTTGCGACTTCTCAGCTCTGTAGGGTTGAGGTCTTCCGCCACCTGTGGACTCGCCGACGTGCCCCGGGGAGTGGCGTTTGGCGCCGGCGAGGGCGGGCGTTCTGGGTCATTTGTTGCGGGGTTGTCAACTCCCTCTTCGTCAGTATCATCGTAAGACAGAGGCCTTATCCTTCGCCTTCTAGGCAAGCCTTCCCTGGAAGTTGAGGGGGTAACGATGGGTGGAGACCTGGCGACAATAGGTGCAGAGGTGTCCCTGAGGTCCCTTTCCTCCCTCCCACGGAAGGAGAAATCACGCCATAGTGTTCCTAAGGTACTCCTCGTGGCAGGCCGGGTGGTAGCAAGGTGAGGTAGTGAGGGAGGGAGTTGGGGCATCGTGGAGGGAGGGGGTGGGTAGAGGCTCGCTTTCGGGAGAGTTGCCATGTAGCGTGTGAGTTATCATATCCTCTTCGATGTCATCATGTACCAAATGGTCTTCAGATAACTCATCATCGTCGTCACCGTCAGCATCGCCATCCTGGTCCTCCAGCAGCGTCGAGATGTCATCCTGTGATTAGCCCTTGCGAGCCATTGCAAAATCTGAAAATCAAAGAAAAAAAAAGTTGGGTAAAAAAAATCATTGTGGAGGCATATGGCAACTCAGGCATCAGACA
Source organism: Paralithodes platypus (assembly GCA_032716605.1). Classification (NCBI taxonomy): domain Eukaryota; kingdom Metazoa; phylum Arthropoda; class Malacostraca; order Decapoda; family Lithodidae; genus Paralithodes; species Paralithodes platypus. Next base: position 39,872,811 of record CM064525.1, read on the forward strand.
ACAGTAAGAACATGATGTCACACAACCTAGCCATCTTGTGTAAACGTGTGGAAATCCTATCTCTAATACAAAGGCGTATAATCCATGATAACTAAAACTTTCCAAAACTATGAATGATAACATACCAGGATTGGTGGGTCATCGGTGGCACAAGAAAAACGTTCAGGGGACTCAGACTGGAGCACCGCGTGGCACAGGTCTGTCTCGGAGGGTGGGCAAGGCAGGACTGAGGTACATCACGTCGCTCCTAGAATCTCCGCCGCTTATTGGCTCCGACAGTCACGTGACACGCAAAAATGCAAAATGGCGCGTATGGCCGTACCATAAATGACCCAGCCAATCCCCCTCAGGGATTAGGAGAACCCTCGCCTTTCAGTCAGTGGTGGTGTAGCCTCCTACTTTGGTTTGATTAGCACGTTTACGTCTGGTGCTTGTTGGTTGCCGTATGTAGCCCAGCATAGGGTCGTAAAGTAGGAGTTGCTGTGTTTCTGTATAGAAGAAAATATTTAAATAAAAAAATATAAAAAAATATAAAAATACTAAAAAAGACTGTAGTTGTGTATGTCTTGTAGTGTTATTGAAATATGAACAGTCGGTTGTTTCAAGATGCACCAACAGACTCCCACTGGGTGTGAGGGTGTCACTCCCAAATGAGTTTGTAGCCTATATAATTTGTGAGTGAGTTATAGTTTGCAGGGCCTGTTGTGGGGGGGGGGGACCCTGTGCGAGGATAGTAGCTAGCTAGCCCTTGTGGCTAGCAGGATGTTGCCTGTAGTCTTGCGTTGCGTCAGGTCAGCAATATAAATAAGTTAGTTTATTTAGCCTTGTGTGATTAATGCAGTTTATCATAAGTTCACACAATGTTGACTTTATTCATTTGATTACTTTTGTTGTTAAAGAGAGCACAGGCTGCCTGAGATAATTGAGTTTTCTGGCAGTCCGTGGCGCTCCCCTTCCTCCCTCGTCTTGGCCGTGGGAACCAGAGCGAGTGCAACAGCTTTACTCCAGTTTCACCTCTCGCTCTGTCAACATCACTGTTTGGTGTTGGTTAGGCTTGCTTCTTTGGTTTCCCTTGAATACCGCATATATCTTTATGTTCTTTATTTGATTGGAGCATAGCAGGGGCTGCAGTCATATTGAGCATATTGTTTTGTTTTAACATCTTTAGTTTAATATTAATTACTGCATTAATTTCTTCTTTGGTAATATAGATTATAAGCTTCACACTGTTCTTTTCCATTATTTTGCTGCATTGTTTTACCATTAATAGATGTGCATATTATTCATGGTTGATATCACTGGGGGGATTGGGTGGCTGGACTGTTTATCTCTGTTTTTGTCAGGCCTTTGAGTACTGAGGGTGCTGGGTGTGTGATAGGGTAGGCTAAGCCGTTTTCCACCACACAGCATCCTTTGACTCGGGTCTTATCCAACCCTTTAATGGGTAGAAGCCAGCCTCCAACTTCCCCAGGGTATCAACCCTTGAACCTTGTTTAGTGTTTAGCAGCAATACATTCGGTGCAGTCAGGGACTAGGAGTGGAGCCTGTTACTAGGTGAGGTTGTCCCCATTGCACTCGTTTGTACTGAGCAAACCCCAGATGATGTTGTAAGGGTTAAGTCATTAAAGTTGTTTACCCATTACAACACCACCGCTGTGCTGTGCTGAAGAGAGCCACTCGGTGTATTATTAGGACATAGGCTGTGCATAATAGGCTTGGCACAGAGGTTTATTGCACTGGACTTTCCATGGGTTTTTGCTCTGTATAGTTCTCAATTCCTAAGCGATTGGGTATGATATAGAGTGTTCTGGGAGTCTTGTAGTGGTATGGTTAGTAATGTTGGTGCAGTATAGAATAACCTTAGAAGTTCTCTTGCATACTACACGCACTATGGACTAGACTCAGGGACAATAGATATTTTTGTGTCTCCTTGTTACTGCTTTAATAGAGCAAAGAGGAAGATAACCATTTTTCCTAGAGAACCTGCGTGTCTTGGTGTTTTAGTCAGATATTAAGAGCGTGTCTGTTGCAGGGTAGTTCGGTGCTGTGGGCTAGGCTATTGGAGCATCTGGTTGCCTCGGCTCTCCTCGTAACAGTGGCGACCTCAGGCCAGCATAGTGTGATAGTATAGAGTTCTTGTGGTGTGAAGCATTATATTTAGATTGTCAGTAATTTTTCTTGCAGTTGAAAGTCCACGGACATAGTACTCTTATTTCATTAACCCGTGTCCACAACTATTGCTAAGATGTCGCATGTTGATTTCATTCCTGTTCACATTGTGGGGAGGGAGGATGTTTGGCAGTTTATTAGAACCAACCTAGTCAAGAAGAGGTTGCTAGCAGGAGTAGTGGTGAATTAAGATGTGTGTTGGAGATGTATGGGTGGAGGTCCAGTGGTATGTCTAAGGCAGAGTTAGTTCAAGAGGTGTGGAAGTTGGGTGCGCAGCCTAGTGGTCCTTATTTTGAAGCTAGTACTCGTGTTGTGGATGATGGCGCCATTCAGCATGTGCCACAGCATCCTATCAGTCAGGCTAGCTACCATTCTACTGGGGACCGGAGTGGAGCAACAACTCCAGAGCAGGGTGATACTGTATTTAGGCAGTCTCCTACTATTAGCACAGCACCTGCCACTATGCTTCCGCCGTCAGCATTTAACCCTATCAATACGGCCCATTCATTTTCTCAGGGCTATGTTCATGCCCCTATGGCCAGTACATTTGTTTCAAGTTATGCTAGCAATCCTCAGTATCCTCCTTCTTCCCCCCATTTGTCGTGGGCCACACCCCAGCATTTCACTGCCACTCATACGGTGGCTGCTCAGCACAATGTTCCCCCTTATGCCCAGTTTCCTCCTATAACTGCGATAGGGTCGAGATGGAGTCCAGAGGTCGAGCTTCAGCTTAAGAGATTGGAGATAGAAGAAAAGAGAATAGGCCTACAGGCAGAGAGAGAAGAGAGACAGAGAGATAGAGAGAGAGAAGAGAGATAGAGAGAAGAGAGACAGAGAGACAAAGATAGAGAGCTTGAGGAGAGGATTAAGTTGAGAGAGTTGGAGGTAGATTTGGAGAAGACGAAGTTGGAAACCAGTAGGCAAAGATGATAAGGGAATAGTGCTGGTCATTCATCTAAGGAGGAGGCAGAAGAGGTGTTGTTGTCTCGACGGCTGAAACTCGTGCCGGCCTTCGATAAACTTAAGGTCACAGAGTGGTTCATACGTTTTGAGAAGAAGGCCCACGAGTATCAGTGGCCGAGGCACCGCTGGGCAGTGTTGGTGTCCAATGTTTTAAAAGGCAAGGCTCTTGATGCATACGATCGCCTAGAAGTGCAGGAGCTAGAGTATGATGTACTTAAAGAGGCTGTGTTAAAAGCCTACGAGTTGCGTCACGAGGCTTACAGGTTGGCCTTCAGAGGGGCTCGGAAGCGGCAGGGGGACTCGCACGTGGAATGTGCCAGGTACCTGTGCGATACTCTAGCTAAGTGGCTGCATTCAGAGTCAGCTGGCACTCTTGAGGCGGCGTGTGAGGTTTGGCTGATGGAGCAGTTTACAAGCATAGTTGAAAAGGACGTTGGGGAAAAATTAAAAGAAAAGCGGTTTAAATCAATAAGGGAAGCAGTTCTCTTGCATACTACACGCCCTATGGACTAGACTCGGAGACAATAGATATTTTTGTGTCTCCTTGTTACTGCTTTAATAGAGCAAAGAGGAAGATAACCATTTTTCCTAGAGAACCTGTTTATCTTGGTGTTTGAGTCAGATATTAAGAGCGTGTCTGGTGCAGGGTAGTTCGGTGCTGTGGGCTTGGCTACTGGAGCATCTGGTTGCCCCGGCTCTCCTCGTAACAATATATATATATACATATATATATATATATATATATATATATATATATATATATATATATATATATATATATATATATATATATATATTTATATATATATATATATATATATATATATATATATGTAAATATATATATATATATTTATATATACAGTATATATATACATATATACATACATACATACATACAATATAAATATAACAATATATATATATATATATACAGTATATAATTATATATATATATATATATATATATATATATATATATATATATATATATATATATATATATATATATACATCCTTAGCATCTAACCATTACACATACAGTACATTGTACGGATAATAAAAGATTAATTATTGTGATTACCGGAAATCGAAGTAAGGACCCTCAAACAGGACGACAATGCACTACTACTGTACTACCAGGAAGGTTAAAGGCCGTGTCATACAGAACTCGAATCCACCAGAACCCACTGGAATCGAACTTTTCACCGGAATTGAAGAGAATTACGCGGCCTTAATCGAGTGTGACTTCAGAGTAGAATGTGACCCGTCAATGACCGCAATGTAACTCGAACGTAACTCGATGGACTCGAATGTAACCCAAATATGAGTCGATGTTAACCAGTAAGTGACTCGAAGGAAACCGGATGTGGAAAGAAGACTATTCGATCCCAAGTCGAATGCAACTCGAATGACCAGAATGAGACCGGAATGTCAGTATATCATGACCAGAATTACATGAAGTTAAGTCGAACGTAAGTGGAACTAAGTTGAACGTAACTCGAACGTAAGTGGAACGTGACTCGAATAGGCAGAAGGTGACTCGAGGAACCTTTGAGTATATAAAGGGAGGATTAGTTCACAGGCACACCAGTAGTAACAGGGCACTCACCACGGCAACATAAGCACTTTCAATCACATACACACATACACGTACACGAGGGGAGGGGGTGGGGGGTGGTGATAGGGTTTTTCTGGACCCCCTTCTCCCTCATGTTTAGCCCCATTAGTTTTTGAGATGTTATGACGTTCTTTCCATTAGTTTGGCGGTTATACAAAAAATTGCCCTATTTCTTTGTTAATATTAAGACCTTTCGTGCCATTTAGGCATAGGTTTATTTCCTGGCGAGCGATGGCGAGCATGTAACTTTAGGAGGAACTGGTCATCGGTTGGGACACTTCTACCGAAAACTGTACAAATTAATCTCGAATTGAGTGTGTTTTTTAAGCTTTGATGGATGTCTAGCGAAGAAAGTAAAAACAACAAAATATATATAGGCTAAATAAAAAATAGACCAAAAAGTAACCCTACCCCCTTAACTCACACAGCTGGGGTGAAGGAAGAACACTTTTCATTGGTAGACACAACTGAGGGGAAGCCGGAGTTAAGGTGTGGAGAGTTAGATGAGTAAGTTTGATTTCAGGTACTACTTGAAATATAATGGCCTCGTATAGGGCCGATTTTATATTTTATTTTATTTATTATTATTTTATTTTTATTTTTCAATCCGTTATATATTTGGGGCCGCACCTAGTCGAGTTATATTCTGGTTGTATTCCAGTTATCTTCTAGTTGGATTCCACTTGTATTCTAGTACTTATAGTCATGTTCGAGTTGACATCCAGTGTACACTCGATACATCAAGCAAGTATGCAGTCATCTACCAGTCATATTCTAGTCGGCATCCAGTTGTATTCTTAATTCGAATTATATTCAACTCTCATGCTATTACATTCAATTTTAAAGTGGAATAATCAACTTGTCATCCAGTTGACTTCCGGTCATTATCGAGTGGCATCGAGTTACATTCAAGTAATTCGAGTCGGCATCGACTATAAAAATTACATCAGAACATGACCAGAATAGGTAGAATGCGACTCTAATGCGACCAGGATAAGACTAGAATGTAACTCGATAATTTTTAACGGTTTTTTCACTCGATAAATCGTAGAAAGTTAACGCATGCACTAACTTTTTGCTCACTCACTTGATCAATCGAGTGACGACTAGAACATCACTCAAAACACAAGAATAGACAAGAATCTAACTAGAACACGTACAAGAATAGACCAGAATGGGGAAGAAGTGGCTAAAATTTGAATTTTTGAATTAATTCCGGTGGGTTCTGGTGGATTCGAGTTCTGTATGACGCGGCTTTAAAGGTTTAACACCCACTCTTCCTAAATTTCCCTTGTCGATGTTTAGGAACGTGCACCGATTGTCACACTAAACTGAACCTCACTATGACATATTTCAGTACTTCCATTTAACTGTCATAGTGAGGTTGGGTTTAGTGTGACACTCATTGCATGTTCCTATATATCGACAAGGGGTATTTACAAAGAGTGTGTGCTGAACCTGTTACCTTCTTGGCAGAACTGTAGGAGATCACTGTCCTGTTTGGGGATCCTGCGAGTTCGATTCTCAGCAATCGCAATCATTCATCATTTATTAACCCTACAACGTACTTTGTGTGAAGTGGTTAGATGTTGTGATCAACATTTGTAGATAATATTGATATACAAATAATGTGGTGTCCATTGGCATTTTTCATTATATATATTCTGACATACGGAGCCCTGTATGTTAATTTAAGAGTTAGAATTAGAGTTGAAGGAGTCAAACTACCCAAACGGTGAAGCAGACTAGCGAGCGAACTAGCGAGTGGGTAAACCAGCTCGCCCGCATACCTGCAAACAAGCCTTCACACCTGCGTGCGTCATGGGGGACCCTGCAAACTACTTCGATGACCGACGCTATGACGTATGTTCGACGCCAGGAGCTGTGATTGGACCATGCACCTGCTATGCAACTCGAGGAGCTGTGATTGGAGCAGGCACCACCCCCAGCCTCCTGATTCGTTCCTACACCATCATTGTTTAGTATATAAGACCCAAGTTGTGGGCATTCAAATCAGTCTCATTTGGAGTTGGGGAAGGTGAACATGCAGCTGGAGGAAGACGGGGTGAAGTATTATAATGGGATTGTGACTGTCAGTCAGATTATATAAATGTGTGTTAAGTGTGTTCGGTGTAAACACTTACGTTATGTTGGTTAATGAGATATGTGATTGGGAATTAACGTAAACGCTACTATTATGTGTTTAACTATTTGATTGCGAATTAACGTTAACGCTACTATTATGTACGTAACTATTTGATTGGGATTTAACGTTAACGCTATTATTATGTACTTAACTATTTTAGTTGACTAACTTGTGGACTAAAGCAACTCTTTAAGTAATTGGGTTATGATGAAAGTAATACTATTGTTTTAGATTAATACTTACGAGTTCTTTCATTTTCTTTGAATTAAGCTTACATTGCTTAACAGTGCTTAGCCCGGTGATGCTATTGTCTCGTATTAGTAATATCGCCTTAGACTAACATGGCTGTGTTAATATTATTTATAGTGATTTCCTAAGCTGAAGAAAATTCTTTTAGCTTCAAAATATTATTTTTGCTTTTCATATTATTTGAGTGAGACCTGAATCGAATCTATGAAGCGATCCTGTAACTTAATTTACTCCTAATTAAACCTCATTGTTACGTGGTTCAGGAATACATTTAACTAATTATTAAATATATATCTAACTTTTTATGTGACTTTGATATAAATCCTGATGATAATAATAATATAATACTGTTAACGTAAGACAAGAACCAAGAATAATTACATTAAATATAAATAAAAGGACATATAAGAACACTATCTATTAATTTCAAAAAGGGTAAGAGACAGAAATATTCTTACTTTAATATTTATCTTTCAAGACTTTTTATAGAATTAATCGTCCTTCTTTAGATATACTTCTTCGGTTCATAACCATAGCCTACTAAGCTTCGGTTAAATAATAATTCTTTATAAATACTACATGACTTTAATTAGTTTCAGTATTTTTCATAATTAAAGAGTATCAGTCAATAAAGGATACTAACTCCTAAGATCCAAAAGGAAAGGAAGCAACAACAGGAAATTATTTTATTAGATTTTACTTTTGTTTTGCCTTCAGCTGACTGATACCTCAATATATATCTCTGTGCTATCTAGATTCATCAAGTTAACCACTTGAGGATCAAGATACGTAACAGAAGAGTGGCGACCTTGCCAAGGATTCGTTTCATACAGTTTCACTCAATATTATAACGTTTCACTACTTAAAAATCAAATATTAATCATGCCTCAACTAATTAATGACGAAGATGCTCGAGTTTTCATAGAATCAGAACCCACAGCCCCTGATATTGACTGTCTGTCAAAATCCGAACTGAAAGTGCTTGCCTCACATCTCCAATTAACTGTCTCAAACATGTCTAAAGTAGAGGTGGCTCAGACCATAAAAACCCACCTGTTCCCTGTAGAAGGCGGGGAGGGTGACGGAGCAGTTGGTGGGATCCCGAGTAAACCTAGCCAACTTGATGAACAATTGCCACCTGGTTTGACCGGTGATCAAGTACTGGAACTAGCCAGAATAAAGACCGAACAAGCCAAACTCAATATAGAACTAGCCAGAGTAAATGCCGAACAAGCCAGAGCAAATACCGAAGAAGCCAGCATAAAAGCCAGAGCAACGACCGAACAATATCAATATCAATATCAAATAGCTCAACTAAATGTCAATACAAATGCTCCCGTAATTGCTCCCCCTCTGGGATTGACTATGACTAGTGTCATTCCACCTTTCACTGAGGATAATGTGCAGGATTTCTTTGTTTTGTTTGAGGAAGTTGCTGGAGGTATGAAGTGGACAAGAGATCAATGGCCTTTTATGTTACAAACTGTTTTGACAGGGCAGGCTCGAGCCACGTATTTGTCAGAAGTAGCAGAAGTTAGGCAGGATTATGACAATCTCAAAGAAGCTATCCTAAAAACCTATCAATTGCAGCCTGAGGCTTACAGGCAATCTTTCCGTAAAAAACAGAAGAAAGTAGAAGAAACCCATAAGGTATTTGCCAGGACCATGACTAAAACTTTCAATCATTGGGTCAAGAGTAAGAAAGTCACAAGCTACAACGATCTGAAGGAGTTGGTCCTGTTAGAAAATGTCCTATGGAAAATTGATTCTTCTGTATCCTATCATTTAAAGGGGAAAAAGGTAGATTGTCTTGCTGACGCCGCTGACATGGCTGACACATACGTGCTCAACAACAAATTTCGTGGAAAGAAGCCCTACGATAATTCTAGCTCTAATTTTAAGTATCCCAATCACAAATCTGACAGACCCAGTCACAAGCCTATAACGTCTTCCCCAGCTAGCCAAAATAGAATTGTTCCCCCAACTAAAAATGCGACTCAGGGCAATGGTAACAGAGGTGGGCCCCAAACTAATAGTAATGCTCAAAGAGGGAACGTTCCCGTATCCCCTAAAGTATGTACTTTTTGTGGCAAGAGAGGCCACCTAGCTTATCAGTGCTGGGCCAAGGAGAGAACCGAGAGATCGGGGCAGACAGTTGCTGCCGTATCTCAAACTCCATATGTGCCTGTAATGCAGGACTCCCGACAGAAGGAGTACCTAGCACCAAAAGTTCCTTTAATGCAGGACTCCCGACAGGAGTACCTAGCAGCTAACGTAAACCATCTAGACAGGGGTGTAGTAGCATGTGTGGTGCAACCCACTAGGGTTAAGCCAATAATAATTTCACCATCAGTGCAGGACAGTTACCGTCCCTTTATTTCATCTGGCAACGTGAGATTAAATGGTTGTATGCATGAGGTACAAATTCTGAGAGACACAGGTTCTACTAGCACCCTCATGGTGAATCCTTACACTGAGTGCCCACCTGGCGAACCAGTTGTAATGAGAGGTGCTGGAGGCCAATTTTATGCACACTTGGTAAAAGGCGAAATTGAATGTGAGTTACTACAGGGTGAGGCCACCATAGCTTTGTGTAGGTCCCAAGATATCCCTGTGCCTGGGGTAACACTCCTTTTGGGGAATGATGTAGCAGGTGAGAAGGTCCGACCAGACCCCATTTTGTCATTTTCCCCTGTTAACGAGCCACTAACCGGTGAGCTCGACAAGGAGATGCCAACTGTTTTCCCTGTGTGTGCTGACAAACTTTCAATGTCTCAAGTAGCAGTTCCCTCAGACAGAAATGTACCGAATGTAAGAGTTAATGAAAGGGATGATGAGAGTGTGAATGACGCTCCAACTGTGCCTGATGATGTGACTGAGGTGGATTTATCTGACACCTTTATGGCTCATCTTGACCCTAACGATGACCATGAAACTCCTCCAAATTGTCCTAGTGGCCTGGTAGAGCTACAGAGAGATGATAGTGAATGCAAGGAGTTGGCTGCCAGGTCCGTGAGTGAAGAGGAATGTGAGAAGGAGGGTGGTGAATGTTTCTACCTCAAAGGAGGAGTATTGTGGCATAGATGGAGACCGCCACACAGACCAATCGATGATGGGGCTTGGGACGTCCATCAAGTAGTAGTCCCCAAACCTTGTCTTAGAGATATCATGGAAATGGCACATTGTATACCATTGGCAGGACACCTAGGTGTGAGAAAAACTCTAGACAGAATCAGAGCCCACTTTTACTGGCCAGGAATGCGTGCAGATGTAGTGGAGTTTTGTAGAGTGTGTCACACTTGCCAGATGACAGGAAAACCCAATCAGAAGGTGCCTGTTCATCCTCTGGTGCCCTTGCCCGTTTTCGAGAATCCTTTTACTCGGGTGGTAGTGGACATTGTAGGCCCATTGCCTAAGACTTCCCAAGGTAACATTTATTTATTAACTATCATGGACATGGCAACTCACTACCCAGAGGCTATACCCTTAAGGACTACCTCTGCTCCAACTGTCATCAAGGAACTGCTTAAATTCTTCACCAGAATGGGTTTCCCCCATGAGGTGCAAAGTGATCAAGGAACTAATTTTACCTCTAACATTTTCCAGCAGTCCCTGAAGGAGTTGGGTATCGAGCATGTTAAGTCTAGCACCTACCACCCAGAGAGTCAAGGGGTTCTCGAACGATATCATCAGACATTAAAGGGAATGTTACGTAAGTATTGTACGGAGACCGGAGTTGAGTGGGATAAGGGGGTACCTTTTCTTTTATTTGCTACTCGTGAGGTTCCAACTGAATCCCTGGGTTTTTCCCCTAATGAGCTAGTTTTCGGTCACCAGGTAAGAGGTCCTTTGCAACTATTGCAGGATAGCCTAGTTGGCCAGGAGGGGAACCAAAACCTCCTCAAGGATGTTTCAGATTTCAAAACCCGGCTGAGATCCTCATGTGAGTTTGCCGCTCAAAACTTGACAGTGGCTAAAAGCTCCATGAAGAAATGGTATGACAGGAAAGCCTGTGAGAGGGAGTTTCAGCCCGGTGATGAGGTTTTGGTCCTGCTCCCCCTTTTTGGCCAACCTTTATCTGCCAAGTCCAGGGGCCCATATAAGATCATTCGGAGGGTGAGCATTACCGATTATCTAGTACCTACCCCAGACAGGAGAAAGCCCACGCAAGTATTCCTTATAAATATGTTGAAACCCTACCATAGGTCCCCTGATTCCTCTCTTCCAGATTATCCCACTGTGGCAGTGAATGTCAGGACCTGTGAACAGCCTGGTGCGGACGAAGTCTTCAGTTCTCTTACTGACTCGCAACAGACTGTTCCAGAGCCTGAAGGTATCCATGCAGACTTTGACTTGTCATGTAGCCTATCCAACTTTCAGTATAATTCAGTAGCTTGGAGGGAATTACCATCTAAACTATGTCATCTTCTCTCTGATCAAGCGAACCAACTAATCTCTGTTTTATCTCAGTCTCCCAGTGTGTTCCGTGATACTCCAGGGCTCACTTCTTTGGCCGTGCACGACATCGACGTAGGGGATGCAACTCCCATTAAACTATCCCCCTACCGTGTCTCACCACAACGCAGGAGTATACTGCAGGTCGAGCTTGACTACATGTTGTCAAACAAGCTGATCAAAAGGGCCTTAAGCCAGTGGAGTAGTCCGGTCATACTTGTGCCAAAGCCAGTCGGGAGCCATAGGTTTTGTAGGGGCTATAGGCAAGTTAATGCTGTCACAAAGAACGATACCTACCCACTGCCACGGATCAAAGATTGCATTTACCGGGTTGGCCTCATACAGCAGTAAGTTTAATTTAATGAGAGGATTTTGGCAATTAGCTCTCCCTTGTAGCGAGGTAAATATCATGCTTTTGTAGTGCGCTTTCAAGCCTTCATCTGTGAGATGCCTTGCAGTTCGAATAACGCTCCAGCTACGTTCCGGCTATGTTCTGATGTGGTACCTGGAGATGTTGCCTACTTTGGGTGATATCCTTATTATATCCTCATTATAATCTTGCTGTTGCCAATCTGGTGGTGAATCTATTTCTGTATTATGTTTAATATTATGTACTATACTCCTTAAACTCTTTTCTAGGGGGGAGGTCTGACATACGGAGCCCTGTATGTTAATTTAAGAGTTAGAATTAGAGTTGAAGGAGCCAAACTACCCAAACGGTGAAGCAGACTAGCGAGCGAACTAGCGAGTGGGTAAACCAGCTCGCCCGCATACCTGCAAACAAGCCTTCACACCTGCGTTCGTCATGGGGGACCCTGCAAACTACTTCGATGACCGACGCTATGACGTATGTTCGACGCCAGGAGCTGTGATTGGACCATGCACCTGCTATGCAACTCGAGGAGCTGTGATTGGAGCAGGCACCACCCCCAGCCTCCTGATTCGTTCCTACACCATCATTGTTTAGTATATAAGACCCGAGTTGTGGGCATTCAAATCAGTCTCATTTGGAGTTGGGGAAGGTGAACTTGCAGCTGGAGGAAGACGGGGTGAAATATTATAATGGGATTGTGACTGTCAGTCAGATTATATAAATGTGTATTAAGTGTGTTCAGTGTAAACACTTACGTTATGTTGGTTAGTGAGATATGTGATTGGGAATTAACGTGAACGCTACTATTATGTGTTTAACTATTTGATTGCGAATTAACGTTAACGCTACTATTATGTACGTAACTATTTGATTGGGATTTAACGTTAACGCTATTATTATGTACTTAACTATTTTAGTTGACTAACTTGTGGACTAAAGCAACTCTTTAAGTAATTGGGTTATGATGAAAGTAATACTATTGTTTTAGATTAATACTTACGAGTTCTTTCATTTTCTTTGAATTAAGCTTATATTGCTTAACGGTGCTTAGCCCGGTGATGCTATTGTCTCGTATTAGTAATATCGCCTTAGACTAACATGGCTGTGTTAATATTACTTATAGTGATTTCCTAAGCTGAAGAAAATTCTTTTAGCTTCAAAATATTATTTTTGCTTTTCATATTATTTGAGTGAGACCTGAATCGAATCTATGAAGCGATCCTGTAACTTAATTTACTCCTAATTAAACCTCATTGTTACGTGGTTAAGGAATACATTTAACTAATTATTAAATATATATCTAACTTTTTATGTGACTTTGATATAAATCCTGATGATAATAATATAATACTGTTAACGTAAGACAAGAACCAAGAATAATTACATTAAATATAAATAAAGGACATATAAGAACACTATCTATTAATTTCAAAAAGGGTAAGAGACAGAAATATTCTTACTTTAATATTTATCTTTCAAGACTTTTTATAGAATTAATCGTCCTTCTTTAGATATACTTCTTCGGTTCATAACCATAGCCTACTAAGCTTCGGTTAAATAATAATTCTTTATAAATACTACATGACTTTAATTAGTTTCAGTATTTTTCATAATTAAAGAGTATCAGTCAATAAAGGAAACTAAGTCCTAAGATCCAAAAGGAAAGGAAGCAACAACAGGAAATTATTTTATTAGATTTTACTTTTGTTTTGCCTTCAGCTGACTGATACCTTAATATATATCTCTGTGCTATCTAGATTCATCAAGTTAACCACTTGAGGATCAAGATAACAATATAACAATATATATATTATATATATATATATATATATATTATATTATTATATATAATAGTATATATATTATCTAAGAGAGAGAGAGAGATAGAGAGAGAGAGAGAGAGGAGAAGGAGAGAGAGAGAGAGAGGAAGAGGGAGAGAGAGAGAGAGAGAGAGAGAGAGAGAGAGAGAGAGAGAGAGAGAGAGAGAGAGAGAGAGAGAGAGAGAGAGAGAGAGAGAGAGAGAAAGAAAAAAAGAAAGAACGAGAGAGGAGAGACAGGTGTTTGTCTGCAAGTAAGTGTTCGTGACCCTCCACAAGTGTGTAACAAGTGTGACAGAGGTGGAGTAGTGACAGTTGTACACCTTGTTCAAGTGTCTTACAAGTGTTACCGTCTCGCACCCGTTACACTCACACAAACACAACACAAACATAACTTTATTCAAACATACATACATACATACATACATACATACATACATATCCCTTCACACACACACACACACACACACACACACACACACACACACACACACACACACACACACACACACACACACACACACACACTCTGTAGATTTTCAGCCTCAGGGCTGCAATGAACAATAAACCGACAATTATTATATATTATTATACACACAAACACAGGTTAAGAAAAACTCTGTAGATTTTCAGCCTCACGGCTGCAAGTGAAAAACAATCCAACAATTATTATCACACACACACACACACACACATACCACCCACCGTCGCGCCCGCCCATTATAACTACCGTACACCTAATCTTGATTGCTGAGCTCTGTCCTGATTTTTGTAATCAAATATACAGTAAAGATAGTCATGAAAAACTATCTATATAACTATCTACTGCCAGGCGCCTTGCTCCGCGAGGGGGTGGCGACGAATAAATCTTCTCCATCAAGGCCATTCCTTCAATTCTTTCGGGGGAGGTTCGCTATACCGTGTTCCAAATAAGTAGTCCAAAAATGTTGTAATTGACAACAAAACTAAGCACATCTGTAATTTAATATTTCCTATATTCAGATTTTTCTATCTCCATTGTTTTATTGTTTATTTTATTACATTTTTGTTTCTTCTTTCATTAATATATATACGTAGATACATGTAATAAGGTGTTTTATATTGTCTGTTTGTGAGTGTTATCATATGTGGATCAATGTACTAAATTTATATAATCCTATAACCACAAATAAAAAAAAAATTTAGGTTTTCTTCCCTAGATAGAGATTCTCTTTTCTCTTTTTTTTCCTTTTTTTTTCTCCCTTCCCCCCCCCTCCCCCTTCTTTTTTTTTCCCTTTTCTTTTTTCTTTTTTTTTCTTCCTTTCCTCTCCTCCCCTCTCTTTTCCCCTCCCCTTTTTTCCCCCTTTTTCCTTTTTTGATTATTATAGCTATAAATTATACGAGTTATATTGCCTCTTTATTATACCGCTGGAGGCATATGTACACTTTATCACTTAGTATATTATAATAGTTTATTATTATAACCTTAAGGGGAGCTGATTGATTTTTCTGGGAGCTCTTTTCCCTCATGGTTAGCACCACTATTTTTCAGATTCTAAGACGTTCACCCCATTAGTTTTTTTTTAAGACTTTTCGCCCTACTTCTTTATCAGTATCAAGATGTTTCGTGGCATTATGGTATCCGTTTCGTGGCATTATGGTGTCGTTTTTATTCCTGGCGAGCAATAGCGAACCTGTAATTTAGGAGGAACTGGCCTTCGGCTGGGACATCTATCTACCGAAAAATGTACGAATTAATCTCAAAGGGGAATATTGAGGATGTTTTTTTAAGCTTGATGGAGGTCTAGGGAGGAAACTAAAACACTAATAAATAAATAAATAAATAAACCAATAAATACCACCAACCCCCTTAAATAGGCCGCTTCGCCATGGTCCAGCCATAATGAATAATTTGCTGAAAACTTTGCTCTTTATAGTAATGTTTACATCATATAGTAGTGCCAATTGTTCATATCCCTCTATCAACATTTATGTGTTTACATCATATAGTAGTGCCAATTGTTCATATCCCTCTATCAACATTTATAGTAATGTTTACATCATATAGTAGTGCCAATTGTTCATATCCCTCTATCAACATTTATAGTAATGTTTACATCATATAGTAGTGCCAATTGTTCATATCCCTCTATCAACATTTCACACAAATTACCATCGTGGTTTTCGTGTGTACCGGAATCGAGTACCTAACCCCCACCCCTCACCCCCTCAAAAAATAAAAATATATATATTGTAATATTGTAATATTTCCCCAGTGACTTTTAACAGCTGACTCACCACCTTGCTCCATTATGGACTGGGTCGATACTGCCACTGGAGCCGGTCATCATGGCAGCCACAAAATTAAGCTTTATATAAAACCTATTAATTAATTAGCCAAGCTACGTTAGTATTCAAAAAAGGGTTAGTCACGAGACACACAATAATTACCGGTAATGTAATAAGGTGCATGCACAGAGCTCAGTTGTTGCACTGGTTCGGGTTATTCATTTATTAGACGTATCATGGGACATTGGGATAGGAAACTAACTGGATGGTCTGACGACGTGGGAGATAGCACCCAAAGCTGATAGAATCTCCCTGGTATGGAAAGTAGCAATTCGAGCAGCGACAGTGCCCTGGCGACAAAGGTAACGCGAGAACCTCACTGGTCTATGATGTGGTGATGGTGTCGAAGGTGCAGGAGCTGGATGTGTTGGTATCATAGTCAACTAAGCTGGCAGCGGCGTCTGTACCAGTTGCAGGGTTAATAGTGAGACACGCACAGTCTGGTACACAGGTAGCTAGGTCTGTGGTAGAGACTCCAGTTACCTACACAGGAGTCTTGATAAATTACAGAGATTTGCAGTTTGTCAAAGCTGCTGAGACCTGAGAGGTGGTTAGACCTTCTTTTCAGGACTTGTCTGGTTGGAAACGCGGTGTTGCTGGTGTGACACACACTTCGCGAGGCCTACTTGCCCGGTGTTCTGGTTGAGGTTCTTTAAAGAATTTCTAGCACAGGTATGGTTATCCTGTCTTAAAGGGGGGTTGGGGTCAGGTAGTCACGATAATTTGGCTCAAGTCCTGTGGCGTGGGGAAGAAGGGCACGTGCGACATAGGGAAGTAGGAAGGCGCCGGGCACACTGAGACGCAGGCAATACAGGAATCTCATCACAGAGCATGGTACAAATTTATATATACGATGAGACGCAGGGCAGCGCAGGCATACGTCTAATTTTATATACCAGTAACCATTTTAATTTGTCTGCTCTGATCTGTGCAGCGTCACCTGTGTTGCCTGTGTATCAATGTGCGCGAGGCCTATGTCTATGTTGGTTCTGGCTGTGTCGTGGTGCTCTGGGGTCGCATGTGTTACTGATGTTTCCTTCAATATCGAGATCAGCGATGGTAAATCAATTTACCAATGGCATATTAATCTATTAACTAAGTTCTATTAAGCTGGACTAATTTGAAAATTTTACCATCTTTGGAAATAAACAAACATCAGCCCAGTCAGTAGCTAATTCATTCATGTATGCTAAAGGCTGCATGAAACTTGAGCAACTCTGATTTTACTCTATTAGCTCTAGACGAACTTGAAGGCATAACTGAATATATATTGTGTATTAGTCTACTGTTATTGCAATTTCCAAGCATCCCCTCCCCCTTGGTGTGGTGGAGTGGTCTTTCTACTGGGCTGATTATCTTAAGGTCACGGATACAAATTGCGATGTTTCAATTGGAACATATTATTGGAGAGGAATTTGTGCTGTACTTAGCTCAGTACATCACCACAAAGCCCACCGACACGCTATAAAATATCCTCACGGTTTCCAATAACTTAGCATTGTTATAGGGGCAGTGTCTAGTGAACAAATAGCTCATTATTAGTGTTTTGAGAGAGAGGTGTCCGAGATAGAGAGATGAGACAGTGGCGATGCAGCTTCAAGAAGTCAGAGTTGCAAGCAAAGGGCTGCGAGAAGCAAACCAGGCGTCGTAGGTCCACGAAAGTACGATGTCTCACTCGCCATCAGGAATAAGACCTGAATTCACCGTGTTGAGCGGTTGAATCTACAGGCTGTTAGCTTATGTCCGGAGGAAGAGGTGGAACATCATAAAAAAAGAAAAAAAAGAAGCTGTACAGCAAATCCTTTCGTCACCAGCCACATAGTTCTCGAAGATGCAAGTTTTAAGGGAGCCCACCTCGCTTTTTTTCTCTTTCTCTCCCTCTCTCTTTGGCTTGTATCCATTCGGCCCCATTCAGCCTACTGTTTTAAGACGTTTACCCCCACCCGGGTGTCAATATTTTCCTGGTGAGCGGTAGCGAGCCAGCATATATATATTTTTGTTTTGACACCAAGCTAAATTTGTAAATTTTTCGATGAAAAAATTCTCCGGCGAAGCCGGATTTCTCCATACAATGCTGGCTCGCTGTCGGTCGCCAGGAAGAAATCGACACCTGGATGGGGATAAACGTCTTAAAACAGTTGGCTGAATGGGGCCGAATGGATACAAGCCAGGGGAAGAGAGAAAAGGAGAGACAGCTAAAAAAAAAGCCGGTGACCCCCCTTAATGTGTTTTGCAGACCCAACCCCCAACTTAGCCTACTGATAACATGACCCACCAGGACCCCCTCCTGGCTCGCTACAGTATTGATTGGGTCGATACTGGCGCTCCGTTGTTAGGGCCCAGGAGATGAGGTTATGTTAGATGCTTTGTACTTTGCTTGATCTTTCTCGCTCTTTCTCTCTCTCTCTCTCTCTCTCTTTCTCTCTCTCTCTTCCTTGTTTTGGTGCCACTGGATGAGATTATACAATACTTTGTACTGAAGAGTCGCGGGTCACCAGGGACGGGAAAGTTTTAGGATTTGTTGTGTTGGGAAGAAAGAAATATTATATGTCATGGTGTGCTAGCGTTCATATCTCTTGATCTGTCTGTCTCTCACTAATTTTTATTTTATAGGTGACATGATGTGACGTGATTATAGGAAAGGTGAGAGAAGTAATCAAATTTATGATGGAATACTGATGAGCCCCAGAGATATTATACCGCAGGTACTCATGAACACTTTCTATAAATGTAACTTTATTCTGACTACTATTTAACTATCATATTTAGTTTTTATATGTGCGTATGATAACCCTGATTAAATTTAACCCCTTCAGAACGATGACGTCATTTTCATTGTATTCTGGTTCCCGTTAGACGATTTTTTTAGCTTACGATATTGGTTATAGTGTGTTGTTATAATATATAATAGTTCACCATTCATATTTTGTGGCAGTTAAGTTTTGAGTTTGCTGATTATGATTATCGTCCGTTTTTATCAAGAATCCGGATGCTGTTGTCCCAGGATACTGAGAGAGAGATAGAGAGAGAATCCGGATGCTGTTGTCCCAGGATGTTGAGAGAGAGATAGAGAGAGAAAGAAAGAGATAAAGCGGGAGAGAGAGAGAGAGAGAGAGAGAGTAGAGAAGAGAGAGCCGTAATACAGTAATTTACAACAAAATCCTATTAGGCTTACGTTGTTTAGCCTACTTTGCCTACATATGAGAGAGAGAGAGAGAGAGAGAGAGAGAGAGAGAGAGAGAGAAAAGTAATGCTCTAAAGAAAACCCAAGTGAAATCGAGCAATACACATAGTAAACACAATATTCACACAATAAACAAATGTAATCTTGCAATGTTAATCCCAAAATTAAATATATAATGCGATTGTTTTGAAGCACTAACAAGTACAATCACTTGAAGTAAGAAGACATCATCCGAATGTGAATCACCACAATTACCCCCAAGACGTCGGATAAGTTAGTGTCAAATAAACTTTCAAGATCCGATTACGCATGCTTGTCTGTGTTCTGGCAATTATTAGGCAATTTTGTTTAGATTAGGAAGGGTGTATGGAAGTCAGAGAGTTAATTGAGCTAGTCTTTACCCTTATAATTCCCACAGATCCTTCCTAAACTGTATAAAATCGTCTATTGCTAGTCAGAATAAACCGTCAAAATGCGTCCTAATGTTGAAAGGGTTAAGGTTCCTAATAATGTGGCTGGGATGGCAGTGTGTGTGTACCTTAACCTGCATACACACAGACATACACACACACACACACACACACACACACACACACTATGGTGTTTTAACCCTGACAGGGGAAATGCTGTTCAGTGTGTTACCCCCTCCTGCAGGTCCACATTGGCTGAGTCTATACACACACACACACACACACTACACGCAACATAGACATACGCGCACGCACACACACATACGCTACGCACACTACATACGCGCACGCACACTAATACAGCACACTACATACTCGCGAAGAACCACTACATACGCGCACGCACACTACATACGCGCACGCACACTACATACGCGCACGCACACTACATACGCGCACGCACACACACACAGAGTACATACACACAGTACACACATAATACACACACCGCTACAGTTCACAACATACTTACCGATCTCACTCACTCTTATCGCTCTCAATCTCACACACTCACTATCACTCTCTCTCTCTCTCTCTCTCTCTCTCTCTCTCTCTCTCTCTCGTCTAATTTCTGTCCAATTTTCTGTATTGGTATTATCGAGATTGCCTTCACATATGAAATTTGCTTGTTCTTCTTAGCTTAGTTCATTATTATCTTTTGTATAATTTCATAAGAAGAAATAAATGAAAGAAAAACAGTCTATTCAACCCTTTGAAAATTATGTCATTTTACAGTTTCTTCTGGCTGTCATTAGACGATATTATGCAGTTTAGGAAGGATCTGTGGGAATTATAAGGGTAAAGACTATCTCATTTAACCCTCTGACTTCCATACACCCTTTCCAATGTGAATAAAATCGTCTAATAATAGCCAGATAACTGAAAATAAATGCCTAATCGGCTCTTTCAAAGGGTTAATTATCGGCGCGTCGACTGATTCGTCCTTTTAAATTATTCAGTCTCTTATTCTCTTGACCTTTATAATGTCCCACCTTTGACCTCTTGTGACCTTATGGGTATTTAATATCACAGGTCAGGTCAGGTCAGCTTTAGTCTTATTTGTGTTTTATGGGGTCACTCACTCACTCACTCACTCACACAGTTATGCACACACACTCACTCACTCTTTCAGTTATTTACACACACAGTTATTCACACTCACTCACTCTAACTCATATTCACCCACTCACACACACTCACACACACTCACTCATTTTCACTCTCTCAATCACATAGTTATTCACACACACTCACTCACTCATATTCAATCACGCACACAGTAATTCACACTCACTCACTCAGTTATTCACTCACCATACTCATTACTCACTCATTCATTCACTTATTCATTAAACCACTCATTCATTTATTCATTCATTCATTCTCATATTTTAACTAAATTACACACACACCAAACACACACACACAGTCACACACACAGTCACACACACACACACACACACACACACAGTCACACACACACACACACAGTCAGGATCTAGCCTAAAGGAGATACATGTATAATTTAGTCTAGCTAAGGATTTTTTTTTTCTCTTGAAGCTTGTCCCAGTTGAGTAGGAGAGAGAGAGAGAGAGAGAGAGAGAGAGAGAGAGAGAGATCACTTTCTTGGCCCACTGTACAATAATATAGCCTAACGGAGAGCAATTAAGGGAGCCCACCTCGCTTTTTTTTATCTTTCTCTCCCTCTCTCTTTGGCTTGTATCCATTCAGCCCCATTCAATCTACTGTTTTAAGACGTTTACCCCATCCAGGTGTCAATATTTTCCTGGCGAGTGGTAGCGAGCCAGCATATATATATTTTTGTTTTGACAGCAAGCTAAATTTGTACATTTTTCGATAGAAAAATGTCTCCGACGAAGCCGGATTTGTCCATATAATACTGGCTCGCTATCGCTCGCCAGGAAGATATCGACACCTGGATGGGGATAAACGTCTTAAAACAGTTGGCTGAATAGGGCCGAATGGATACAAGCCAGGGAAAGTGAGAATAGGAGAGAAAGAGAACAAAGGCAGGTGACCCCCCTTTAAGAGAGCGAGAGCGAGCCTAGGGTAAACAACGTAGCCTAATAACCTTGACCTAGTTCCCTTTCCTTGCCAGACCCCCCACCCCCCCCCCCCACCCCTACCTATCTTGTCTGTTAAGGGGGGAGTACTCGCTTTTTATGGACCCCCTTCTTCCTCATGTTTAGCATATTAATTTTGAGGTTTTAAGATTTTCGTTCCGTTAGTTTGTCGATTTTAAGACCTTTCACCTAATGTCTTCGTCAATGTTTAATAAGACCTTTCGTGCCATGTACTGTAGGTGTCGATTTTTTCCTGGCGAGCGATAGCGAGCCTGTAATTTCAGAAGGACCCGAAAAATGTACAAATTTATCTTGGAAGGGGGTCTAGAGGGTGCTATTTTAAGTTTGATGGAGGTCTAGCGAGGAAACTCAAAAATAAATAAATTAATAAATACATAGACCAAAACCCAAGCTCTACCCCCTTAAACTGTACGGCCCCTCCACGCCGCCAGAAGGAGTGTATTGATCACTGTCATGGAGAAGGGCAGGAGTGGTGAGGGAGGGGAGGGAAGGGAAGGAAGGATGGATTGGGGTGGGAGGGAAGGGAGATGAGTGATAATGGAGGGGAGAGAGAGGGTAGGAAGGAAGGATTGGGGTGGATGGGTTGATGGAAGAGATGTTGAAGGAGAAAGGAAGGAGTAATGATGGAGGGAAGGAAGGATTGGGGTGGATGGGTTGATGGAAGAGATGTTGAAGGAGAAAGGAAGGAATAATGATGGAGGGAAGGAAGGATTGGGGTGGATGGGTTGATGGAAGAGATGTTGAAGGAGAAAGGGAGGAATAATGATGGAGGGAAGGAAGGATTGGGGTGGATGGGTTGATGGAAGAGATGTTGAAGGAGAAAGGAAGGAGTAATGATGGAGGGAAGGAAGGATTGGGGTGGATGGGTTGATGGAAGAGATGTTGAAGGAGAAAGGAAGGAGTAATGATGGAGGGAAGGAAGGATTGGGGTGGATGGGTTGATGGAAGAGATGTTGAAGGAGAAAGGAAGGAGTAATGATGGAGGGAAGGAAGGATTGGGGTGCATGAGTTGATGGAAGAGATGTTGAAGGAGAAAGGAAGGATTGGGGTGGATGGGTTGATGGAAGAGATGTTGAAGGAGAAAGGAAGGAGTAATGATGGAAGGAAGGAAGGATTGGGGTGGGATGGGTTGATGGAATGGAGGAGGAAAGGGAGGAATTAGAGATGTTGAAGGAGAGAAAGGAAGGAGTGAGGATGAAGGGGAGAGAGGGAAGGAAGGAAGGAAGGATTGGGGTAGAATGGGTTGCTGGAAGGGAGGGGAAAAGAAGGAAGAAGAGATGTTGAAGGAGAAATGAAGGAGTGATGATGGAAGGGAGAGAGGGAGGGAAGGAAGGATTGGGGTAGGATGGGTTGATGGGATGGAGGAGGAAGGGAGGAATTAGAGATGTTGAAGGAGAAAGGAAGGAATGATGATGGAAGGGAGAGAGCGGGAAGGAAGGAAGGATTGGGGTAAGATGGGTTGATGGAAGGGAGGGGAAAGGGAGGAATTAGAGATGTTGAAGGAGGGATGATTAAATGATAGGAAGGATTGAGGAGGGTGGTGGGTTAGGGTGATGGAATGGAGGAGGAAGGGAGGAAGAGAAGTAAGTGGAGAAAGGAAGGAGTGAGAGTGAAATGATAGGCAGGATTGAAGGGGGATGGGGTGAAGGAATGGATGGGAAAAGGAGGAAGAGAAGAGAGCGGAGAAAGAAAAGAGAAGAGAGGAGAAGGAAAATATATGATGGAGGGAAGGAAGTAAGGGTGGATGGTGAAGGGTAAATATATGATGGAGGGAAGGAAGTAAGGGTGGATGGTGAAGGGTAAATATATGATGGAGGGAAGGAAGTAAGGGTGGATGGTGAAGGGTAATATATGATGGAGGGAAGGAAGTAAGGGTGGATGGTGAAGGAAAATATATGATGGAGGGAAGGAAGTAAGGGTGGATGGTGAAGGGTAAATATATGATGGAGGGAAGGAAGTAAGGGTGGATGGTGAAGGGTAAATATATGATGGAGGGAAGGAAGTAAGGGTGGATGGTGAAGGGTAAATATATGATGGAGGGAAGGAAGTAAGGGTGGATGGTGAAGGGTAAATATATGATGGAGGGAAGGAAGTAAGGGTGGATGGTGAAGGGTAAATATGATGGAGGGAAGGAAGTAAGGGTGGATGGTGAAGGTAAATATGATGGAGGGAAGGAAGTAAGGGTGGATGGTGAAGGGTAAATATATGATGGAGGGAAGGAAGTAAGGGTGGATGGTGAAGGGTAAATATATGATGGAGGGAAGGAAGTAAGGGTGGATGGTGAAGGGTAAATATGATGGAAGGAAGTCAGGGTGGATGGTGAAGGGTAAAATATGATGGGGAAAGGAAGTAAGGGTGGATGGTGAAGGGTAAATATATGATGGAGGGAAGGAAGTAAGGGTGGATGGTGAAGGGTAAATATATGATGGAGGGAAGGAAGTAAGGGTGGATGGTGAAGGGTAAATCTATGATGGAGGGAAGGAAGTAAGGGTGGATGGTGAAGGGTAAATATATGATGGAGGGAAGGAAGTAAGGGTGGATGGTGAAGGGTAAATATATGATGGAGGGAAGGAAGTAAGGGTGGATGGTGAAGGGTAAAAATCAGGATAGGGGACGTTGGAGGGACTGGGAGTTTGAGAAAGGAAATGAACGAATAGGATAGAAGAAAGAGAGAGAGAGTGTGTGTGGGGAGGGGGGGGGGGGGAGCTAAGCCTATAACACCTAGTCTATAGCCTTGACCTATTTTTGTTTTTGTATAGTTTCGTTCTCTCGTCCCCCTTTTTTCTCTCTCTCTCTCTCTCTAATCTAGGCCACCAGCACACACCGCCAGCAGGACTTTATCGATCAATGTGTTAAAGGAGAAGGGATAGGAAGGAAGGGAAGGGGGGGTGGGGAGTGTGGGGGTGAAGGTAAGGAGGGAGGGGAGTGGGGTTTAAGGGAGGTATGTACGTAGGGGGGTGGGTGAAGTAAAAGAAGGGAGGCATGGGGGGGGATAGATAATTGATGGTTGATCGGATTGAGGAGGAAGAGGAGGGGAGGTAACAAGGAGGGAAGTAAGGAAGGAAGGAAGGGGTAAAGACCGTAGGAGTGTAATTGAGAGCGAGAGGGGGGGGGGGGGGGAGCGGAATCCTATATTGTATCCTTGACCCAGTTTTGTCCTCGACCCGAGTGTGCGATTTAGTGCACATCACCACCACTAACACCAACATCACCACCCACCCACCCACCCACCCACCCACTATCACTACCCACCCACCCACTATCACCACCGCCACCAGCACTAACATCATCATCACCACCACTAACATCATCACCACCATCAACACCATTATCACCATCAACACCGCCATCACCAGTAGCCCCACCCACCCAACCACTATCACCGCCACCACTATCACCATCACCCAACCACTATCACCATCACCACCACTACTACCACCACCAACAACAACATAATGAAGACTTTATTGATCTGTGGGGTGGGAGGGAAGGAAGGAAGGAAGGAAGGAGTGGGAATTAAGGGAGAGGAGAGAATAAGAAAGGAATAGAGGGAAGGAGGCAAGAGAAGGGAGGGAGTATAATAATAATTGGAAGAAGGAAGGGAGGAAGGTTTGGAATAATAATAATAAGGGAAGGAATAGGCAGGGTATTGGGAAAGGAAGGTATAGGAAAAGAATGGAGAGAGAAAGAGAGGGAGAGGTTGGGAGACGGGGGGGAGGGGGAGATAAAGAAAGAGAGAGAGAGAGAGGGTTTGGGGAGAAATAGAAAGAGAGAGAGAAAGAGAATCCTACCAGCCTTGACCCAATTTCGCCCACTAGACCCAGCTGAGTGCGATTGAGGTTTGGGGCACGTCGCCAGGAGAGGGGTGTTTTATATATTTATTGATATGCGGTGTGTAGGAGGGAAGGAAGGAACAGAGGATGGAAAGGAGATGAAGGTATGGATGATACGATGGAAAGGAAGGAAGACAGGGCGGGTAGGAGATAGAAGGAAGGCAGATAGCAAGGAAAGGAGGTGAAAGGGAGGAAGATGGAAAGGATAGGATGTGAAAGGGAGGAAGATGGAAAGGATAGGAGGTGAAAGGAAGGAAGATAGAACAGAAGGAAGATAGGACGGAAGGAAGAGAGTAAGGATAGGAGATGAAAGGAAGGAAGATAGGAAAGAATAGGAGGCGAAAGGAAGGAAAGAAGGAGGGGTTGTAGGTGGTAGATGGGAAGGAATGGCTGAAGATAGAAGGCGGGAAGTGTAGTAGGAAGGAAGGAAGGAAGGAGGGGCTTTAGGAGGAAAGGAAGGAAGGAAGATGGACAGAAAATATTGAAGGAAGAAAGAAAAAGAACAGGGTGTTATTGAGTCATGAGGGAATAATATTGATCTTCTGTAGGAGGGAAGGAAGGAAGGAAGGAAGGAAGCTAGTAAGGATAAATAGGAAGGAAGATTATAAGGAGAGGAGATAAAAGGAAGGAAGGAAAGATTGAAGACAGAAGGTAAGACTTGTAAAGGAAGAACGAATGGAGAGGAATAGGGAAGGGCGGAAAGATGTGAGAAAGGGAGTAATATGGAGAGAGAGAGAGAGATATGTCGTTTCTGTTAATAGTCCAGATAAAAGCCACGTTGGATTTAAGAGAAACATTAAGTCGGGTTTAAGAGTAGGATTATTCTGAGATATTATGGCAAAGCGGGAAATTATAGGATATTAATATTTAGCTCCATAGAAAAATACGAAAACAAATAAATAAAGGTAACTAAGTACGACCTAAATGAGAAAATATTAAGTACAAATATACTCAATGGATATACCTTGTTATTCTATCTATCTACTTATCTATCTATATATTGCCAAACGTCTTAATCCCTGACGGGGTGGCCACAAACGAACCTCTTTCAGGCCGCCCTCTCCCCAATACATCTCTCCACTCCATCCCGGTCTACCCCTCCCTCAGTCTAACCCCTTCCACCTCACCTTAATCCTTGTTTTTGCTGTGTGAGTGTGAGTGATATTTTGTATTTTATTTTATCTTTTATTTTATTTTTTATCCTGTGGTATACCCTTGACCCAGTTCTCCCCACTATACCTGAGAAAGAGAGAGCGTGTGTGTGTGTGTGTTTATGTGCGTGTGTGTGTGTGTGTGTTAGTGCGTCTGTGTGTGTGTGTTAGTGCGTGTGTGTGTGTGTGTGTGTTTTTGGGCACACCGCCAGGAGGGTTTTATGGATATGTGGAGTGTAGAAGGAGGGAAGGAAGGGATGGAAATAGAATGATGGAAGGGCTATAGAGAAACGGAGAAAGAAGATAGGAAGGGGAGAAGTGAAGGAATGAAAGACACTGCCACCAATAGTTTATTGATCCTCTGTGTGAAGGAGGTGGGAATGTGAAGAGGAGGGAAGGAAAGGTAGGAAGAGTTATTTAGAAAGGAAGGAGGGAAGGGTGGATGGGGAAATAAAGAAAAGGAGTAGATGATAAGGAAGGAAGGACAGGAGGAGAAAAGGAAGGAAAGTAAGAGCTATGGTAGGAAGGAAGGAAGGAAGGAGAGAAGGAAGATGAAGTAGGGAGGCATGATAGGTGGATCAGGAATTAAAGAGAAGGAATAGGTGGTAAGGAAGAAATGTAGGAAGGAAAAGGAAGAACAGGAAGCGTTATGATAGGAAGGAAGGAAGTAGAGAAGTAGGATGAAGTAGGGAGGATTGACGAGTGAATGGGAAAATAAAGAGAAGACGTAGATGGAAGGGAAGGAAGGGAAAGAAAGAGTTGTGATAGGAAGGAAGCTAAAGTAAGGAGGAATGATGGGTGAAAGAGGAAATGTAGAGAAGAAGGAAGTAGTAAGAAAGTAAGGTAATATGAAGAGAAGGAAAGAAGAACGGAATGGAGAGGGAAGGAGGAAGGAAGGAACAAGTGATTAATGGATAGGAAGGAATACAAAAAGAGAAGTTAGGATAAGGGAGAACTATAATGAGAGGAAGGGAGGGAGAGGTAGAAGAAAAATACATGCAGAGCTAAACTAAAATACACGGCAATAATATAAATAAAGGAGCGGAAATGCATGTGAACAATTAAAGCAAGGTTATAACAAAACAAATGAAAGTTAACACAGAAAAACATAAGAGAATTACAACAACAAAATGGTGATAAAGTCAAAATAAGAACAAAACAAATTAAAGTCAAACCAAAAATAACGTAAGAAAATAACAAGAAAATGGCGATAAAGACAGAATAAGAAAGAATGGAGAAGCCAAGGGCGAAGAACTGACCAAAAAGAAAAACACAACTTTCTTTTCGAACGGAAATTGCAAGAGGGACGCACTTCAGGAAAGGAAATGGAGACACAACAGGAAAGAGGGGAGAAGGGGATAATAAACTTAAAGAAAGGGGAAGGGAGGGATAGAGAGGAAGGAAAGAGGGAGACAGAAGGAAGGGGAAAGATAACGAAGAGGTTGACAATAACGAAGGAGAGGAGAAAGGAAGGTATGGAAGAACATGGGAGTTGGAAGCAAAACAGAAGAAAAAGGAAAAGACTAGGGAGAAAAGAAAACGAAGAAGAGATAATTGTACAAGAATGTAAGGGAGACTGTTGCAACATATGTGTGTGTGAGAGAGAGAGAGAGAGAGAGAAAGAGAGAGAGAAAGCGAGAGAGAGAGAGAGCTAAAGACGGAGAAAGTTAATATGAGAGAGTTAAAGTTAGTCAATGAGAGCTCTAGAGGCTGACTGGACACTACAACCATGCAACTCAACAAACAAACCCCAGAGTGCAAGGTTGGCTATAATAAGACGAGTGCATTATGGCCAGAGCAGTGCAAGCAGTTTATGCCACTCTTGTTCAGGGGGAGGTAGTTGATTTGTATCCTTATGTTTAGTTCCATTACCTTTGATATCTTAACACGTTCCTTTCACTAGTTTGAACTTTCGCCCCATTTCTTTGTCAATATAAAGACCTTTCATGCCACCTTTGTGTCGATTTTTTCCTGGCGAGCAAGAGCAAGCCTGTAATTGGATGAGCTACCGAAAAATATACAAATTTATCTTGAAGGGGAGTCTAGGGGGTGTATTATTAAGCTTGCTGGAGGTCTAGCGCGGAAACTATATAATAGCTAAATAACTAATTAAATAGACCAAAAAATAACTACTACCTCATATCACCATCATCATCAGCCACTTGGAGCCCACTGCTGAAGAAAGACCTCCCTTAGCCTTGTCCATGACTCACGAGACTTTGCACGTCTTTGCCATGTTATCCCTGTATTTTTTTCCCATCTCGATCTCCACTTCTGTATAATGGTCTTTTCCTGTGACGGTTTTCTTCACTAGGGTTCCTTCTGTATCGACGACGTTTTTTGTTTGTTTTTGTTTTCTAGCTATATTCAAACGATGTCATGCAGTTGAAGAAGAATCTGTGATAGTAAAAAGAGTTAAGTGAGATAGTTCCAAGCCTCCTTTTTTTACTGAATACAATCGTCTAATAGTAGCCAGAATAAAGTTAAAAGAACGGCACGGGTACTGAAGGGGTTAAATCACCAATTGTTCTCTCTTCTTGCCTATCACTACTTCTGTACTGTTTTTTTTTTTTTGTCTTTCCATATTTATAATATCCTTAATTTTGGTTTATAAGTCATGTATAACCTATCAGTATCACACACACATACATCTCACACATACACACACACACACATACACACTCACATAGAAAAAAAAATAACACACACACACACACAAGGAAGGAAGCCAATAGACAGCATAAAACATGAAGTAAAGTAACTTACAAAAACCAAAGCACATAATTATCCGGTCCCGTTCAAGACACAGGGAGTTCACTGTCTCTTAGGTTTGTTAGGTTTACTTGTATTGTTGGTGCTAGTAATGCTGTTTTATTATTACTTTATTGTTTTATGTATTTGTATTAATAGTTTCTTATTATTACTAATATTAACATATTATAACATATTGGTATAATGATAAATATATCCATCTACTATAGAATTGTCAAATTGTCAATCTCTATTAATTTGCCCAATTTGATTTTGAGCACCCATTTATGCTTTTCATTTTGTAATGTGTGTGTATATACAGTATATATATATATATATGTATATGTATATCTATATATATATATACTGTATATACTGTATATATATATATATATATATACTGTATATATATATATATATATATATATATATATATATATATATATATATATATATATTACAAATCCCCCAAGACCTCCAACCTCGTTCTCCGCAACAAACCAGCTTCCACCAAGATAAAGAGCCCGATGACCGACGATCACGTCATTTACCAACATACCTGTAATTATGAAGACTGTGGACCTCATTCCTATATTGGCATGACGCAGACTCGTCTTTCACGTCGGTTAACTCTTCACCTTCAGGCTGGAGCCATCAAAGACCACTATCTCACCCCTAACCACCCCCACCTCACACGCAACGAATTAGAGAAACACACCACCATACTCGATAAAGAAAGTGACCCAAGGAGATTACCTATACTCGAAGCGTTATATATCCAAGCCTTACATCCTAACATCAACAACCAAACTCTGGACCTTCAGATCCTTCCTTCTGCCAAAAGGCACTATCCTACAGGACTTAACGCCCCCCCTCGCCCCCTGGTGCCCTTGATGCAGTCCCCCGCGCTACCTCCTTCAGCTTCGTCTTCTGCCGGCGCCACACGTACTACGCAACTTAGACACGCAGCCAATCAGCTTCGACCCCACCACCAACCACCACCTTCCCGCATCCAGTGCGCCTGCGTGAAGCGGATCTCTCTTTTACACTCCTAGAATACCCCTCCACCAATAGCAGACTTTTGCCCCCTGATTTTCGCCTCCTCTGATCCTCCACCCTCTATATATACCCTTCCTGTTTACCTCTCACCACTCACCACTCCCCGTGAAGGTTCTTTTCTTCGGTCGCAGACCATTACCACTGACTTCCTGCTGCTTGCTGCCTGCAAACACCTGCCTCTCCACTCTTGACCACCTCTACCATGGCCACCAGCACTACCACAACCATTGGTAGGGTCAAGTGGTTTAATTTCAAAGCAGGCTATGGTTTTGTCACAATATCCAACAACGAGGATATCTTCTGCCACCACACAAATATCATCAACAACAACAAGAGCAGCAAGAGGGCCTCGTTGGGGAATGGTGAAGCAGTGGAGTTTTCCATCTACTCCGGGAGTCAGGGAAGAGAAGCCATCAACATCACAGGCCCTGAAGGAGCCCCAGTCAAGGGCTCCTCATTCTCTCCACATAATACTTCACCAAAGGCGCCAACAACAACAACGACTGCAGAAGGGGAAGCTGTACTGAGGGCAAAAATCTACGCCTGTATCCAGTCAGCCATAGCCATCGCTGGTACAGATAAACAACAACTCTGCCAGCTGATCCCCTATCTGCTGTCATTCAACAAGCTGCCGACAATCACCATCCCTGAGGAGGCCCTCTCCTCGACCTCAGCAATCACCAAGAGGTCGTTGACAAGGAAGAAGAAGCCCTCCAAGAGACAACAACACCGAGCTCCAGAACCAACACCGCTGGAGGCGAGGAGTGATCCAAAACAGCAGCTGCTTATGCTGAGACCTCTGTCTTAGCATAGGCAAAAAGTAACACTCCTCTACAACAACAACAACAACAGCTACCAAGGAAAAGTCGCCTCCAAGAACTCCAGGAACACCATCACCTGGATTCTTTGGGGAACCAACCTACCAACCATCCTACATCAACTCTACCAACAATACACCTAAGAAGAGGAACCCTGCCCCTGCTGAAGATCCACCAACAACTCCAGCAATCTCCCCCGAGAATTCCTACCAGCCTTCCTACCACCTCTCCAGTCCTAAGCCGAAAAAGCAGAGACAACAGCTGAAGAAGACCAAGATGCTCAACGTTTACTCCCAACAACCAAAGAAAAAATAGCAAGGTGGTCCAGCCCACCATCTTTCATCTCTACAACTCTTCCTACTCACCACTTTACCTTGGACTTCAACCTCTTCTTTCATCACTAGTGAGACCCTCTATCTCACAATAAACTTAAACTTAAAACTCACCACTCACCGTGACCGTCACCGTCACCACCACTGCACCTGCAACACCACCAGAGCTCCCGCCAACTACCATGGCAGCTCGCCACCACCTGTAGGTGCAGGGGAGGAGGAGATTGGGGGATGGTGATCTTCTGAGGAGAATGGAAGAAGCTACAGTTGGGACTCCCTCTGGGGGCCCATGTGCCTATTGGTCCCCCAATCCATCGCGCCCTTCTGTCAGTGTACACCACCATCTTCGGGATTCACTACCTTCACCTCCTGGCAACAACATCGCCTGACTCACCATCATCTCCTCACCACCAGGGAGATTTGTCCGACCATCGACCAGGGGATCAAGAACAACATCATCTCCTTCTTCACCACCATCATCGCCCACCTTCACCAACAACAGCGGCCTCTCCATACCAACACCACGTAGCAGTGCTGCTCAAGATGCAAAAACAAACAAAAACAATAGCTGGGTGGACAGCCCACCATCTTTCATCTCTCCAACTCTTCATACTCACCACTTTACCTTCAACTTCAACCTCTACTTTCTACACTTGTGAGCCTCACCTCACATTCTGATTCCTGATTCCTGATTTTATATCATTCTATCCTTACTTGATAATGCTGGTTGTCCAGTGAAACGCGTCGTATATCCTATATCATCATGTACATTAATGTAACCCTGTACCACCATGAATTTTGCTAATCTCATTCATCTACTTCCTGCCACCCAGCGAAAACTCATCAGAGACCTGCAAACTTTGAATAATAACATTTCCAACGCAGAAATTGCCATTTCTTTCAACCTCGTATTTATTAAAGAAAATTTATTACCTGGCTTTACTAACATATATATATATATATATATATATATATATATATATATATATATATATATATATATATTATATATATATATATATATATATATATATATATATATATATATATATATATATATATACTGTATATATACCGGTATATATATTTATATTTTTATATATTAACAAATATTATAAATACATAATATACACATATGAACTGTACATTATAAAGCATCCCGCGATTCATCTAACCATTTATAGTTTACATTCTCTCTCTCTCTCTCTCTCTCTCTCTCTCTCTCTCTCTCTCTCTCTCAACCAATATATCACCCTCTGACCAGCCACAAGTAATTAGATTTATGTCTATAGCCGAAGTGACAGAGGAGAGAGAGAGAGAGAGGAATGGGGAAATTTGCATATGTTGTTGCATGAATATGAGATAGATATGGATAGATACATATATATATATAGAGAGAGAGAGTGAGTTATGAATGCATGAGAGGAGTGTGTTTTATAATGGGACTCTGAATGTGAGAAAGATTTTTGGTTTATTTAATTTACAGCGAGACTTTCAGTGTAAAGTAAAGTGGGCCTCTAAATGTTTTAATTTTGTTAAATGTATATGTAAGTGTGTGTGTGTGTGTGGAAGTGTGTTCGTGCGTGTGTGTGGGTGTATGTGAGGGAGGGTGTGCGTGTGTATGTGAGGGAGGGAGTGTATGTGTGAGGGAGGGTGTGTTTGTGTGTGTATTTGAGGGAGGGTGTGTTTGTGTGTGTATTTGTTTTTTGTTTTTTTCTATGTGATTGAGGGAGGCAAAAGGCATAACTGCCTATAGCGAGTGCCTCCCCCATAGTTGAAAGAGTGACAGGGCCAAAATCAAGGGACGTTCGAGCCAAAATGCCTGGACACACGGAGTTTGAAGCAATTTAAGTCATAGGAAGAGGGGAAGACTGATTCTGGGAGAGAGTTCCAGAGCTCAGCTGTTGAGTAGAAGAAAGTTTGAGAGTAACGTTTCACTCTTGGGTTGGAGAGTTGCACAGAGTAGGGGTGGGATTGAGTTGCAAGACGGGTACCACGTGCCCTACGTAAAGGAGGTGGTATGCACTGGGATAGCTCTGAGGAACACTTATTATTATAGTAGCGATAGAATAGCGAGAGAGATGCAACATTGCGGCGGAGAGAGAGAGATTGCAGAGAGTTGGTGAGTGGACGGGAGTTAATGATACGAAAGGCCTTCCTTTCAACTTTGTCTAGGAGAGCGGTGTGAGAGGAACCTCCCCACACATGTGAACAATACTCAATACAAGGGCGCACTATGCCCCTGTACAGAGCAAGAAGCTGTGCAGGGGAAAAGAACCCCCTAAGGCAGTTGAGCACACCCAGCTTCTGGGAGGCTGCCTTAGCAAGACTGGTAATATGGTCCTTCCAAATGAGAGCAGAAGAAAAAGAGACACCAAGAATATTGAGAGAAGATGAAGGGTTGATTTTTGTATTGTTGAAGAATAAGGGATAGTCCGCTGGGAGATCCTGACGGGTAGATAGATGGAGAAATTGGGTTTTGGAAGCATTAAAGTTAACAAGGTTTTCTCTGCCCCAATTGGAAATAGTATTTAGATCAGAATTTAAGAGTTGTATGGCTTCATTACGTTTGTCGTTGAGGGATTGCTGGCTGGGGCGTTCTGAAAAAGTAATGGAGTAGTGTAAGGTTGAGTCGTCTGCGTATGAATGGATGGGAATTAAGGTACAGTTAAGGAGATCATTTATAAAAATTAGAAAGAGAATAGGAGATAGGACAGAGCCCTGAGGAACACCGGAGTTTATAGGGTGAGGAAGTGAACAATGGCCGTCCACAACCGCGGCTATGGAACGGCCGGAAAGGAAATTAGAGACAAAGGCACAGATGGAGGGATAGAAACCGAAGGAGGGTAGTTTAGAAATTAAAGATTTATGCCAGACTCTATCGAAGGCTTTCGATATGTCTAGTGCAATAGAAAAAGTCTCACCGAAGTCCCGAAAGGAGGATGACCAAGAGTTAGTAAGATATGAAAGAAGATCACCAGTAGAGCGACCCTTAAGGAAGCCATACTGGCGATCTGAGAGCAGATTATGAGAAGAGAAATGCTTAAGAAATTTGGAAGCAAGAATAGTTTCAAAAACTTTAGAAAGACAAGAGATAAGAGCAATTGGACGATAGTTGGAGGGTTGAGAGCGGTCACCCTTCTTTGGGACAGGTTGAATGTGAGCAAACTTCCAGCATGAAGGGAAGACGTTAGAGGATAGACAGAGACGAAAGAGTTTGCCTAGGCAGGGAGTCAGCACGGAAGCACAGTTTTTGAGAACAACAGGAGGAACACCGTCCGGACCATACGCCTTATTAGTGTTAAGCCCAGAGAGGGTAGAAAGTACATCTTTAGAAGAGATTAGGATATTAGGCATAAGTAAGAGAGAGGAGGGCGGAGAGGGAGGAATAGCACCGGAATCATCCAAGGTGGAGTTTCTAGCAAAAGTTTGAGCGAAGAGTTTAGCTTTGTCAGAGGAAGAAGTGATGGTTGTGCCATCAGAGTGGGAAAGGGGAGGGAAAGACGAGGAAGAGAAATTGTTGGAGAGGTTTTTGGCTAGATGCCAGAAAGCTTGGGAAGAGCTAGAGTTGGATAGTTCAGTGCATTTATTATTGATGAAAGAGTGTTTGGCAAGTCGAAGAACAGATTTGGCTTGATTCCGGGCAGAAACATATGAAGAATGAGAGTCTTGAGTTTTAAGGCGTCGGTACCGTTTGAATGCTTCCTCCTTATTGCGGACAGCAGTAGAACAGGCGTGAGTAAACTAAGATTTGTTAGCATTAGTCTGAGAGAAAGAGAATGGAATGTATGCTTCCATACCCGATAGGATTACCTCGGTAATGCGTTCAGCACTCTCCGAGGGTCCTCGGCCATGGAAGCAGAAATCATTCCATGGGAAATCAAAGAAGTACTGCCGAAG
Organism: Paralithodes platypus; assembly: GCA_032716605.1. Classification (NCBI taxonomy): domain Eukaryota; kingdom Metazoa; phylum Arthropoda; class Malacostraca; order Decapoda; family Lithodidae; genus Paralithodes; species Paralithodes platypus. The sequence continues at coordinate 39,908,535 of CM064525.1, forward strand.
AGCCTCCCAGTCGGCAGCGCCAAAGTGCCACAAGCGCCGCCGGTTAGGAGGATCGGGTGGCTGTACTGGAGAGATAGGACAGGTGACAGAGATAAGTTTATGGTCGGAGGAGCCCAAAGGAGAGAAAAGATCGACAGTATAAGAAGAAGGGTTAGAAGTTAGAAACAGGTCAAGAATGTTGGGCCGATCTCCGATGCGATCCGGGATACGGGGGGGTTGCTGAACTAACTGCTCTAGGTCATTTAGGATAGAAAAGACGTAGGCTTGTTCACCAGGTGGATCAGTAGTGTGAGAGGAGAGCCAATGGCGGTGGTGAACGTTGAAATCTCCTAAGATGGAGATTTCTGAGAAAGGAGAAATGTTTGCGCGCGTTAAAAGTTAATTGACAGCAAAATACAAGCGACTGAATGCAAAGAACAAAATATATACGCATATGATAGGGATAAAATAACGGCTATTAATAAAAAGGAAAGGGAATACTGTATATAATATAAAAGGAAAGGGAATACTGTATATAATATTATAAAAGGAAAGGGAATACTGTATATAATATAAAAGGAAAGGGAATACTGTATATAATATTATAAAAGGAAAGGGAATACTGTATATAATATTATAAAAGGAAAGGGAATACTGTATATAATATAAAAGGAAAGGGAATACTGTATATAATATTATAAAAGGAAAGGGAATACTGTATATAATATAAAAGGAAAGGGAATACTGTATATAATATAAAAGGAAAGGGAATACTGTATATAATATTATAAAAGGAAATACTGTATATAATATTATAAAAGGAAAGGGAATACTGTATATAATATAAAAGGAAAGGGAATACTGTATATAATATTATAAAAGGAAAGGGAATACTGTATATAATATAAAAGGAAAGGGAATACTGTATATAATATTATAAAAGGAAAGGGAATACTGTATATAATATAAAAGGAAAGGGAATACTGTATATAATATAAAAGGAAAGGGAATACTGTATATAATATAAAAGGAAAGGGAATACTGTATATAATATAAAAGGAAAGGGAATACTGTATATAATATTATAAAAGGAAAGGGAATACTGTATATAATATTATAAAAGGAAAGGGAATACTGTATATAATATAAAAGGAAAGGGAATACTGTATATAATATAAAAGGAGAGGGAATACTGTATATAATATAAAAGGAAAGGGAATACTGTATATAATATAAAAGGAGAACATTGTATAAAGAGTAAATTAAATATGAAGATATAACACAAGTAAAGGAATGAAACTAATTTATTAGGATTAGTCCAACATTTCTTTCGTAAATCAACACTCGGTTCATGCATCTTCGTTCAATATGGAATAAGCATTACCTTTCCTATATCACCACTGCCTTACGTGTGTTTTAGTTCCTTTCAGAATATTTTACTGAGCTTGGGAAATGCTTCTTGGCTTAAAAGGGTTAGTGCAGAGAGCAGTAAAGCCTTAGAATCCTAGAAATCTTTCTTAAGTTGAATAAAAACGTCTAAGGATAGCTTGGAAATTAATATAAGTATATTCGCAAAACTAAAGTCGCTTGTGGTTTTATGTTATCATTCAAGTAAAGAACCAGTATATATCAATAAATGATATGTGTATACTGTATTATAAAGGTGACATGCTTTAGCCTTTGACTGATAATGAAATGATATGTGTATACTGTATTATAAAGGTGACATGCTTTAGCCTTTGACTGATAATGAAATGATATGTGTATACTGTATTATAAAGGTGACATGCTTTAGCCTTTGACTGATAATGAAATGATATGTGTATACTGTATTATAAAGGTGACATGCTTTAGCCTTTGACTGATAATGAAATCAATGGAGAATGATCCTTAGATTACGCATGTTTTGTCGAGGAAGGCATTAACGTTGAAATTGTATTATATTGTACCCCTTTAACTCGTTTAGGATTTGCGATAGATATGTAGTTGAAATTGCATACATATATATATATATATATATAATTTTAATTTGATTACTGTATGTAGACCAACTGTAATTGTTACAGTTGGTCATTTTTTATAGACTTGTGTTCTGGAGTACTCCTACGTTACATACAGTAGTACATTACCACTTGTGTTCTGGAGTACTCTTACGTTACATACAGTAGTACATTACCACTTGTGTTCTGGAGTACTCCTACGTTACATACAGTAGTACATTACCACTTGTGTTCTGGAGTACTCCTACATTACATACAGTAGTACATTACCACTTGTGTTCTGCAGTACTCCTACGTTACATACAGTAGTACATTACCATTTGTGTTCTGGAGTACTCCTACGTTACATACAGTAGTACATTACCACTTGTGTTCTGGAGTACTCCTACGTTACATACAGTAGTACATTACCACTTGTATTCTGGAGTACAACTACGTTACATACAGTAGTACATTACCACTTGTGTTCTTGAGTACTCCTACGTTACATACAGTAGTACATTACCACTTGTGTTCTGGAGTACTCCTACGTTACATACAGTAGTACATTACCACTTGTGTTCTGGAGTACTCCTACATTACATACAGTAGTACATTACCACTTGTGTTCTGGAGGACTCCTACGTTACATACAGTAGTACATTACCACTTGTGTTCTGGAGCACTCCTACGTTACATACAGTAGTACATTACCACTTGTGTTCTGGAGCACTCCTACGTTACATACAGTAGTACATTACCACTTGTGTTCTGGAGCACTCCTACGTTACATACAGTAGTACATTACCACTTGTGTTCTGGAGCACTCCTACGTTACATACAGTAGTACATTACCACTTGTGTTCTGGAGTACTCCTACGTTACATACAGTAGTACATTACCACTTGTGTTCTGGAGTACTCCTACGTTACATACAGTAGTACATTACCACTTGTGTTCTGGAGTACTCCTACGTTACATACAGTAGTACATTACCACTTGTGTTCTGGAGTACTCCTACGTTACATACAGTAGTACATTACCACTTGTGTTCTGGAGTACTCCTACGTTACATACAGTAGTACATTACCACTTGTGTTCTGGAGTACTCCTACGTTACATACAGTAGTACATTACCACTTGTGTTCTGGAGTACTCCTACATTACATACAGTAGTACATTACCACTTGTGTTCTGGAGTACTCCTACGTTACATACAGTAGTAGATTACCACTTGTGTTCTGGAGTACTCCTATGTTACATACAGTAGTACATTACCACTTGTGTTCTGGAGTACTCCTACGTTACATACAGTAGTACATTACCACTTGTGTTCTGGAGTACTCCTACGTTACATACAGTAGTACATTACCACTTGTGTTCTGGAGTACTCCTTCGTTACATACAGTAGTACATTACCACTTGTGTTCTGGAGTACTCCTACGTTACATACAGTAGTACATTACCACTTGTGTTCTGGAGTACTCCTACGTTACATACAGTAGTACATTACCACTTGTGTTCTGGAGTACTCATACGTTACATACAGTAGTACATTACCACTTGTGTTCTGGAGTACTCTTACGTTACATACAGTAGTACATTACCACTTGTGTTCTGGAGTACTCCTACGTTACATACAGTAGTACATTACCACTTGTGTTCTGGAGTACTCCTACATTACATACAGTAGTACATTACCACTTGTGTTCTGGAGTACTCCTACGTTACATACAGTAGTACATTACCACTTGTGTTCTGGAGTACTCCTACGTTACATACAGTAGTACATTACCACTTGTGTTCTGGAGTACTCCTACATTATATACAGTAGTACATTACCACTTGTGTTCTGGAGTACTCTACGTTACATACAGTAGTACATTACCACTTGTGTTCTGGAGTACTCCTACATTACATACAGTAGTACATTACCACTAATCTTGTGTTCTGGAGTACTCCTACGTTATATACAGTAGTACATTACCACTTGTGTTCTGGAGTACTCCTACGTTATATACAGTAGTACATTACCACTAATCTTGTGTTCTGGAGTACTCCTACGTTACATACAGTAGTACATTACCACTTGTGTTCTGGAGTACTCCTACGTTACATACAGTAGTACATTACCACTTGTGTTCTGGAGTACTCCTACATTACATACAGTAGTACATTACCACTTGTGTTCTGGAGTACTCTACGTTACATACAGTAGTACATTACCACTTGTGTTCTGAAGTACTCCTACGTTACATACAGTAGTACATTACCACTTGTGTTCTGGAGTACTCCTACGTTACATACAGTAGTACATTACCACTTTTTGTTTTCGTTGTAATGTTCTGGGTACAGTTGCCCAAATATGCGATGTCGCGACACCAAGTATATTTCGATCAATAATTGGTATCAGCACTATCTAAGCATTAATTTATCATTTCGAGTGAGATATATAAACCTGCTGCTATCTTTACACACCCTATTCAACATCTGACAGACATTAATGCAGCATAAAGCGAGCAAAACAGGAGACATGACATATTTGGCCAACCGTACATACATGTTGCCCTCTGTGTAGCCTTAAGGGGGTAATGCTTGGTTTTTGGTCTATGTATTTATTTTTTTATTTATTTTTGAGTTTCCTCGCTAGACCTCCATCAAGCTTAGAAAAACACCACCTAGACCCCCTTTCAAGATAAATTTGTAAATTTTTCGGTAGAAAATGTCCCGGCCGAAGGGTGGTTCCTTCTAAAATTAGAGGCTCGCTATCGCTCGACAGGAAAACATCGACACCTAAAGGTCACGAAAGGACTTAATATTAATAAAAAAAAAAATAGTCAAAAGGTCTCAACATCGCTAAACTAACTGAACGAACACCTTAAAACCTCAAAACTATTATGCTAAACATGAGGGAGAAGGGGGTCCATAAAAAACGAGTACTACCCCCTTAATGTGAGCTAACAACACAGGCAGCTAAACACTTGAAGGCCAAAAATGCATGTCATTGAATTTACTTGCACAGGTACTCCCCCTTCTCCCTCATGTTTAGCCCCATTCGTTTTCAGATTATAAGACTTTCGGCCCATTAGTTTGACGATTTTAAGACCTTTCACCCCACTTATGTGTCAATATTAAGACCATTCGTGCCATTTAGGTGTTGATTTTTTCCTGGCGAGCGATAAAAAGCCTGTAATAAATTGCAACCTTTTATATTGAAACTTTGTGAATTATCAACACATTACTGTCTAAAATTTAGCACAAGATTGAGTTCTCTGGCTGACTCTTCCCAAAGGGTATATATATTAGCTGGATTAATTTAGTCATATTGTAGTTATAGAGGTTAGTGGTCAATATGTTTTGGCCTAACTATGATAAACAGACTATAGGAGGTATTTATATAACCTATAGGGCCATTTTAAGTCATACGGTGCTAAAGAGATAAGAAACCAATGTATCCTTCATTATTATTATCCAATGTCTAGTTTATCTCAATACTAAATAAACAAAAGCAAAAAATCTCAAAACCAAAATGTAACCTGAAATTCGACACAACAACAAAAATCTTTTAACCCAAGAAATACTCTCTTATTCTTCGGTTCTGTTCTCAAAAGCTAAAATATGACCAATGTTTTCTTCTACAGCAAAATATTTGAACGCCACCAAAAAATTTCTTCTCAGCAGAATTTACATTTCTATTATCCTTTACCTTATTGTATATATCTTCCCTATTTGATATTTGACCTTATTATCTTCCCTATTTGATATTTGACCTTATTATCTTCCCTATTTGATATTTGACCTTATTATCTTCCCTATTTGTTATTTGTCTTAATGGGAGACAGACCGTTTTTCAGGAACCCCTTCTCCCTAATGTTTAGCCCCACTAGTTTTGAGGATTTTAAGATGTTGGTTCTATTAGTTTGGGGATTTTATGACCTTTCACCCCATTTCTTTGTCAATATTAGGACCCTTCGTGCCATCTAGGTGTTGATTTTTTCCTGGCGAGCGATAGCGAGCCTGTAATTTTAGGAGGAACCGGCCTTTGGCCGTAACATTTTTCTACCGAAAAATGTACAAATCAATCTTGAAGGGTGGTCTAGGGTGTGTTTTTCTAAGTTTGATGGAGGTCTAGCGAAAAAACTAAGAAATAAAGGAATAAATGAACTAATACACCAAAAACTAAGAAATAAAGGAATAAATGAACTAATACACCAAAAACTAAGAAATAAAGGAATAAATGAAGTAATACACCAAAAACTAAGAAATAAAGGAATACATGAACTAATACACCAAAAAAACTAAGAAATAAAGGAATAAATGAACTAATATACCAAAACTAAGAAATAAAGGAATAAATGAACTAATACACCAAAAAAAAAAAAAAAATCCGTCTCCCCTTAAATGTGTATTCATCTTTTCAACAGCACACAATGACCAAATCCCTTCTTCTTCTTCCGCAGAAAAATAACCTGGAGTCGGACGCCACCGAGATCCGCATCACCGTGAACCGCGCTGATGACGACAAGAGCATCAGCATCACCGGCAATGACCGCGAGGTGTGGGGTAACAAGCTGGAGTTCATCCTCTCTTGCTTATCCTTTGCTGTTGGTCTGGGCAACGTGTGGCGCTTCCCGTATCTCTGCTACAGGAATGGTGGAGGTATGGAATACATTTAATGGAGGATTGATGAATATAGATACTGGTAATGTAGATGAAGCTTATATACCGGTAGTTCGATTGTAGGCTTGGCTCTAGCCCCTTTCCCACATTCCCGAACTGTTCGCGAGACTGCGCCGAACTGTGCCGAATTGAAATTCTTGATGGTTCTTGGTCACTCAACTCTGTGGCATCACAAGCCTTTATCACTGATGAATTGGTCATTCATTAGCTACGAACTGTTACAATGTACTTACAAACCACCTATGACTCTGCTACAAACCGTGCCGAACTTATGCCAAACTGTAACAAACTTTCAAAGAGTTGTCACGATTTACGTACAAAGTACGTACAACACCTCATGATTTGCTATGAGTTGTCAAGACTCATCAAGAGTTGCTATGATTTCCCATGCACTACCTTTGATTTGGTAAGACTTCGTAGGAACTCGTAGCAGTTCATAAAAATTCATAGGTGAATCATAGGAACTCGGAATATTTTTGGAGTCTACAATCCATTAAGAAGAAGCACTAACCACCAACAAAGTCCTACGAACTGCTACGACCCACCTACAAATAACTTACGAACTGCTACAACCTTATTTTAGTCTGTAATTAAATTTCAAATTTTCAAGCATACTAAAATAAAATGTTGACGGATACAATTTCTCCCAAACCACGACAAGCCATACCGAACTCTAACTAACTTCTTGAAGATCTCCTTACGATTTTCCTATGATCTCCAGATCGCAGCACTTTGGAATCAAATTCAGGAACTTTGGAAAAGAGTTATATATAGCAAGCTCAAGTTTATCTTCTCCTTCTTATCCTTTTCTATTGGTCTGGGCAATGTGTGGCGCTTCCCTTATCTTTGCTACAAGAATGGTGGAGGTATGGAAGTCATTTATTTAATGGGTTAATATAAATAGATAATGTTAGTGAATAATGACTTGAACTTGATCTTAGTGTTGACCATAGAGGAACAAGTGTGACTTTCTTCTGAAGTGTTTATCCTTTGCTGTTGGTTTTGTGAAGGGTAGTTTTTCCCATATCTCTCGTACAGAAATGGCAGTGGTAAAGAATTTAACATTCATATTCTGCAAATATATTGCAACACTTCAATTAATCCCCTCCCTGCCTTAAAGAAATATCCTACACAGGTTTATTATGACCACTAGGTATGCGTTGGTCAATAACAGGTGCCTATTTAGCACATGAATTTTTTTTATATGCAGATTAAACAAACACAATAATTAAGCCTTTTGTATTCATAATTTGTAACTTACTCCATATTGTTTTTCTTCACCCAGGCGCCTTTCTGATCCCGTACGTGGTGATGCTGTGTATTACCGGACTGCCGCTCTTCTTCTTCGAGCTGAGCCTGGGCCAGTACGGACAAGAGGGTCCCATCACCATCTGGAAGGTCGTCCCGCTCTTCCAGGGCGTTGGGGTGGGAATGTTTATGATCGCCTTCTTCATCGCCCTCTACTATAACGTAATTATCGCCTGGGCCTTCTTCTATCTCTTCTCCTCCTTCACGGCTGTGCTGCCATGGAAGTCGTGTGATAATTGGTGGAACACGGCTGCTTGTAGGAAGTAAGTTGCCATTGTTTTCTTTCATTATTTTACTTAGGCCTATGAGTGGTTATTAGGAGGATAGCAATCATTATTTGTTTTATTTCTTTAACGTACGGTAGATTTATAGGAGGTTAGTTATTTCAAAAAATTAATACCCATGAGTAGCTAACTACTACTGTTGACCCAAAAAGGAATATTTGTGTAAATATCAGAACACATTGGCTTACATTACTTTCTTTATTAGTTACTGCAGTGATATTACCCCATAGCATATGTACTATCTGGCAGAAAAGAATGCGATCATACCTAACAAACTCTATAACACCTCAGGTTCGACACAAAGAACTGTACCTCCCACGATGGCATGATGGACGCCAACGGGACCTGTTTTTACGAGTCCCAGGTGCAGCCCGAGCAGTGGCAGCAACTCAACACCTCTGCCCAGGCCATGAAGCTGCCCGCAGATGAATTCTTCCAGTAAGTTATAATTTGTTAAGGGGAGACAGATTGTTTTTCTGGACTCCCTTCTCCCTAATGTTTAGCCCCACTAGTTTTGATATTTTAAGATGTTGGTTCCATTAGTTTGGGGATTTTATGACCTTTCACCCCATTTCTTTGTCAATATTAGGACCCTTCGTGCCATTTAGGTGTCAATTTTTTCTGGCGAGCGATAGCGAACCTGTAATTGTAAGAGGAACCGGCCTTCGGCCGGGAAATTTTTCTATCGAAAAATGTACAAATGTATCTTGAGGGGAGGTCTAGGGGATGTTTTTCTAAGTTTGAGGGATGTCTAGCGAGGAAAAAAAAGCAGTCAGTGTCCCCTTAAGTCTCTTTTGTTGGTTGTCGCTAATAATGATGTATATAATAGTCGATGGCCCAGATCCCGAAATCACAAATATCGGTACCACCCAAAGGGATCAGATATTTAGCATAATTTCTAATAAACAGCTAAATTATATGGGAACTCATTGACCAAGATTATCATATAGAATAACTTAGCCACAACTAGTAGAAACATATCATGTAGATGGTAATTGTAGCTAAAAACCCTTTCTGGTGGTACAGATTTCCACCGTGGCCCATGGATTATAGTGCTTCTCCGGAGGAAATATAGCCACAGAGGAGAAAATACATATAACTCCTGTGTATCATAAGCATCGATTAAAAGGATTGAGTAGATGGTAGTGGTCAGTTGCCTATACTCTTTTGTTCTCATCTACTGTAATCAGCAATAGAAGGTGACCTAAACAATAGAAGGTGACCTAAACAATAGAAGGTGACCTACATGAAAGCTATTAACGCGTACAAGTAATGAGTAAAATACTTGACATTTGGTACAAAGTAGCTTGACATATTTAGGACGTAAGACTGCAACCACACTCTCTTGGGACCAAGTTGTATGTATGTAAATATGTATGCCACCCATTTATTAAGGCGGGTCACCGGCTTTTTTTTTTATCTTTCTCTCATTTTCTCTCTTTCCCTGGCTTGTATCCATTCGGCCCCCTTCAGCCAACTGTTTTAGACGTTTATCCCCATCCAGGTGTCGATTTCTTCCTGGCGAGCGATATCGAGCCAGCACTGTATGGAGAAATCCGGCTTCGCCGGAAATTTTTCTTTCGAAAAATGTACAAATTTAGCTTGCTGTCAAAACAAAAATCTATATATGCTGGCTCGCTACCGCTTGCCAGGAAAATATTGACACCTGGATGGGGGTAAACGTCTTAAAACAGTAGGCTGAATGGGGCCGAATGGATACAAGCCAAAGAGAGAGGGAGAGAAAGAGAAAAAGCGAGGTGGGCTCCCTTAACCTAACTATCTACCTCTCCCTCCCTCCCTCCCTCCCCACAGTAACTTTATGCTGGACATGTCGGAGGGGTTCCACGAGTCTGACGGTCACGTGCTACAGTGGCGGCTGTGTCTGTGTCTCATCCTCTCCTGGGTGGTGGTCTTCTGCGGACTCTTCAAGGGCGTCTCCAGCATGGGCAAGGTGGGTAATACAACGTTCTATATGCTATTCTATGGACTCAGGCCCAATCCCCACTTTTCCTATTTTTTCCCCCTCTTTTCCTATTTTTTCCCCCTCTTTTCCTATTTTTTCCCCCTCTTTTCCTATTTTTTCCCCCTCTTTTCCTATTTGTTTTCTTTTTCACATGCTATATTTTACCATAGTCTGTATTTGTTTCCCCGCTGATGGTAAATTGAATCCTTTAGTATCTGATTTGTCGATAGTTACTGGAAAAATATGAAACTTTAATGTCTCTGTATCCAAATCATGCCAAGTTTTCATAATCGCTGATATATTTCACCACATTATTATCTTGGCAATAGCTAAGTAAATAAGAAGAGGTCATGGCAGTTTACCGTCAGCTGAAAATGATAGGGACTATAGTTGATGCTCACCTGCTTAAGGGGAGGCAGTTTTTTTTTTTAGTCCTACTCCTCCCTCATGTTTAGCCCTATTAGTTATGAGATTTCAAGACATTCGCCCCATTAGTTTGGCGATTTTCAGACCTTTTGCCCCATTCCTTTGCCAATATTAAGACCTTTCGTGCCATTTAGGTGTCGATTTTTTCTTGGCGAGCGATAGCGAGCCTGTATTTGAAGAGGAATCGGCCTTCAGCCCGGACATTTTGCTACCGAAAAATGTACAAATGTATATCGAAGGAGGGTCTTGTGGGTGTTTTTTTAAGTTTGATAGAGGTTTAGAGAGCAAACTAAACCCCCTCCTTAAACCATTGAGCCGAACCAGTAAATTATGGTGCACAATACCGTCTGGGCTCCCTTAACATACGGTGTCATTAGGAGATGTTCAGGTACTCATGGCCACAACTGTACGTGAACAGGTAGGGCTCAAGGAAGGTTGGAACCTAGATTAGTGCCAAAGTGCTCTCCTTGATAGTCTTGTTTATATATTACGTCTAAGAAATCAGTAACTAGAGGGATGGATCGCCAGAAACGTAGATTATCGAAAATTAGACGCAAAAAGTACCTCCCCCCCCCACACACCACACACACACACACATTTTGATTGCACCCTTTTTATATATATATATATATATATTTATTCCAACTACTCCTTCTCGGGCATAGACTGAGAGCCTGAACATTCAACCGTTATGCATTGAACGGTGAAGCCCGTGAGGTCTCGTTCCAGTCTAGGGGGTGAGAGATGTGAAGCACTTTTTAGCTGCAAACCAGCTCCTGCCATCTTGCCTTCGCAGGATGCATGGGGCTTAGTTGCTCACTCACAGCCAGAAGCAACCCCATCTCTGAAGCTGCTTCGCTCCAGTGCTTCACTGTCTCAGCTTCTAGACTCAGACCCTCACTCTCATAACACCACCTATTGAGCAATGAACTCACTAGGCATTGCACCCTTGTAGCATATTTGGAAATGGGAATATTCATACAGTGCTATTTAATCAGGGAACAATAAGGGTATTTATTTGGCGTTTCGGTGGGCTTTGTGGTAATGCACTGATACTAGGTACATTGACATATCGGGAATCGAACCCGGGTCCATTAGATTACCAGTCCAGTGACCACTGCACCTCCCCTAAATCCCGATATGTTAATGGGAAGATAATAAATACCCTCGTTGTTCCTTGATTAAATAGCACTGAATGAATATTCCCATATTCAAAATATGCTGCAGGGGGACAATGCCTAGTGAGTGCATTGCTCAATAGGTGGCGTTCTGAGAGTGAGGGTCTGACTCTAGGAGGAGAGACAGTGAAGCACTGGAGCGATGCAGCTTCAGAGATGGGGCTGGTTTGAGCCATGAGTGAACAACTAAACCCATGTGTTGTGTTGATTATCCTGCCCAAAAGTGTCAACTTTGGCTGCGAGTCACTGGAACAGGTATTCAGTTTTGCTATTTGAAAGATACCGTCACTGTCGATGGTGAGGCCAAAACTGCCTTTATCGCTGTCATATATATTTTCATTAGCTAAGTACACAATCTGGTAACGTTCAACAAGACTACATCGGCCTTATCTACCATGTTTTTTTGTTTTTTTCTTCAAGGAATATAGTGTTTCATAGTTGTTTTGCATGGTTTCAGTGGAGGATTTGCATAAACTTACCCAATATCTATCAATCTGAAGATACAGCGTCAAATTGCGCCATTTATTGGGTAAATCGCGCTTTTATAGTAGGTAAGGGAAATTGTGGGGTAAATTGGATACACGATGGGTTGAAGGGGGGGGGAGGGGCAACCCCCCCCCTCACCCCCCCTTGATTTATTGTCATCCTCATATATGTAGATCTGTAAGGGGGCATAAACAGGTTGCCGGTATTTCGTTTTTGTAACGCTCACGCCATTTATTGGGTGAATCGCACTCACCGCATCTTTCAAAACAAAAAGAAGAGGAGTCAAGTCGAAGGATTCATTGTGCGCAATGCTTTGTTTACGGTCGGGACTTATTATTTTCGTGTTATTTTTCGGTGCAATCGGGTTTTTTCAAGTGTCGATAATGAAATTCCTCCATGCGGACTATAATGAGAAAAATATGGCGAGTCTATTGGTCCCTATTTTCCCTAATAAATTGTTTCTAATGTCCTTGAAGATTATCCAAAAACTTATTTCTTATAAGCTGATTATAATCTATTATTTTCTCTACAGGCTGTGTACTTTACTGCGCTGTTCCCGTACACCGTGCTAGTGATCCTGTTCGCCCGGGCTGTGACGCTGGACGGCTACATGGATGGCATTTCCTTCTACATCACACCACAGTGGCACAAACTACTCACCGCCAGGGTCAGTCTTGGGCTGGAAGTATATAGTAGACTATTATTTGCAGTATTCATAGGGGATAATTTGGGAGTTATATTTGGTAGCTAATTTCTTGTAAATATAGCTCAGCTTGTGTGTACCCTTTGATAGTTTTCCAAGGGGCACAACCAACTGCTGCATGTGAAGGAGTGAGCCAACAAAATAAGATTATAAGAGCCATGGAGTAGCGATAAGGCACCTGTGTAATGTGGTTATACATCTAGAGGCTTGTGTCACATGGACAAACATGAATATTTCCCATGTAACTCCTGAATGTCATACATGGCGACTAAAAGGATGGGATTGGTTTACCCTTGCCAGGCAGCACGTCTACGGAATGGCAGCACCGAAGCTAAATAGTTGGCCCCTTATCCCCAGCTCATATGCAACATAAGACAATGTTGAAAAAGTAAAATGGGGTAGAAGAGGTTTTTTAATGGTGATTTAGACTGAGAAGAAAATAATGGATTGTATTTTGAAAGGCGTGATGGATGAAGCAGCACATTTTTGCATGGGGTGATGTGAGACCGAAGTGGTAAGAATGATGAAAGACTCTTTTTAAGAGATTTTCACTTAAGATTTTTTTTTCTGGACCCCCTTCTCCATCATGTTTAACCCCATTAGGTTTGACATATTAAGAATTTCACCCCATTAATATACATATTCATCTCGAAGGTGTTCTTTGGGATATTTGTTTAAGCTTCAAGGAGGTCTAGGGAGCAATCTAAAAACCTTCCCTTAACTTGCCTTCCCTCCCTTTCACCCAGTGCTAAGTCTGCCAAGTATAAACACCTGAGCCTGTTTACACTCCGGGCTTCATTTGTTTACACTCCGGGCTTCACTTGTTTACACTCTGGTTCCGCTACTCCGGCATGGGGGGGGGGGGGTCCGTCCTAGATAGTCGTTTGTTTCATAACCTGAGCTGAAAAGAGAGAAACTGATGACTTGATTTGAATCTCACTTTGTTTAACCATTCAATACCAGGTCCGTCCTTTTTATTATTTACTAGCTATTAATAGACAATTGTTTTTAGTTTAACCCTTTCACGCATAGGACGCGATTTGAGTCTATTCTGGGATACTTTAAAGCCTGTGTGGCCATCAGGGGTGTTTAGAAACCTTTAGTTTATTTACTTCAACCTCTGCAGTTGTCTTTTAGTTAGCTGTGGGCAGAAAACTAATTTTGGAGAGGTAATTATAAGATTGAGAGAACTCTAGTTCTGATTGCTAATTGGCAACACCTGCATCCAAACGTGCGTGAATGGCTTAAGAAGGGCCTCCAACAATTAACAGGCTTCGAACTATCTTAATTAACCCTTTTTACTACCACAGATCCCTGATACAGAAGGGGTTAAACTATATGGCTCAGGTGATGGGTTTATGGGGTTGACGTTAACTCTTTCAAGATAAGGTGACGCGTTTCTTTTTCGTTTTTCTGGCTATTATTAAACGATTATATTCATATTAGCAAGGGTGTATGGAAGTCAGAGGGTTATTTGCGATATCTTTACCCTTTTAATCCCCCCTGAGCCTTACTAAGCTGTATACAATTGTCTAGTAACAGCCAGAATGTACTGTTAAAATGTGTCATAATCCTCAAGGGGTTAAGAAATGCTTGTCATGAATAGATTTTATGGATGATATTGTTAGAGTTTGACATACAACAAATAAAAAATAAATAAACAAATAAATAACAGGATTAACCCATTTAAGATCCGATTACGTTTTTTTCTGCTTTTTGGATATTATTAGACGATTGTATATAGTTTAGAAAGGAGCTGTGGGAATTATAAGGGTAAAAACTGTCTCAGTTAACCCTCTGATTTCCATTTACCCTTCCTAGTTTGAATATAATAGTCTAATAATAGCCAAACAATAAACAAAAATGCTTAATCGGATCTTGAAAGGGTGCTATTTACTAAACTTACATGTTTACTTGAACTGACACATACAGATATATCTTTTATGTGTGACCTGTGCTGAGATTTGTGTATACATAATCCATGCCAATATTACTATCCACATATAATAACTCATAACGATATTACTCTACACATAAACCATGCCAATATTATTTTACACTTAACTCTAGTTAAGATTTCTCCACACATAACCCATTCAAAAATATCTCTTAACATAGCTCACCCTCATATTTCTTCATACATACTGTAGATAATTATATATATAGATATTGCATAAGTGTGTTGATTTTCGGTGTGAGCGTCCTGGGTTTGAATCCCCGGACTGCCACATGTGTTTGTTAATTTCATTAGTCGAGTTTAGGAGTAAAGTTGGTTAGTGGAGAGAACATAATATTTCTCTACTCTAAGCTTACAATTATATATATTTCTCTACTCAAATGAATACAATACCCCCCCCCCCCCTCAAAAAAATAGGAAAAGTGGGGATTGGGCCTGAGTATATACTGTACTGTACATAAATACATACAAACATACAATTATATATATTTCCCACCTAACCTATATTAACAAATGTGTGTGTGTTAGGTGTGGGCGGACGCAGCCATGCAGATCTTCTTCTCCCTTGGACCATGTTGGGGGGGCCTCATCACCCTCGCCTCCTATAACAAGTTCACCAACAACTGTCTCAGGTCAGGGAGTTGGCTGGGTTCATCTGTCTGTACATAGGCCTCATCCAAATACATTTGTATTTGTTATTACCTCCGTCAGCTAAGTTGGACGGAGGTTATCTTGTCGCCTTCATTGTCTGTTTGTTAACAAGATATTTTAAAAAGTTAGGTACCGATGTTCATGAAATTTGGTGTGCAGATAGGATATTACCCAAGTAAAAAGATAGTCAATTATGGAGGCGATCGGTAGAGCGCATACATCCGCCAGCAGAGGCGGCTCACAAACTTATGAACCAATGTTCACGAAATGTTGGTGGGCAGATAGGATATGCACCAAGGAAGAAGTAATTCCATTTTGGAGGCGATAGGTAGACAGCATAGACGGAGGTAAGCGCTTTCCAGATTGCCCCCTCTAGTTTCCATTGTCTGTTCCCTTTTTCTCTAAAAATCTCTCCTTCGTGGCACCTTTGTAAATAATGTCTTTATTCTGTATAGAGATGCCATGTTCATCTGTGTGGCCAACTGTCTCACCAGCTTCCTATCCGGCTTCGTCATCTTTGGCATCGTGGGCTTCATGGCACACGAGATGGGGGTGCCCGTTGACAAGGTGGCGGCACAAGGTATGTTAAAAATATACTGTACTCAGAAAAGTTGACAGAATGCATATATACACACCTAATTTAAGGGGAGGTTTTTAGTTTGTTCCCTAGACCTCCATCAAGCTTAAAATTACTCCTAGACCCCCTTTCAAGAAAACTGTGTACATTTTGCGGTAGAAAAATGTCTTGGCCGAAGGCCGATTCCTCCTAAATTACAGGCTCGCTTTCGCTCGCCAGGAAAAATTGACAGAAATGGGGCAAAAGTTCTTAAAATTGACAAACTAATGGAGTGAATGTCTTAACATCTGAAATGTATTGAGGCTAAACATGAGGGAAAAGGGGTTCAGAAAAAAATCCCTCAAAGTGGAAATCTCCCCTTAATGTTTACAGGTGCAAGGTATGATAAATATAAACTCCTAAAAGTTGACCCACTGAATATAAACACCAGCCTCATATGATGTTGATAGGCACGAGGTATAAACACCAGCCTCATATGATGTTGATAGGCACGAGGTATAAACACCAGCCTCATATGATGTTGATAGGCACGAGGTATAAACACCAGCCTCATATGATGTTGATAGGCACGAGGTATAAACACCAGCCTCATATGATGTTGATAGGCACGAGGTATAAACACCAGCCTCATATGATGTTGATAGGCACGAGGTATAAACACAACATTATAAAATGTACCGTTTCTGTAGACGAGGATACTTTTCTTTCTTCTCTTTTGACTATCATTAAACCATTTTATTTAGTTTAGGAAGGATGGTGGGAGTCAGAGGGTTATTGAAATTGCCTTGCCAGAATTTAATGAGAAAAGTGTCCTCGTATACTGACAGGGTTAACTCGATAATTGATAAATGTTATATTATGTGGACAAATAATGCATATACTGTAAAATTATTAAATATACATTCCATAATGCTAAACAATTGTCAATGTATATTCAGTATTTCTGTATGGATGATTTGTCCACAGAATACTGATGATGACATAATCAAAATGTGGAAACGTCTATCAACATTATCAACATGACAATACAGATTATTTCTATAACGACTCTGGTTGTCCTTCTATAACGACTCTGGTTGTCCTTTCTATAACGACTCTGGTTGTCCTTTCTATAACGACTCTGGTTGTCCTTTCTATAACGACTCTGGTTGTCCTTTCTATAACGACTCTGGTTGTCCTTTCTATAACGACTCTGGTTGTCCTTTCTATAACGACTCTGGTTGTCCTTTCTATAACGACTCTGGTTGTCCTTTCTATAACGACTCTGGTTGTCCTTTCTATAACGACTCTGGTTGTCCTTTCTATAATGACTCTGGTTGTCCTTTCTATAACGACTCTGGTTGTCCTTTCTATAACGACTCTGGTTGTCCTTTTCCTACTCAAACTTAGAATCCCTAGGACTCTCCCGTTAAGCTCCTCGGTGGTCTAGTTGGTTAGGTGCTGGAGTGCTGCACTACTGGCCTGGGTTCGAACCCTCGCTGGCGCATGACACAAAATATTAATATATGAGTCACTGTACCTATTAAGCCTTCCAAGATCCGATTTCGATTTTCTTGTCTGTTTTCAGGCTACTGTATGCAGATTAGGAACGATGTATGGAAATCAGAGAGTTAATTGAGATAGTCTTTACCCGTATAAGTTCCACAGAGCCTTCCTAAACTGTTTAAAATCGTCAAATGATAGCCAGAACAACCTGTCAAAATGCGTTATTATCTTCAAACGGTTAACCCTTACAGTACAGGCGACGTCTTTTCAATTTTACTCCAGCTATATTTAGACGATTTTCTGCAGCTTAGGAATGATCTATTATAAGGATGACTTGATAATATAGTCTGCAGCCTTTTAATTGCTAGATGTCCTTCCTAAGCTGAATTTAAATTGTCTAATAGTTGCCAGCATATAACGAAGAGGGCGTCACCAATACTGAACGGGTAGATTTCTCAACTGACATTAACCCTCCCTCCAGGCAGCCTTTTCATTTGCTAAACGTCCTTCCTAGGCTGAATTTTAATTGTCTAATAGTTGCCAGAATATAATAAAGTGCGTCACCAGTACTAAATGGGTTTATCTCTCAACTGACATTAACCCTTGCCATATTTCCAGGTGCGGGTCTGGCTTTCATAGCGTACCCGGAGGCGGTGGCCCGGCTGCCCATCTCCCCGCTGTGGTCCATCCTGTTCTTCGTGATGTTGCTGACGCTCGGTTTGGGCTCGCAGTTCACCATCGTCCAGACCGTCATCACCTGCCTCGTGGACTTCTTGAATCTACGCCATCATTATAAGTACGGTCTTGGTTACAGTTGATTTAGTGTACGCCTTACCTTGCCTTACCTTATCTTACCTTATCTCACCTCACCTTACCTTAGCTTACCATTTTACCTCACCTCACCTTGCCTTACCTTATCTAACCTCACCTTACCTTATATTACCTTACCTTACCTTACCTTATCTTACCACCTTACCTTACATTACCTCACCTCAACTTAGCTTATATTACCTTATCTTACCTTATATTATCTCACCTTACCTTAACTTACCATATTTTACCTTACCTTACCTTATATTACCTCACCTCACCTTACCTCACCTTACCTTACCTTATATTACTTTGCCTTACCTTATCTTATATTACCTTAACTTAAATTATATTACCTTATCTTACCTTATATTACATCACCTTACCTTATCTTACCTTACCTTATATTACCTTATATTACCTCACCTTACCTTACCTCACCTTGCCTTATATTACCTTATCTTACCTCACCTTATATTACCTCACCTTACCTTATATTACCTTACTTTGCCTTACCTTACCTTATCTTACCTCATCTTATATTACCTCACCTTACCTTATCTCACCTCACCTTACCTTATATTAACTTATCTTCCCTCACCTTACCTTAGCTTACCACCTTACTTCACCTCATCTATCTTACTTTACCTTACCATACTTTACCTTATCATACTTACCTCACCTCACCTTACCTTACTAACTCACCTTATCTGGTCTGTTTACCATGATTTAGACTTTAGACCATCATCACTCTCCTTGTAGACTTGTTTGGGCTACACAGGCATTATATGTAAGATCTTGTTTAGAATAAACCTTCACAAGTCTTTTACATAAACTAGAACCAAACTTATACTAGCCTGTACTTATAAGTCTGTACAGTACTCATAGACTTTCCCGGTTGGCGCCAATCAAGTAGGGCACTACCCAGGGGAGGCCACATAGGCGTATGATAAGGAGTTTCTGGAACTCCTGTTTCATTTGCCTGGCTTCCCCCACTGTTTCTAGTTGTGTCTCACCTACACAGAGTAATCCACTAACTTTCACAAATACCTCCTCCTATTCATTTCACTACACCACATTTCTTTCCAACACACCTAAATTACCCCTAACGTACCTTGATTTTGCCTCTCTATCACTCTCTCAACCTTGGGGGGCACTTGTTACAGGCAGCTTTGCCTTTTGTCTCCTTCATGCATATAGAAAAAAATAATGTATATAGTTCTCCTTGAACCCAGCATTATAAATAAGATTTTGGTTTAGATTTGTCACTCAAGGATAATAGTGCTCTATTTACTGTATTTCTATCCATCTATTGATCTATCTACCCCTCTATATCCATTAAACCATCCATATCTCTCCCTTCCCCAACATATACACGTAGACTACACACAAATATACATGCATACACACATGCATATACATACAGTATATATATATATATATATATATATATATATATATATATATATATATATATATATATATATATATATATATATATATATATATATATATATATTATACTGTATATACATAATACCCATACACACAAATACATACAGCCCTGCCATCTGTCAGGACCTTAATATGTGTGAGGTTTGTTTACAATATCTATAATACCTTTTTCATAATCCTAGCAGCATTTTTTATAATATTACTGTGGGTGTTTATATGCTTGACTCTTTAATCGAAGCTGTCTGTGAGGATCACAATATTTGTAGTTGATGTTGTTGTTGTTGTTGTTGTCGTTGTAGCAGTAGTAGTATTGCTATTATTTTAATGTATTTATCTTTTTTATATTTTGTATTAATTTATATATATACTGTACAGTATATACCTGTATATATATATATATATATATATATATATATATATATATATATATTGCCAGACGCTGTGATCCCCGAAGGGGGGATATATATATATATATTTTTTATTTTTTATTTTTTATTTTTTTTTCAACTCCTATTCTGGGTTTAGGCAGTGACCAACCCCTCCCCTTGTGTGTGTTGCAGGAAGATGTGCCTGTTGGTGTGTGTGTCGGGGTGTGCTATCGGCTTGACCATGTGTACCAGGCACGGCATGTACATCCTGCAGCTCCTGGACAACTACTCCGGCACATACTCCGCCCTCATGATTGGCTGTGTGGAGGTCAGTACATTAGTGTTTAAGGGGAGGTTTTTACTTTGCTCCCTAGACCAAACCTAACCTCCTAACCTAATCTAACCTAACCTCCTAATCTAACCTAACCTAACCTAACCTAACCTAATTTAACCTAACCTAACCTAACCTAACCTCCTAAACTAACCTCCTAACCTAACTGATATACCTTCACCTGACCTGACCTGTCTTCCAGTGCTGATCACAAATTTTGTAAGCAATATCTTTGAATGCAATATGGTACCACTGGTCACAAAGAATGAACGTGATTATATCTTAGGTCACTAAAATGCAATGTAATTATAAAGTTTGTTTATTCATTTGCATTGGCCATACATGTTTAAAACTATGTCAAGTAGTTAAATTGAAGGATTTTACAATGTTCATGGCGTCACTGGCGTCGTCACGTGTTTTTGCCCTTTTCTAGTGTGGGTTTGAACTGCCAGGGAATCACTAGGGTTCATTAATCATACTGGCTCTAACCTGTGACACGCATGACACCTGCCCTCTCCCTCCCTCCCCCCCCCCCTTCTCCCCCCTCTCTCTCTCTCTCTCTCTCTCTCTCTCTCTCTCTCTCTCTCTCTCTCTCTCTCTCTCTCTCTCTCTCTCTCTCTCTCTCTCTCTCTCTCTCTCTCTCTCTCTCTCTCTCTCTCTCTCTCTCTCTCTCTCTCTCTCTCTCTCTCTCTCTCTCTCTCTCTCTCTCTCTCTCTCTCTCTCTCTCTCTCTCTCTCTTCTCGTTTGCCTGTAGCCCTATACTACCAACACTCAGTATATAACCACTATTTCTCCTGCCTATCAGCTGATCGCGGTGTGTTGGGTGTACGGTGTGGATAACTTCATGGCTAACGTGAAGCAGATGTTGGGCCACGATCCCTTCCCGTACTACTACTGGCGCACCGTCTGGAAATACATCACACCCACCAGTGTTTTTGTGAGTTTAAAGAGAAACGAGATGATGGTGTTTGAATGTTAATGGTATTATTTTGATGTACTCTGCGTGTAGGGGGAGGGCTGGCCTTATCAAGAGTGAGGTTTGGTATCCTCTACCCAGCCTCAGCCGTTTCTGTCTGTCTCTTTTACTGTCGTACTTTTCCCTTCTGGGAGCAGGGGCTAGGAATCCTCCTCCCCTTGTAATATTCACCTACTAGACGAAACAAAGGGAAGAGGGAATGCGAAAGTGGTCCAGGACCCTAAGAACTGAAACTTTAAATGTTGTTTCTGTTCGCGCTCTGTCTCAAGTCTGCCACCCCCAGCGAGGGGCGGGGGGGCATGTGCCTGAGTATATACATGCATACATACTCTGTGTGTGTGTGTGTGTGTGTGTGTGTGTGTGTGTGTGTGTGTGTGTGTGTGTGTGTGTGTGTGTGAGTATATACATGCATACATACTCTGTGTGTGTGTGTGTGTGTGTGTGTATGTGTGTGCCTGAGTATATACATGCATACATACTCTGTGTATGTGTGTGTGTGTGTGTGTGTGTGTGTGCAACCTCAAGCAAAAGTGAAAAGAAATTAAAGTAAAAGTATGGAGTAGATTATTGCCTACTGCATCTACTAATTAAAGTAAAAGTATGGAGTAGATTATTGCCTACTGCATCTACTAATTAAAGTAAAAGTATGGAGTAGATTATTGCCTACTGCATCTACTAATTAAAGTAAAAGTATGGAGTAGATTATTGCCTACTGCATCTACTAATGTTTGCCCTTTAGAGCGTGTGGTGATGGAGACACCTACTATCCTGATACACAGGAATGACAGGGTCTCACCATTATTCACGCTACCAGAGAATACCTCATGGTTAAGGGGGGATGGGCCGCTTTTCTGGACCACTTTCTCCCTCATGTTTAGCCCCATTAGTTTTCAGATGTTAAGATGTTTGCCCATTAGTTAGTCGATTATAAGACCTTTGGCCCCATTTATTCGTCAATATTTAGACCTTTCGTGCTATTTAGGTGTCGATTTTTTCCCTGGCGAACGATAGTGAGCCTGTAATGTTGGAAGAACCGGCCTTCGGCCGGGATATTTTTCTACCGAAAAATGTACAAATTAATCTAGAAGGGGGATCTAATGGATATCTTTTTTTTTAATTTGATGGAAGTCTAGGGAGGAAACTAGACAAATAGTGAATACATGCAAAAATTGCCCAAAATGTGAACCATCCACCCTTAAATTCCAGTTTCTCAATGAACGTTTATAGATTATGATAGGCTAGACAGGTGACCTTACTCATACTGAACTTGTTCCAGCATATTAGTTACAGTCAGTAACATAGAGTGCTTCAGTAACATAGTATAAAATATTAAGTTAACTCTTTCAAGCTCCAATACGCGTTTCTGTTCTGTTTCTGGCTACTATTAGACGATTTTATTCAGATTAGTAACGGTATATGGAAGTCAAAGGATTGATTGAGATAGTATTTACCCTTTTAATGCCCACAGATACTTCCAAAGCTGCATAAAATCGTCTAAGGATAGCCAAAATAAACTGCTAAAACGTGTCAGAGCTTCAAAGGGTTAATATCCCCCGGCCTCTGCCTAGTGATATTGATCTTCATATGCATCGACTACTTCCCCTCGGGCTAGAGAAAGTACAAATTTCCCATGTTGGAAGCTGACAAGTTGACCTTAACCAAACATAACATAATGGAACTGAACTGAAGTAGACTAAGCTGAACTGAACTAAAGGAATCTAAACAAAACTTAATTGAATTAGATTATACCAAGCTGAAATCAACTCCTCTCAAACTAATCTCTCACTCTCTCTGCAGATAATCTTGATCTTCACTTTCATCGACTACTCTCCCTCTGGCTACGGAGAATACAAGTTCCCGGCGTGGGCTGATGCGCTGGGCTGGATGATCTCCTTCTCCTGCATCATGGCCGTCCCCATCCGCGCCGCCTGGCTCATGGCCGGCAAAAGTGGACCTCTCTGGGCGGTTAGTCCCCTGGGGATTTGTTACAATACTCAATATGTGTTTATCTGTCTATCTATCTATCTATCTATCTATCTATCTATCTATCTATCTATCTATCTATCTATCTATCTATCTATCTATCTATCTATCTATCTATCTATCTATCTATCTATCTATCTATCTATCTATCTATCTATCTGTCTATCTATTATTAATTTTAGAGTATAATTATTAGTAGTACAGTAGTAGTAATAAGTAAGTACTATTATCAATTTGTCATTATTACAATACCCCTTTCATGGTATTGAACTTGAACATATTCCCACCATACAGTGGGATTTGTTCAGCTCTTTAACCATTGTGCTACAACTGGATTTAAAGATAATTTAATTATATTTCATTTGGATCTAAGTACTGCATATCAGGTGTGTACAAAACTATTTAATTTCATAGTCACTACTGTACTGTATTATCATTTTTATTAGTATGATGCTCTCAACTATATCATTATTAATGGTGTTATTATTATTATTATTATTATTATTATTATTATTATTATTATTATTATTACAGCGTGTGCAGCAGTTGTGTCGTCCTGATGCAGAGTGGGGACCAGGCAGACGATCCAACGATGCTGCTCTCAACTACATCGACTCCAAGACGCCGCTGGCCAATGGTAAGTCAGCAGCATATAATGTACAGTTGGCCACATTAGTTCTGTTCCCCCTTGAGATCTATGTATCAAAATAAACTAGTATGAGTGAATTGCGAATGTGGTTTAATTTAATCATCTGATGAGTTACCCACTGCATAAGAAACTACACTCGTAATTCATTCTTGCACATAATATGTCCATGTATAAGATCACAGAGAAGAACAGAACTTATGTGGCCAACTGTACACCCAAAGTCAATAGTTGGCGAGAGGGTACCGGTACCTATTTCCAATCTATTAATTTACAATGTAGTGTAACATAATTACCATTGACATTCAAAATACTTGCATGAAGTGACTGAGTGGAGTAAGCGGTCTAGGTAAGTTGAATGGAGAACAATAATATTAGTATGCATAATATATTTTGTTGTTTTCCTTTCTTTTTCCCAGCTGACGGTAAATTGCCATCTCCCATATTTGATCACTATGTTATTACTAGGATTTTGTAGCGAAATGAGGTGCTATTTTGTGAAAAATTGCCATTAGTATGACACAGAGCCATAGTAGCATCATATTATGCCATTGAGTATGGAGAAATCAGTTGTTAAGGGATTCAATGTACCGTCAGTTGAAATAAAACTTACAATATTGTAAATTGAGCTCATATAAGGGTTGAGAGATTAATCACACTCAATAATACCAAAAGATTATACAGCATATACATTTATTACATCCTTATATGTTTACAGTGTAGATAATTTGAATAGCGTATAATCACTAACTATTACTATTTGTCCACAGATGACGAGCAAGATGAGATGGACCAAGACTTGCCGTACCTGACCCGAGTGTCCGAAGACGAAGAGGACGACGGCCTGCACATGAAGCCTCCATCCAGGGCCAAGGTCTAGACTCACACTCCATCATCAAGGTCTAGACTACCATGACCCAATTAGGAGTCTAGATTCCAACGTTGCGATCAAGGTTTAAATTCCAACGTTGCGGTCAAGGTCTAGATTTCGACACCACAATTTCGCGTCAAGATTCCAATGTTGCAATCAAGGTCTAGATTCTGACTCTGCAATTAAGAGTGTATAGTCCAACGTTGCATCAAGGTTTATGCTCCAAAGTTGTAGTCAAGATCTAGATTCCAACATTACAGTTAGAATTTTAGATTCCTAATTCATCATCAAGGTCTAGATTCTGACACCACGATTAGGAGTCTAAATTTCAACATTGCGATCAAGTTCTAGATTCCGACATTGCAATCAGGGTCTAGATTCCAACTCCATGATTAGGAGTTACGATTCCAACTATATGATCAAGATCTAGACGCCAACTTCGCAATCAAACTCTAGACTCCATCTTCACGATTTAGATTTGAAGAGGCCTTAGAGGGACAAGGTCTACACTGCTTCAGCCTCACCAAAAGGATCCTAGGCTCCAACTTCATGATTAAGGTTCCATTCATGACCTTGGGGATTGAGAACTCCATATAAGATTCAAACTTCGCCATCAAGAGCTAGACTCCAGCTTTGTGATCATGGTCTAGATTCTAACTTTTCGATTAATGCTTAGTTCCCAGCTTGAAATTTGAAGATTCCTTAGCAGCCAAGATCAAGGCTGCTTCAACCTCATGTCCAGCCTCGCCATTAAGGCTTACATCGCTGCCTCAAGATCATGGCCTAGTCTCCAGCCGCATTTGGAAGTGTCCCAAGAAGATCAAACCCTAACTTCACGATCAAACTCTTCAGTAGACTCCAGCCTGATGATTAAGGTTTAGTTTCTGGCCTTTAGATTTAAAGATGATTTCGAGGGCCAAGATGTAGACTTAGCCTTGTGATTAATGTGTAGTTCTAGCCCATGCAATTCCGGCTTATTTTCTAGCCATACCCTAAATTAAAATATAGACTCCAACCTTGCGATCAAAATCTAGTTTTCTGCTGCAATGTCATGACGGCTTAATGAGCTAAGATCTTGGCAATAATATCAGCTTCAAGGTCCTTATTCGGAGCTTATAGTTTAGCCTTGAATTTTGGGGGTGTTTTCAGTCTTGAGATTTGAAGATTAAAGCCTTGATATATAAGTCACAAATTACAGTCTCCAATTTTGGGTTCTGATCTCAGCCTCATATTGTATGGCTATTTTCAGTCTTAATTTTTAGGGCTTTTGATATCAGCCTTGAAATGTAAGGTCTTATATTCTCTACTAATATTTTTAGGGATCATGTCACACTTTGGTAATTAGAGCTTTGTGACCAGCTCAAGCTCTTTACTAGGTCACATATTATTTTGAGCACTAGATTAATGCCTAAAGTTGAAAGATTAAGCAGTAAACAAAAGATCAAGCTCTACATTCGAGCCTTCTTTCTCCAGCTCTGCAGAGAAGGAAATAACGTTACTCTTTGCAGTTGTTTCAAATTCCATTCCTTAGTACATTGTATCATATAATGAATCTGATTTGGTTTCTGTGAATATCTAAATATGAAGTTATTTATCAATGTTCTCAGAATACTTTGGATAATTTTATCCTGTTCCTAAATAAATTTATTATTCAGAGATTTATTATTATTATTATTATTATTATTATTATTATTATTATTATAATACAATATCTTGAATTATTCTGCATTGTTCTATCATCTTGGCATAGTCAATTATTAAGCAACTACATGAAATCCACCGGGCTGAAGCCATGGTCACACATACCCGGCTTATTTACCAGCATTGATAAACCAAAGATCTGCTATGTCATTTGAGTCTGCAAATATTGCAGCATTATTTACAAAGGTTACTTAATTTGTTTATATATTAATCTGCCTTGAGCATAGTCTTCCTGTTTGATCTTAGAGTGTATGTTTATTAATTTTGTATTATTATTGTAGTTATTTATTTACTTATTTTATGCTAATTAATTGCTGTTACCAGGTTAAGTATGTGTAGTTATGTGCGAGTTTCTTCAACCATAGACTATATATTTATTATTTATCTATTTACTTATTTATTCTAGTTAATTGCCATTACCAGCATCAGTATGTCCACAACTGTACATACATACATGTTGAGTAAATCTGGGCGATGCACATGGGCAGCCCTCTAGTAGTTTGCGACATTACGACCAGGTTCAGTACGTCCTCGACTATACAGTACAGTACTATATAATGTGGACAGACGAGGGCACTGTATACCGATAATGGCAGCCCTCTTGGAGTTAGCGACATTGTTCCCGTGGCCAAATCTAAACTAATTTAAGCTAACTGATCTGACTAAACTTGATCTGACCTCAAAATGTTGAAGTGCTACCTATATAAGCTAGTTCCTTTTAGTTTAGCTGGTTCGGATTGCAAGAAGTGGTTTCATGGTTCCTTTATTTATTCTCTAGTTTCTATTACGACGCGAAATTGTCAAGTTACCATGCAATGAACCTGGTACAAGATGCGGTGGATCCATTGTATATACAAGGCCTGTGAGATCATTGAAGGTTGTCACTCTAATTCACTGGTCATTAAACTACAAGCAAGGTTGCCAACATGTACGATTTGGAAGACTGGCAAACCTGATAAATTTTACCTATAACGTGGTCATTAAATCACCCATACGATTGTGTTCCCGATCAGTTGGGTTGTGTCTTCACTGAGAATACGGCCTTTATGTGAATGACTTTCCTTCCCTATTGCTAATACCACAACTGTAAAAAGTGGAAAGTTCATAAATTCACCTGCAAACTATTACTAAACTGTCGCTCCATCATAATACTTGTACCAGGTTCCCTTCTTGGCAACTGTACCATTCATGCCTTTGTAAAGATGATGTGTACCTGTTATCCTCTCCTGAGGTTTTGTAATGTTTATTTTTAGGTTTGTTTTTAATTGATCTGTGTATTTTAATGTGACGATGTATAGCAAATTACCCGTATCTTCCATGAGGGCCAGTAGGCTCAAGAGAATAAAATAAATAAGAAGAGAAGAAGGGAGAATATGGTATGTAAAGGAATGAAGGAATGAGAGGGAAACAGGAGATAGAGAAAATTAATAAATAGAAAATGAGAGAGCTATGACTTATTAGTAAATTAAAAGAAGACAATATGAGGTAGAAAGAACAGTAACTCAATAATTGTCTTGGACCTCATTTTTCATAATCCAAATATGTCAATAACAGCTGATTTATGAATGCAGTTACAAATACATAAATAATAAAACTATATTTATGATCTAATTGTGAGTGAATTACATCAACAAATCAATCTGGATGGTTCTATTTGCATGGGGAAAGGAATACAATAGGTCCAACACTTTTATAAGTGACTATACCTACTAAAACAACATATCCCTTAATAAATCAGGGTTATTGTAATGTTTAATTTGGTGCAATGAAAACTGTCTAGTCGTAAGTGAAGGTTGTACATTTGTGCAGTCCTGCACCTGTACAGTCAATGTAAATAGGTAAATATTGATATATATTAATTATAGACTAACTTTAGCCTCTTGGTGTTATAAGCAATATAATATTTCGATAGCAGCTCCTTTTGTGTTGGTTTCAAGGAGAAACTTTAATATGACAATACAAGACTAACGCAATTGATATTTAGCGTGTTATACAAAATTTATGACTGTTTAAGTTATTCAATATTACTAAAGGTTATTCATAGAATTGGTTTCATCTCTTCCAATAATTGAAATATTTGTGTATAAACACACAAGTCAGGGGTGCGTACCATCCGACCATAGTGCGACTACACTTTCAGAAACAGATTCTTCCTTTTGCTATGAGTCTGAAGGCATAGCATCCCGTTGGTTATAGCAGAGGTGTAATGTTAGTTATATTAAGGGCGGGGAATAGTCATGCTATGGACATTGGAACCAACTCCAGGTTTGAGCGCAAACGAATTTAAACCAAGTTTGTAATTGTCAAATCTACTTTATTTGATATGATAAAAGGTGCAATACAGGGTTCCATTGCGTTTCCCCCTACTCTATATTTTGTTCTTGAAGGCAAAGTTAGTTGTATTATGAACCATATTGGATACAGTGTATGCTGTTATAATATAGCTGATAGTGCTGTGATAGATTCGCCCCTACTCTAGTGTGTATCATACTTAGCACGCACAACAAACCTCCCCCTCTTCAAAGATCGACAATAATCATTCTTCTTGATATATATAATGGCTACAAATTGTCCGCAGGGTTTATTTACTTGCTGAATATTCTCTTGGTAATGAAGAAATTGGTATTTTATTCATTGTGTACAAGATTACAGTACAAATATCATGATGTCCAATTGTCTATCTTCGTTCGAGGGAGGCTGGCACTTTCCATATCAGGCGATCCGAGAGACTACATTCCATATGCCATTAAAGACTTTAAACTTGTTACACTCAATATAAATCCATTCACCTTGACATTACATCATTGAGATCAGTTTACAATCACGCTAGTAATGAAATAATTGGTATATTATTGGTATTTTGGGAATCGTGTCTAAAATCGCCTGATAAGTTGTAAATATAAAATTGAATGACTGCACTTTTGCATGTTAGAAGAATATGTGTTCGAAATGAAGTGGTTGTACAGTACGCTTATGCCTTTCTTATTGTATTTATAAATAATCCTAGTGACTTATTTATGGTCCACATCTTGTAAGCCAGTTTTGTGACTGTTTCCTTTTTTATCAAGAGACAAAGTCATATTAAAGAGAATCAATCAGAGAGAATGAATGTCAATTTATTTTTAAGGGGATTTTCTTTATGAGTTTGAGGTGATGTAATAATTGTATTTATTCTGATGTAGTGATATTATGGCTGCCTTGACATTGAAGCTGTGGAAACATTAATATTTTATTGAAATTCCCTTAGGAAAATATGCTATCTTGAGTGATTATGAGACTTAGATGAAGAAAAAATATAATTTTGGGTGTAATGAGAATATATTTTGACAGAGGAATAGTTATGATCTTATCGACTAAGGCTAAGCCATTGAAAACTATTAATCATATATGAACTATATATTGTGAGTATTTTTAATATCTCAAGAGCTTACTATAGATACTTGTTAACCAGCAAAGAGTATAATAAATCGAAGACTTCCTGAGATGTGCGTATTAGATAAATGTGTGTATCCATAACGAGTGAGCCAGAATTCCATGTATGTGTGATTACAAATATCATATGCGTGTGTCCATCTGTCAGTGTCATTGCTATCGACCTATTGCACATTACTGGTGATAGTTGTTCTAGAGCTGTTAAATATATTCTTTAAGCTTGCCATAGAGTAAACCTTGTATTCTTCCTAGTGCAGCAAGAAGGATGGTGATAGTGGTGGTGATGATTGTATGTGGAGATTACGATATGTATGATTAATGGAAGGTAATTACTGATGACGGCATTAGTGTTAGAAAACGTACAGTAGTTGTGAAGGTGGCATTTGTGATTATGGTATTGGGTATTTTAAGTAGTGGTGAATATATTGCTGGTAGTTATGGTTCATGTTAGTGGTGTTATAAAGGCTTAAAAGATCCTCACTGAGTGGTGTCCACAAGGGAGAGTGCTAATGATGTAGATGCACTATAACTCTGAAGGTATTCAAGTGGACAGTCACCCAGGTCAAGGCTCTGGGTCAGCCAGAACTATAGGCTGACCCAATCCCATCACTCCTTGCTCAATGGAGACGGTAACAACTTGCAGTGATGTGGAAAACTTCCACGACCTGTGATGGGTGTGATCCGGGTCCCTCAAAAGTGGGACATAAAAGTGCTAACCACTACAACAACAATATGATGATGAGGGTAAACCTAATGATGATGATGTTGGTGATGAGGGTAAACCTAATGAAGATGATGTTGGTGATGATAAATATTGTAGTTAAAGTAAAATTGGTTAAGTGTTTATAATGATGATGATAGGGCATATAATGATATTGAGGAGGATGTTGACATTAACAATGATGGTATTGGATATAGAAGCATGACACAAGGAGAAACAGTGAAGATAATGAATAGAGCATTTTTGATGTTGAACAAATTGGACGATTGGTGAACATGTTTATGATTAGCACCATAACTGACGAAAACAAAAAAACTGAGGGCTGTGTGCTAGCATTCGGTGCTGCTAGTATTACTGTAGATCTCTTGCTTACAGGAGTACCGCTTTATATCAAACTAGTGCCTCTTCCGGCTAACATCGTAGAGCTTACCCTTTCCATAGAATGACACCTTTTTTCCATATTATTCTGGCTACCACTAAACTATTTTATTCAGCTTAGGAATACATACATACATACATACATACATACATACATACATACTGTACATGCATATATATATACAGTGCACCCATACAATTTAAAGAACGAGTAACCGGTATGGACTACAGTTTCATTCGCTCGTAAAAGTTCCAGACTTTTGCAAATCAAATACTTAAAAAGCTCAATAAAAATCAAACAGATAAGAAATATGGGTCCGTGAAACTTTTAGCACCCACATGACCTTCCTAAACTGCACAGTCATTTAAATGAAGCCAGTATAGAATACAAAATTAGTGTCATCATAGTGAGAGGGCTAACTGACTATTCTGTGAGCTACCCTATATGTACGTCTGCTGAAGATAGTCGCTTATAAGTACCCAAATATATTATAGTTTATTGAAGTAGGTATAATATAGATACAGCTGTAGTCATGTCACCAATACCAGTGTGTTAAAACAAAGTTGCCTCTGGAAATGTATTTACTGTGTTGGTGGTGTAATGGTTTAGATGCTTATGTTCTGGGTCTGGTGTCCCGAGTTTGAATCCCGGGAGGATCATATGCTTTCCTTAGTGTATTCAAGTACAGATGATATACATATATAGTTCAATAAATTAAAACGTTCCACCAGTTCGAGTTGCATCCCAAACTCCAACTCATTCATTCAGGAAAGAGTAAGTGATGGTAGGATATCAGAGGTCGATTCTCTTGGTGTGAGATTGATAGGTGGCCACATAGAAATATATCACTCCTTCTACTTGGCACTATACATCTGTGAGCAGAATGAGAGAATATCAACAGATAATTAAACACACATACCATCTTCAAAGTAAAATCAACTAAAATAGAATATAATTTTGTCTTGTTTCTGTCTTACATGGATGCCGATCTCTTGATAAAAAATGTATATGTATGCACTTAGCGCTGCAAGCTTTAGTGATTTCAAGCAGAGGATAATATTGTGTGCAAGATCAGACACATATCAGTAGCTTCTGGCACAGATGTAGCTCAAATAAATCTTAACTTCAGCTTATACACATACTCAAGCTAAGCATAATGTAAAGAGCAAAATATTGATTATAAAAAAAATAATATATACTGTAGGTGGAACAAACCTCTTTAGATTACGAAAGAGAACCTACGTTAAAAGAATAAGTTGAAAGAAAGCTTGTTTGCCAATAATAAATAATGACCGATTGTAGAGTGAAATAAGGCCAAAAAAAAAAAATTATGGACTGAGAAAGAGAACCAGCATAAAAAGGAAAAAAAAAACACGATATTCCAGAGGCAAGCTCACTGGTGCTCTAGTCCAGCTGTTCTTTGTTATGTTACTCTCACTCTCTCTAGTCAGGTGTTCTTGGTGGGAGAACATTGTAGAACTTCAACACATGGTAGTCTATCTTTAATATACCCCAACAACAGAGATTGTATAAATGCTGTAGGAGTAACTTCATGTATTATGTCATCTAGGAAGAAAATGAATGATGGAGCTCAGAGTTTGTCAAAATCTTGAGAATTGGATAATTTACTACATTATAAGTTTGTTTTATCATTAGCATACACACTGCTAACTTGGAAGACGCTATGTAACCTACTACTAAGCATGAACAAATATATGCAAATCAGAATCTATCTATCTATATATACAGGGTGTTCCAGTAATGCTTTTCATAAATTATATGGTGGACTCATCAGACAAAAATAAGAATAAATTACTCTATGAACATGAGGTTGAGTATTTATAATAACGGAGTTATTACACGATTTAAGCTAACGATAGATACAATGCCATTCAGTCCAAGGGGTAATGTTGCCATTTTAGTGGATTATATCCATTTGGCCTTCGCTATCGCTTGCTAGCCTCAAGATAGTGAGCAGTAGCGATCTGACTTTTCGGTAGAAAATATGTCCGGCTTCGCCGGATTTGATTATCCTACCGAAAACATCAGCTCGCTACCGCTCGCTAGCCTGAAGAGAGAACGCCGATTGGATCTTGAGGCTAGCAAGCGATAGCGAAGGGCAAATGGATATAATCCACTAAAATGGCAACATTACCCCTTGGACTGAATGGCATTGTATCTATCGTTAACTTAAATCGTGTAATAACTCCGTTATTATAAATACTCAACCTCATGTTCATAGAGTAATGTATTCTTATTTTTGTCTGATGAGTCCACCATATAATTAATGAAAAGCATTACTAGAACACCCTGTATACTATATTGATCAGTATCCATCTAACCATCTACATCTCTCCCTCCTCCAAATACATTCACATACACACTTATACACATACAGTATATATATATATATATATACAAATCAGAATGTGTAAGTTAATTAAGATACAGTGCACCTTGACGAACTGATTCTACCATTCCAGTCTCGTATACAGGGTTCATGTGGTGTTGTAAGAAGAAATATAGATACTTGAAGCTCTATCAGTCATTTTATAATAGATTACACTGGAATTGTATGTATTATAAAACCATGTGATGACCAGAACCTACCAATGAGGTTAAGAAATGAGTGCCTCTTATATAAATGCTCACTTTACTGTCCCTGTACTTATCATTCCAAGCTGGTGCAATAGTCTGCTGTGTCAACCTTGTGCTTTACTCTGACATTCACCATCCTGCCTGGCGCACATTGAGACACAGACAACACAGGCGACGCAGCACAGACCAGAACAGATATTTGCAGATAGTTATCCCAAATTAGATGTAGTCCAACATCTATGTGCTGTTCGGTATTACAATGTGCACACTCTATTTCTAAATAACTATCTGCATATTTATTCTCTGTTCGGTGCTGCATCGGTCATGTTGTCTGGGTCACAGCGTGCACCGCGTCTTATGGGTGAAGCCACTTTAACCTTGGTAACTTGTTGGCAACTGTGTTACCAACAGTGTTGTTATCCACACTGTTGTCAACAATGTTCCTTGGTGTGCCCACACCTTTACATCCTACTAATGTATAGTAAGGTGTAGACATAAGGACTGGATGTATGAATTAGTTGGTATGGGTGAACGTAGACTATAGCACCTCAAATCTCAGGTGGGTGGTGTGTTGTCCAAATAAACCCTTCAAAGCAGTTTTAATCGGTCTTCTATTTCATAGGTTTGCTATGATTGGTTTGTTTGGAGAGTAGAAACAAGTGTCTTCTGACAGGTGAAGGATTGCTGATTAGGTCTGATGCGTTTTGCTATTCCCGTTGAGTTCTGTAAATGCTACCAATCCCCTCCACCCTTTCAAGCAGAGTGTGACTTTTTTTATTTACTCCAGCTACCACCAAATGATATTGATGAACTTAGGAAAGACCTCTCATTGTTAAAGGGTAAAATAGATGATTACCTGGGTATGTGCCAGAGTACATACATACATACATACCCATCTGACTAGTAGAGATCCTTCTTAAGTGAAGCTCAGCAATATTGTCTGGAGGCTCCTAGGATAGAATATATATTATGTTCATCTGATTGACATGTTCAACTTAATAACTTTTACACTAATAGGGTATTGCCTTTTGGAGTAATTTGTCGTAAAGAATCCACCACATATTTAACTCGATAACTTCTACACTAATATCGCATTTTGGGGTAATTTGTAAAGAATCCATCAATCCATTCCATAATCAAGTAAACGCTACCGTCTTTCCTAAAGGCAATCACGTCCAAAACTGATAAAAATAACTCTTGGCTTAAAAAGATAGAAGTACACCTGTGAGTACCAATTACCACTAAAAGATAAATTAGCATAGTTCACCATTTTCATTCATACAACGATTTGTTAATTCCATTTGTTTGGTAAAACTACACTAATAGCTATTATCCCAACAACCATGATAAATGTAAGAACAAATTAAGGGGGTCACCTTCTTTTTTTCTCTTTCTCTCCTTTTCTCTCTTTCTCTGGCTATATTCGGCTCCATTCAGCCAACTATTTTAAGACGTTTATCCCCATCCAGGTGTCGATTTCTTCCTTAAGTTAGTTCAGAATATATAAGCCTAAGAATGTCTATTTAGTTACTTCTCATTCTTCAGCTTGGCCAAGCAGGGAAAGTGTTACGGGGGGTGACCTGCTTTTTTTTTATTTGTCGTGTTTTCTCTATTTCTATGGCTTGTATCCATTCGGGCCCATTCAGCCAACTATTTTAAGACTTTTATCCCCATCTAGGTGTCGATTTCTTTCTGGCTAGCGATCCAGCACTATATGAAGAAATCTGGCTTCGCCGGAGACATTTTTCTATCGAAAAATGTACAAATTTAGCCAGCTGTCAAAAATATTTTTAAAAATTTGTTGGCTCGCTACCGCTCACCAGTAAAAAATTGACACCTGGATGGGGATAAACGTCTTAAAACAGTAGGCTTAATGGGGTCGAATGGATACAGCTTAGAGAGAGAGGGAGAGAGAGAATAAAAACGATGTGTGTCCCCTTAGCCACCACCTGGACGAACATAACAGTCAGGTATGCACTGTCAACATGTTAACGTGCATAATAGACCCACACAGCTGGAACACCACTGCTACACTCTAGGACCGGGTTTTGTTTTTATTTATCTTTCTCTCCTTTGTTTTCTCTTTCCCTGGCTTGTATCCATTAGGCCCCATTCAGCCACTGTTTTAAGACGTTTATCCCCATCCCGGTGTCGATTTCTTCCTGGCGAGCGATAGCAAGCCAGCATTGTTTGGAGAAGTCCGGTTTCGCCGGAGAAATTTTTCTATCGAAAAATGTACAAATTTAGGTTGCAGTCAAAACAAAAATATATATATGGTGGGAAAATATTGACACCTGGGTGGAGGTAAATGTCTTAAAACAGTAGGCTGAATGGGGCCGAATGGATACAAGCCAAAGAGAGAGGGGGAGAGAAAGATAACAAACGCGAGGTGGGCTCCGTTAAGTGTTCTATATTGCACGTTTGAGTTTAACAGTGTAGCCGACGTGAGCACTAATAAGGCTATACACCCCTGGGAATCTGGGAACCTTCAAGGGGGAGGGAGTTATTTTTTAGGGACCCCTTTCTCCCTCATGTTTAGCCCCGTAGTTTTGAGATTTTCAGATGTTCGCCCCATTAGTTGGTCGATTTTAAGACCTTTCACCACATTTTGTTATCAATATCAAGACCTTTCGTGACATTCAAGTGTCAATTTTGTCCTGGCGAGTGATAGCGAGCCTGTAGTTTTGGAGAAACCGCCATCGACTGGGACAATTTTCTAGTGAAAATGTATAAATTTATCATGAGGAGAATTGATTAAACTTGATGGAGGCCTGGGCAGAAACCTAAAGCAATAATAAATAAATATATAAGCATAAACTAATTAAGGGGGTTCACCTGCTTTTGTATATTTCTATCCTTTTCTCTCTTTCTCTGGCTTGTATCCATTCGACCCAATTTAGCCAACTGTTTTAAGACGTTTATCCGCCTCCAGGTGTCAATTTCTTCCTGGCGAGCCAGCATTGTATGGAGAAATCCGGCTTCGCCGGACACATTTTTCTATCGAAAAATGTACAAATTTAACTTGCTGTCTAAATAAAAATATATATATGCTGGCTCGCTACCGCTCGCCAGGAAAATATTGACACCTGGATGGGGGTAAACGTCTTAAAACAGTAGGCTGAATGGGCCGAATGGATACAAGCCAAAGAGAGGGAGAGAAAGATAAAAAAGCGAGGTGGGCTCCCTTAAATAAACCTTACCCCCTAAGTCGAGTTCTGAAGCATTTGGTACATATGAAACATCGTGCGGTCTGGTTCGGTACTGGTTCCCATGGGTGTGTAGGTATTAGTGCCCATTACCGTACACAGGGTTACGTACACAGGTAGCAGTCACACACACACACACACACACACACAACTCGCTCTTGCCTTACAGAGACATTTCCTCGTCTTCCCAAATATCTCTCAAAATATCTTGTATAAACCTTCATCTTAAAAGAAAGTCTAGTTTTGCTATTGGGTAACCTAATTCTTAATGGAACTTATAAATTTGTAAGCAATCAAAATTTATAAACGTGGATAAATTGTAATAAATGTAATAAAATGTGTTGTTAATTTGATTGGTGATTTTCCTTTGTCCTTTATGACCCCCTCTCCCGCATGTTTAATGCGGATAGTTTTGAGATTTTAAGACATATGGCCTTTGTGGCAATTTCAAGACCTTTCGTGCCATTTGAGTGTCGATTTGTTTTCCTGGTGAGTGATAGCGAGCCTGCAATTTAGTAGGAATCGGCCTTCGACCTGGGCATTTTCTACCGAAAAAATTTCACGTTTACGTTGTGGGACCTGCAGAGGGCCTCTCTAGGGCGGCATGATATGCGGGAGTTGAGCATGGGGATTACTGGTTGGGGACAGGATCAGAATTAGGGATGTAATGATTGGTGATCCTAGTTCTAAAAGAATCAAGGGTGGCGCTATTAACTATATGAAATGGGAGTTGATTCCACTCTTGGATGCTGCGGGGAAAAAATGATTGTCTATATTATGTCTGTGCTTGCCTGATAGGTGTGGTATTATGTCTGTGCTTGCCTGATAGGTGTGGTATTATGTCTGTGCTTGCCTGATACGTGTGGTATTATGTTTGTGCTTGCCTGATAGGTGTAGTATTATGTCTGTGCTTGCCTGATAGGTGTGGTATTATGTCTGTGCTTGCCTGATACGTGTGGTATTATGTCTGTGCTTGCCTGATAGGTGTGGTATTATGTCTGTGCTTGCCTGATAGGTGTAGTATTATGTCTGTGCTTGCCTGATAGGTGTGGTATTATGTCTGTGCTTGCCTGATAGGTGTGGTATTATGTCTGTGCTTGCCTGATAGGTGTGGTATTATGTCTGTGCTTGCCTGATAGGTGTGGTATTATGTCTGTGCTTGCCTGATAGGTGTGGTATTATGTCTGTGCTTGCCTGATAGGTGTGGTATTATGTCTGTGCTTGCCTGATAGGTGTGGTATTATGTCTGTGCTTGCCTGATAGGTGTGGTATTATGTCTGTGCTTGCCTGATAGGTGTGGTATTATGTCTGTGCTTGCTGTCTGTGCTTGCCTGATAGGTGTGGTATTATGTCTGTGCTTGCCTGATAGGTGTGGTATTTTAGGTTGTGGCTGCATCTCGTAAATCGTATACTTGTAGGGTGTAAATATATATCTTTGTCTATGTCTACTATGTTTTTAGTGATTTTGTATAACATTTGTTGTCTGTGTATTTGTCTTCTTGTGAGCAAAGTGACAAATGTAGTGTGCCTGTGATCACGTCTGATTTATCATGCACCTTTGTTTTGTGTGGCCTCTAGTTTATTGATGTTAGAGTGTGAGTGTGTGGATCCTGCAGACGGTGCCGCAGTATACGGTTGAACAAAATTGAAGTTGAGTGGGGTGGATGTTGATAGTTCATTGAAGAGTAGTGGTGGATCATGGGCTGTATGCAAGGAAAGTTTCGATAGTAACAGCAAAATAGGTTAGACTAGGTTATGTTAGGTTTATTATCCTCTGTGTGTGTGTGTGAGTGTGTGGAGAGAGAGAGAGAAGTATCCGGACATAACCTCAGGGGACAGAAACCTAATCTTGTATATCATAACTGGACAAAACCCTAGTCTCACATAATAAAATATAAAATAAAACACTTGTATGGTTACGAACGCACATTACATTATATTATTCACACTCCACACTCCACTTAACCCTGGTTAGTTAGGTTGGGATGGTGGTGACTTGGGTTTTGTCCACTGTTCATGTACTGGGGCTGTGTTTTGTCCATTGGGGTTTTGTCCACTTGGTTTTTGTCCATTGGGTTTTGTCCACTTGGGGGAAACGTTTTTAGCCCCATTCATTTGAGATTTTAAGACATTCGCGCCACTAGTTTAGCGATTATAAGACCTTTTGTCCCATGCAGGTGTTGATATTATCCCGGCGATTATAGTGAACCTGCAATTCCGGGGGGAACCGTCCTTCGGCCTGGGCAATTTTCTACCGGAAATTGCACATATCTATCTCAATTTTTTTTTTTTTTTTTTTTTTGCCGCTTGATGGAGATCTGAGGAGGAAACTAAAAAAAAACAAATAGTAATGGTAAATACATCAATATACAAATAACTAGATACCTCCCCTTAAGGACTATTTGATTCAGCCCGAGATAACTTCAAAGAGTCCCTACCATTATTTGTGACCTGGAGAATACATCTATTGGAATCTTTTAATATAACTTAAAAGCCAAGTTCTGAAGCATCTGGGATCAAACATGGCGCTATGTAGTGTCTCGTTTGTGTTCGTTACAGATTCATTGGGTGCCGAACCAGTCTGTTCTTTCCAGCTGTTGCTAAATTGAATCTCTTAACAACTGATTTATCGAGATTTAATAGAAAAATATGAAACTACAATGTCTCTACATCATGTAAATTATTAAATGTTTTCCACCAACCAACTTCACTCCTAAACTCAATTAATGAAATCAACAAATACATGTGGCACTCTAAGGACTCAACCTAGGATACTCATATCGAAATTCCGCCCACTTATGCATTACGCTATCAACACAGTTTAACAAGTTTTTAAAATTTACAAGGAACTGGAGTTCTCAAAAAGGGGCTCCAGTCCTGACCTTATTCTTGACTTACTTACAGTGTGCTGGCTTATTAATCCAGAGGGGTTGATAGCCTCTGAAGACCTATTTTAACTCATTAAGGAGACATGGGTCGTTTTTCTGGTCACTTTTCTCCCGCATGTTTAGCCCCATTAGTTTTCAGATGTTAAGATGTTTGCCCCATTAGTTACTGATTTTAAGACCTTTCGCACCATTTCTTCGTCAATATTTAGGCCTGTCGTGTTATTTAGGTGTCGATTTTTTCCCTGGCGAACGATAGTGAGCCTGTAATGGAAGAACCGCCCTTCGACCGGGACATTTTTCTACCGAAAAATGTACAAATTAATCTAGAAGGGTGATATAATGGATGTTTTTTTTTTTTTTATTTGGTGGAGGTCTAGGGAGGAAACTAGAAAAATAATTAATACATGCAAAAATCGCCCAAAAAGTGAACCATCCCCCCTTAACAACATATGTCGCTTCAAAACCTTCGTAATAGCTCGGTAATTAGCATGAGGACAGGACAAATTACCGTCAGCTGGCAATAAACAGACTATAGTGAGGCTCAGACTGTAATTCCTAAGATGAGCCGTCGTGCTCGATAATCCTCTCCCATTGGAGGCCTGGTTTGCTGAGGCCTTAGAATTCGCCAACCGTTCCGTCGACAGATCTGTTTCAGTCCCTCCCCCGGAGTCATCACTGCTTTTGCCTCCTCTTGTATCTATCGGCGGATTGGATGGCAAGTTCTGGTCTGGATCAGCGCGCCCAAACTTGAAATTTGTGCTATTGCTAACCCGTTCTTCTCTCACCCAGATAAGTCCTCTGTCGACAGGGATTTTACCTTGCGGCAGAGGGTGGCGAACTTATTATCTTGTCTTTTAGGTTCCCTCCAGACGTCTGTTCACCACCTGCGGCTTATCGAGGCGACTGCACCTGGCAATCTTCGCGAGGGTTTGGACCACGTTCGGCGGATCCACCTTCAGCTCGCGGTGTCTTTGGTTCCCGAGCTGAAGGCGGTTTTGTGAGAGGCAACTCGACAACGCCAGACGGTAAGGTCCTCGTTCTGCCGGAAAGCCCCCTTGGATATTTGTCAGGGTTTGTTGTACTCTGAGCTCTATACATCGGGGCTTTTTGCGCAGGATGCTTGGGAACGCTACGCTTCTCTGTCAGCGGACCCTGCTTACGACACGCAAAGACGCGCTGTGTCGCGACCAGGGTCTTCGCAGTCCCGTCCTTCTGCCGGTCCTCTTCGGGGTGCTGCCGCCAGTGCTGCCGCCAAGAAAGGGCTCAGGAAAGGGAAGTTGCCGGCCAGAGCGTCGGTTCCGCCTCGCACTTCTGCTCCTGCTCCCTTTCATCCCCGCCGAGAAGGGGCTGGCCAGCCTTCCACTTCCGGACGCACTTTGACGGGGTCAGACGCGAGACGGGCAGGGGATGGGGTGACCCGTTCTTTTCGCCGAGGTGGGGGGGGTAGAGGAGGTCAACGTGGCTCTTATGACCGCAGGGACCGTACCGGGGGACCCTCCACGTCAAAAAATGTGTAGGTTCTCCAGGTCGGTCTCCTCCTTGTTCTCCTTCTCGCCTCGCCGAAAGGGTCGCTCACCTCATCTCGGGGGCTCCCACAGGTTGTTTTCGCCCTTGCGCCCCTCGGTGGCCGCGAGGGACGTGGGGGCGGAAGATTGCACGGAGGGGTCTAACCTGGAGATGGAAGTCCAGACCCCCACTCAGCTCTTGTCAACGAAGCCGGCCTGTCTCTTCGGAGGTGGCCGACGTGATTACATCCATGCACGAGCAGGGAATCGTCAAGGAGGTGAAAGCCGGTCAACCGGTTTTCCTCTCCCGTGTGTTTCTGGTACCGAAGAAGGACTGCGACGCGATGCGACCGGTGGTGGATCTGTTGGCCCTCAACGGGCACATCGTGTCGCTGGACCTCAAGGATGCGTATTGGCACGTTCCTATCCATCCTCGTTTCCAGCGATTCTTGGTCGTTCAGACTTCCGATCGTGTGTTCATGTTCGACAGACTTCCCTTCGGTCTCAACATCGCGCCGCGGATCTTCTCGAAACTGGTGAAGCAGGCTCTGGATCCTCTCCTCAGGAGCGACCTCCAGGTCCTGTTTTACTTGGACGACTGGTTGATAGTTTCAGACACCCTAGAACAGTGCGTCCACGACACCCTCACAGTAGTTCAACACATCACACAGTTAGGGTTCAAAATCAATATTCCCAAGTCACGCCTGACCCCGTCGCGTGTCGTGACGTGGGTAGGTCTCGAATGGGATCTGACCAACGCTACGGTAACCCAGAATCAGCCAAACGTGGTGAAACTTCGCAGGAAGGTCTTCGCCGTGTTGCACTCGGTCTCCCTCACGAGGAGGATCTGGGACTCGTTAGTGGGTTCACTGAATTGGGCTGCTCAGACCATTCCCTTAGGGAGGCTCAGGCTGCGCCGCCTAATACTCATGGGCAACAGGGTGTTTCCGTTGGCCCCTATGGATCGGCTCATGCCGATCCCGCGTACCATTCACAGACACTTAGGACACTGGGTTGCTCGGGGCACGCTCTCTGCGGCTGTGCCCTGGACCGCCCCCCCGCCGACGATCTGGGTGGATACAGATGCGTCGAGCGAGGTAGGGTGGGGTTACCAATCCAACCTGGGACATCAACATCACGGCAGATGGGTGGGACACACACACCTACACATCAATGCCCTCGAACTGTTGGTTCCCTTGTTCTTCCTGAGGGACCACGCGCTGGCCCTTCGGGGCCGGTCGGTGGCCTTCAGGATGGACAATCAGACAGCTGTCCACTGTATCCAAAAGCAGGGGTCCTCCAGGTCTTTGACTCTGTTGGGGATCTCCGAGAAGTTGTTCTTCCTCGCGAACCGACACAACATCTCCCTGCACGCCTCCTACCTGCCCGGGACTGCTAACCTCTGGGCGGACGCCCTGTCGAGAGGACAGGGCGTTTTTGTAGAATGGGCGATGAAACAGACTGTATTCGACGACCTCGCGGCCTCCTGGGGTGTTCCGGAGGTCGACTTGTTCGCATCGAAGGAGACGCGCAAGTTGCCTCGGTACCTATCCCTCCGGACTCGTACTCCGGAGGGGGGTCCGGATGCTTTCATGGAAGACTGGAGCAGGTGGCAGTCGATATACATATTTCCGCCACCAGACGCACTGTTGATGTGCAAAGTCCTCGCGAGGCTGCGGCTGTACCGCGGCAGAGTCTGGCTAATAGCGCCTCTGTGGCCGGCCCAGGCTTGGTACTCCCAGTTGAAGCGGTGGTGCCCGAGTCCGGTCCCTCTCCCTCTCTCCAACTTCCACTTGAGCCAGGTTGGAGACCTACGGACCTCGTTGGCCTTCGCATCGTGGATGTTCGTGAGGCACGGTGGCTCCCAGTCCACGTACGGGACCTGACTGACTTCCTGAAGCGTTCATGGACGTCTTCGACTTGGGGGACTTACGAGTCCCACTGGAGGTCTTTTACTAGGTGGATACAGGACACTCGTCAGACAGTTAGCTCTCCTTCCCTCGTACTACACTACTTGTTTCACCTCTTCCGTACGCGTCGCTTTCAAGTCAACACTATACGTAACCACTTGTCTGCCATCCGGGAGGTCTTTGAGCCTGTCACTGGGCTGGTCGTTCCGCCGAAGGAGTTGGATTCCTTCATGAAGGCTGCCTTCAGGGAGCGACCGCCTCCGCGCCAGATCCCTCCTCCGTGGGATCTGGGGCGTGCTCTGGACCT
This sequence comes from Paralithodes platypus, assembly GCA_032716605.1. Classification (NCBI taxonomy): domain Eukaryota; kingdom Metazoa; phylum Arthropoda; class Malacostraca; order Decapoda; family Lithodidae; genus Paralithodes; species Paralithodes platypus. The sequence continues at coordinate 39,952,278 of CM064525.1, forward strand.
TCTGGCTTCACACACATATACACGGGACACTACACCGGTTCAGTTGCTGGAGCGTACGCTCTTCCTTGTCGCTCTGGCCACTGGGGATAGGGTGTTTGAACTAGCAGCCATGTCACGGTCCCCGGAATGCATGCGATTCTCCCCGTCCTTGAATGTCGTCACGTTAGCCCCCTCCCCTCATTTTGTTGCCAAGAATGAGCGAGAGACCCACGTTTTCAAGCCTTTCACCATCCAGGCTTTAAAGCGTGGGCATACTCACCATGTGTTGTGCCCGGTGCAAGCCTTGCACTCCTATGTTGGGTCTGTGGCGCCGACTTCGGGTACTGCTGTGTGGGTGTCTCCTCGGACTGGTGGGAGGCTCTCGAAGGTACAGATAGGACGCCACATTTGTCGGGTCATTCGTGCCAGTAACCCTGATTGTCGGGGTTCTGCGCACGATGTGCGGTCCTTTGCTGCCTCCTTACGGTTCCTGCAGAGTCGATCGTTGCCTGACGTCGCCTCGGCGGGTTTGTGGTCTTCTGTCCATACCTTCGTCTCCTCCTACCTCTCCATGTCCATTGTTAGACCCCCTCGGCCTGTGATAGCTCTCGGGAGTAGTGTTTCCTAGAGCTCTAGCGAAGATGCCTGGTCTTCCCCCCTTGTCACTCTTTCTTTTACTTTGTTTTATTTGGAAAAGGGGGGGGGGGGGAATTACGGGTTTGCAACACTGGATTGCATGGTTGGGATTATGTTTTATGTATACAGTACATAAGTGTTTTTGCCAAATTGAAAATTGTGTTTTATTTTTGTGTCTTGTGTTTATTTTTGGAAGAAAAGGGATTTTGGGTACCGTACTTTTTGGTTTAAGACAAGTCTATGGTTTTGCATTACTATGAATGACGGGCACGTGTTAAAACTGCTCTTTTTAGCTACTCCTCACCTTTTCACTCTTTTATTAAACTCTCTTGTTTAAATTGTGTTTCTTTGTCATTCATAATTTTGTCTTATGCATTGGTTTTTTGGTATGTTGGGCTTGGATGTCCTCCTCCTATTTGTTATGCAGCCTTGACGTTGTATTTGCCAAGACTACTAACAAATTGGGAGGTTTGACGTACCTCCCAACCTACCAAATAGGAAAACCTACTATTTGGTAGTAGTCTTGGAAAATCCAACGTACATATTACCCTCCCTCACGCCGGACCCCTGCCCATCCGCGTTCTTCTGCTGACGTGAGATGTGATGACAAGAAAGGGTCGCTCATGCGCACGTTCGACAGGGATCTGCGCATGACGGAACACGGGATGGGCCTTGAGCGGTAACTAAGGTAAACCCCTTTTTCTTCTCTTCTATGCTTTTTTCACCTTCGGTGGTAGTTTTGGTTAATGTACAACGTCTCCTAGAGCAAGATAAGGAGTAGACTCTAGACGTTTTCTTTTTAACCGCGGTTGGAATGACGACATAGCAGTCAAAATAGACAAGTCGTCATTGCAATTAGGTTAATAGCCTTGACGTTGGATTTTCCAAGACTACTACCAAATAGTGGGTTTTCCTATTTGGTAGGTTGGGAGGTACGTCAAACCTCCCAATTAGGTGCAAGTATAGTCAGCCAGTTAGTAGAGTGGATAGCGTCTTGATATCTTACCCAGGAGGTCGAGCATTTGCGCTGCACTTGGGCATGAAGGATTTTTCACTAAACCCTGGTTGGTTACTGTCTTTCTTGTGCACTGGGATTGGGTAATTGTCTCAGTTGGCTATTACAACGCTATTGAATCTTGAAGGAGAGAAATTATGCTCGCTTGATAAAAGACCTACTATTATTACTACCTAAACATTGGCCCCACAAAGGACTACTGTTGACCGTTCTGTCCACAGAGCAGTGTAAGATGGTGTTTACCTAAAGTTTTCATGCAAAATCAGGTCTGATTAATGCCAAAAGGTTATTTTGACCAATTGTTAATTGATTCTTTACTGCATGTTGTATAAGGCAACTATTAAGGGGGATGGTGGTAGATTTGTGGACCAACAGCCATTACAATATAGCCTTGCTATTGGCACTGTCTTGTTATGGCACTACCGAGGCTGGTGGGGCACGTATAGGTGCCACAGGGGACTCTACTAGTATTGCATGGGTGCTGGGTGGTGCCACGCCAGAGTCGGCAGTGTTTACATGGTGGTGCAGGATTATGTTGTTCTAAAGTCCAACGTGCCTAATGTACAGTAAGGTTTTAGTATGGTACTGTCTTGTAGCACAGTAACAGTAATTAGACAGTAAAAATAATTCAGAAATAATAATTGAGGTTGGTGTGGCTTGCAGATAATGCAGGTGCAGGTGCTGCAGTTGGACTTAGTTGAGTCTTGCTATGGCACGGTTAGCACTCTACCAACATCAGCCAAAGTGATGACATATTCGGGCGGTGATGTAGCGGGACTTTATTGTATCATATTCCAATTGCGGAAAGGCAACCACGTCTGAGCCGTTACAATGTATGTAATGGAAAGTGATGTTAAATCATTGTATTGCATTTATGTATATAGTAACTAGTACTACCACACCAGCCAGGGTTAGACGTGGAATTGATGATGTAAGTTGTTAGCAATACCAGGTAGGGCAAAATTTAAATTGTCATATTTGGAGTTTGATTTGAACTATAAATAAAAAGTCTTGATGCTGAGCACCGAGATAAAACTCTCCAGCAACTGTTTCCAACAGTATTGTCCACAAAACTCAGAGTGAAACAATACTATCTGAAGTTCAGGCAGTAGTGTTGTTTATATGGTATTTTGCTCTTCTCTTGTTCCACCCTCACTCTTTCTAAAAAAGCTTGATTGAGGTATATCTTCAGGTTCTTTACCAGTTTATGCACTTTGATCATATATGTAGCCTTCAGTGCCATCTAAATTCAGGAGTATTTAGGACAAGATGTTTCAACCTCTGGTAAGAGGGTAGATCCCCAAGAGCCAGGACAAACAATGTAGCACAGTGCTGGATACCCTCAACTAGTTATTTGCACCTAGTGATTTGATAAGTTCTTTTGTCTTTATATTGTGTCGTCCCTGTTTTGGTTTGTAAAGTTTTACATTATAATAGCAACCCAAAGCTGGATGCATACTCCACATGAGGGTGAATGAGTGACCTTCCTTTGGGTAATGGGGCTGAAAAAGATCAAGAGCCATGTATCTTATTGAGTGTCATACTACGTGACTAAAATAGGGGATGGTGTAAGCATGGACCAATGGTAAGCGTATACAGTCTTGTTGTAACAGTGTTGAAGCTGGTGGTGTTTCATATATTGTAGGTGCAGAGGGACTTATTTGAGTATTGCTGAGTTATGGTTAGTACAGTACTATGCCAACATCAGCCACAGTGTTATGGCAGGACTTTAAAATATACAGGTCTCCCTCACTATCCAATGTCCCCATTTACAATATTATTATAGTTTTTAGGTGTTTGTATTTGGGTTTTGGCTAGTCCCAGAATGCATCCCCATTTACCTCATTGAATTTAGGGTTTGCTATACGATTATTCTATTTAAGATTGATGACGAACCCGGACCGGCTACGGACTATGATATTGATAATTGATAAAGTACCATTGCACCCGATCATAACAAAAAATAAATTACAATGAACAATAATAAAGATAATACCGGATTGTCTTTAGTTGACAACTGTAAATGTAAATTATGTGCGAATTAATTTGATTTCAAACATCATAACATTTTAAAATTTACATTACTAATACAAATTTGTTGTTCTTAAATTCTTTAGATAATGTAACTCTCCATGTAAAGTAAAGAGAGTTATATATTTAATAACATGTGATAAAGTGGTATACAGTATGTTGGACCGACGAAGAATGAGTTAAGAGAAAGAGCCTATGGACATAGAGCTGGAGTAAAGAACGGCATTGACTCCAAGATTCTTTTATACAAGCATTTCAACACAGATTGTACCAAATTAGATTATAAATACAAAATTATTGAAATTGTTAAAAAAGATAAAGATCTTTTAGATAGAGAAAGTTATTGGATTGGAAAATGAATAACTATCTATCCATTTGGACTTAATAATCAAATTAATGGGGTAGCCAACATATTGTATAAAGATTTTTAAAATTACGATTTTAATAACCCTTACTTTAACTTCCCCATTAGAAACAGAAGACCATGTAGACATGGTAATAGAAAGCTAAATTCATCAAACAAAAAGAAAAATAGGTCTGATATTAACCTGATTGTTAATAATTTGTATTCATTATATCTAAATTTCGGAATTAAAAAATTAAAAGATTCATTAAAAGGCCTAGAAAAGAAAAGTTTTGCTCCTTTGATAGAAAATATTCTAAACAATAAAAATAATTTCACAAATAAATTTAAAAGTATAGTATTTGCTTTTATGGGATGTATTAGAGCTAATTACTCTTCCATTTCCCAAAAAATTGGTCTGCTTCGCAAGCTTTATAAAACATTTGCTTGTGACGCCACAGTTATCAAGTCTTTTTATGCTTTTATTTTGCCACATTTCGAGTACTGCTCACCTGTCTGGTTGTCAGCAGCTGACTGCCATCTCAAGTTGCTTGACAGGTCGCTAAATTCCATCAGTTTTATTCTACCTCATTTGTCTCTTGATCTGTGTCATCGACGTAAAGTTGGTGCCCTTAGTCTTTTATTTAAAGTTTTTAACAACCCTCAGCATCCCTTACATGGGGTTCTGCCTGGGCCCTATGTCCGGGCTCGTGCAACTAGATTCACAAGCAATCTTAATGATCTTGCCATGAGCCGTGTTAATTTGTCTACTACACAGTTTTCACGGTGTTTTGTGCCGGCCATGGTTGACTTGTGGAATAAGTTGTCAAATGAGCTAGTCAATTCAGCTAATATCTCCATTTTAAGTCTAGAGTTAATGCTTTTTTGCAGCATTAATTCTAATTTTTAAACTTATTTTATTCTATTTTATTGTATTATATTTATGCTTGATATCCTCCACTGCATAATATGTTATCTGTGTTTAATATGTGTATATGTACAGTACAGTATACAGTATATGTTTTTATTTTTTCCTAAGTTGCCGTAGTCTCTCTCCAGTGCCTCCGGGTGTTTTGTGTGGATTGATCTTGACGGTGTTTCTGCACCCTGGTTGGAGACTTCGGCATCTCATATAATAATAATAATAATAATAATTCTAAAAAAAAACATAGATAACCCGATTAAAGATAAAATTATATCCACTTTGACTTATTCTTCTAAAATTTTAGACAAAATTAATGTTAACAGTCTAATAAATTCTAAAAATATTAAGTCCAAGTTGACGGATGGATATAGAGATTTCAAACCAATAATAGTTTATTCATAATTATGAGCGACCTGTTGGGTCTATTATTTGTAATTATAATACAGTTTTAGAGAATCTTTCAGAAAATTACATTTTCAATAATAATAAATGCGTATGTCAAAGAGTCATGGACATGCCAGCTATCAGACGTAATGCATTAAGAAATTTAATTTATAGTCCGATAGGTCATATATTAACAGGTGATGTAGAAATAGTTAAACATTTTGCAAACGACAAATTATTAGCGGAGCTATGTCAAAAAAGTGTTAAATATAGAATAGGGAATGATAAAGTAACATTTGACAATATTTTAAAAGATATTGTTTATTCAGTTAATAGATTAAAAGAGAAATTGTTAAAATCAATGATGCGAGGGAGCTAGAAGCATGGTCAAAAGTATTAATTAAATTAATTAGAAATAAAGTGTTCTCTTTAAAAAATAAATTTAATCTTTCTGATTTTGTAAACTATAATTATGATAAGCTTAAAATTGATTTAATAAATTTGCATAGACATTTTGTAATCACTACAGTAGATAAAACCAGTAATAACTATAGCTTCATATGTAAGAAATTGTATCTAGAAAACATGAAAAAAGAACTAGGCATTAAAGGTAATATATTACATAAAAATATTTGCGGTAATTCTGTTTATGAAATTCAAGAAAATTTAATTGTTGATAACTTAATTAATGAACATACTAATAAAAATATAACCTTTGATATTAACCTTTCTGATAAGAATAAATGCATTGCTAAATTATACATGTTACCCAAATTTCATAAAAGACCTTATAAATATCGCTTTATTGCCGGAGCAAAATTTTCTACCACTAAAACTTTGTCAAAACAAGTCGTACATTGCTTAAAATACATTAAAAGTACTCATAAACGATATTGTGATACCATCAAGAACAGAACTGGCATTAACTATTATTGGAGTGTTGATAATTCAGTAGAAGTTATTGATAAACTTAATACCATGCGGAAAGTTACCTCAGTACATAGCTTCGACTTTTCAACTTTGTATACCAATTTGCCTTTAGATTTAGTATTGTCAGAAATTTGCTTTATTATAGATTTGCATTTTGACAGATTTGAAAGTAGTCGTAATCATTACATAAATGTTAATTCATATTTTAATAATGCGTCACTTAGCTTTGATCCCACTAATTCAGTATATTTTGATAGAACTAAACTTAAAGATGCCCTTAAATTCCTCCTTTTCAATACTTATGTTAGATTCGGGCCTTACATTTTCAAACAAATATTAGGAATTCCTATGGGTGGAAATGCTAGCCCTTTAATTGCAGACTTATTCTTGCTTGCTTTAGAATTTAAATTTATGAATAACTTAGTTGACAGTAGCAAGAAAAATAACATCCCAGAAAAATTAGCACTTGCTAAATTGTTAAAGAAATAATAGTAGATATATTGATGATATTCTTGTTTGTAATATGTTAAATTTTAATCAAGTCGCTAAACAAATTTATCCAAATTCCATCCCCCTCACACAAGGTAACGTAAATGATGATGTTGAAAATTTTCTTGATATAAATATACAGATTGTTAATGAACACTGCACACTTAAAATATACCACAAAGTTGATGATTTTAATTTTAACGTAATAAACTTTCCTTTCCCTAATAGTAGTATTGATAGCAAAATAACTTATAATTGTTTTTATTCCCAGCTAATAAGATTTTGTAAAATTTGTACCAGAGTAGAAGACTTTTGGGATAGAGCTAGGTTACTATACAGACTCTTAGTAGACAGAGGTTTTGTTGCAAGTAAATTGTTGCATAAATTTAATCTTTTTAACCCTGGAGAGGAAACCCCGTTGCAAATGCGCACGCGAGAGGTGTGCAAAACGCGTTATTTGGTCGCCGCGCAGCTCACACGTCCAATACGAGGGATATCGGCCTGCAGTCAGGCAGTGTACGGGTATCTCCAGCCGTGAGCGGAGGTGCGACGCTCTCGGTCCTCGCCAACAGGTTCAAACCAGAACCCGACGTTGCGAATAACGACTACTATAACCTGGTACGTAACTTTATTGAATGTTGATAGTTGCACATAATGTACTTTTTTCACGAATGTGTTGGAGATATCGATCTAAGACTAATAGGCAACTTAGCCAGAGGACCATGACTCACACACCTAGCCTGTCTGATATTGCCATATTGGGCGTCTGTGAATATTTACTAAATCAGGTTCTTTTTTCATTTCCCGTCAGCCACAACAACATCAGTTCAACTTGTGACGGATGCCACTCCTAAAGGTGAAACCCCTCCCATTTGTTGTATATGTTTATGAGGTTCCTTAGTACAAGTTCAGGTAAAATAGGTAACCATACAGTGTAATTTTCAGAGGCTTATATGTTTATTTCTTCAACTTTTATAGGTAAAAATTATCAATGTTGTTAATTTGCAGCATATTTTGGCATTAATTATACTCAGATTTCATTTTTATTCACACTACATAGAAAGGCATTATAAAGGGAACCTCCATTTCAAATTTTTGTGCAATCCATAAATATTTAAGGCTTCCAGGGGTGATACCAGGCCAGATGAGACTTCTCGGGATCCAGAACCAAACCTGGCCTGGAGCGCCCTCGCTAGATGGGCGGTCCGACGTTCAAGTTATCACCTTTTATATGGTTACATGTTGTGTGGCAGGCTCTAGAGTATAACTGTGGTGAAAATCAGCAACATTCATTGAAAAATAGTGCCCACGTTTTTTTTCCTCCAAATTTTTCCAAATTTCTGTGCCCCTTTTTCAGTTACCTCCACATAAGGATTTTTTGGTAGTATTTACATTGCTCAATTTCATTTATTACACTTTGGGGACATACTAGGACCATGTGGCAAGCACTGTGTTGAATTTGGTATGAATCCAAGAATATTAGGTACCCAGCCGAATATTCAAAATGACCGATTTTTTTTTGGAAATTTTTTGTAACCTATTTTTCAACTCCGCAAGTCTCTCAATCTATGGGGTCTTCAGGGGTGCTACTCCTACTGCAACCTACCTCACCATTGCCGTCCACGCCTCCAGAGTCCCAGTCCCCTCAAGACAACTTGAGTATTTTTTATATTTGTATGAAGAACCTACTTTTTACTATACTTATTTTTTTATTAAATTCATTAGAAATACTAACAATGTTTCAATATACACCATATTCTAACATAACATTAAGGGATCCTTATATTATATTTAGCAATGTTTAAAAAATGTCTAAGTCTTTTGGTTTGGGAGATATTTGGGGTCAAAGTCGACGTTGCAAATTCACAACTACGTAACCTATTAAAAAACGTTTTTGAGCGTTACCTCTCCAGGGTTAAGGTCAATTACTGTGACTATTTTAAAACTTGATATCAATAAATTGAATCAAGCATTATTAACTTGAAGTTTCGCTTAAAGCCTCTGCTTACTTTTTGTCTGTATATATTAATTGTTTATCATTTTCTTTTGTTATTATTATTTTTTTATAATTGATTGTAGTTGTTAAAAGAGTACTCTTGTTTAAATCTATTGTGCCTTCTTCAAATTTTAAAATATTTATATTTATTATATTATACATAATCATTGTCGATAGGATTAATTGCTTGCTTTTGCAATTTCCTTAGTTTATTTGTACAATAAATGTAGGTTATTTGTAGGGTAGTAATTGTTAGGGGTCACTTGAAGCATGCTATGCTTACAGGTACTGTACCTACCCGATAGCACTATCGTTAGTGAGTTATATTTGTATTTTGTACTATTGTTATTATCTTGTCAAGTTGCAAATTTGATTTTAATATAGCATTTGACACTTAATGTAGTTTCTTTATTCATGCAGAGTTTAGTAAAATTTACCAGAACGTCCCCGACTTCCCAAATTGACTAATTCCTTGAACGTGACTATAGTGCGTTGTTATATGTGCGATTAGTTTGCTTGGGAACCAGATTAACTTGCTCATGTAGTGATGTACACCCTATGTGGTGGATTGTGTTCTTTTATTTATAAATAATTATTTTACTTAAGCGTTGTTGCCACATAGCGATTTTGATTCGTTGTTTTGTCTTTTTACTGTGTTCGTATACGTTTTGGTTTGTTTATTTTGCAAGTTTTACATTATAAATATCAATGTAAAACACTCCAACTTCCTTATAGGAAACTCGCAAGTGGTCAATTGCATATCAAGAGAATCAGAAAGAGTGAATGTTAAGTGTAGAATCACAATACAGTCACCTCTCATTATATCCGACTTCCAGGGAGTATCAGAAGTGCAGATACATACACACATACATAAATGTTTTAGACTGAGTGCCCCACACACGTACAGTTTCAGTCTCTTATCCTAATGGTGGCGTTCCAGGCAACCCTGTTAAGGGCTGCTTCACTTGTCAAGTTTCTGGATTTGAGATCGGCACGTATAGTCCGATCCCAGGTCTTCCTCCGTCCACCCCTTGGTGCAGCTCCCTCCACAATCACAGACCTGCATCTTTTCACCCAATTTTGTTCATTCATTCTCTCCACATGTCCATACCATCCCAGTCTACTTGTACGCATCACCTCGCTAATACTCTTTATACCTAAACGTCTTCTCAGCTCAACATTTGTTATTCTATCCTGTAGCCTGGCCCCACACATCCATCTCACCATTCTCATCTCATTACGTTCCATTCTGTTGACATCCTCTACATTAACGGCCCATGTTTCTGAGGCATACATCATTGCACTTCTAACACATGAGGCATACACCTTTCCCTTCAGGGGGAGAGGCATTCTTTTCATGGTCAGAATTGGCAGCAGTTCTCTGAACTTCCCCCAGCCACATCTAATTCTAGCGACAGTGGCAGCCTTGGCCCCACCACCGGCAGAGATGGTATCTACTAGGTAACAAAACTTGTCCACCAGCTCCAATGACTCATTTCCAAAATTCAGAACCACAGGATCATCATTTAACACAAGCTCGCCTTTGCACACTACGCAAAAAAATAAGAAACTTTATATTCTATCTAGTAGATAAATAAATGCAATATTTATTTATATGTATCTAATTATATAGAATAGCCTATGTACGGTGGCACTAATAAGTCATGTCCCAGCTGTCATTACGTTTGGCTTGCTCTGTGCTGTATTAATGTCTGTCAGATGTTGAATAGGGTGGGAAAGTGTAGGAACATGTTTGTATAATTCACTCGATATGAAGAAATGAAGCTTAGATATTGCTGATACCAATTATTGATCAAAACATACTTGGTGCCGAGACATCACTTATTAGCGCGACTGTACACTCTACCAAAAAACAATCTTTACACTGGTGAGCTGTAAATAATCTAGTGTGAACGGAATGAATCGGGTGAAACATAAGTCTGTGAGGTATTATCATAAGATTTCGACCCACTTCCAGAATGTTTAGAGCATTAGTGTAAAGAATTTGTTTTGGTCGTGTGTACATGTTCATATGCAGTAGAGTACCTGGACCCACTTTGAGAGTAGTATTGATAATCTTGCTTTGAAAAATACTGTTATATACCAGGCACAGTTTGGAATACAGTACTGTACTTCCAAGCAGAATACTACCATTAATATAATACAGATAATGAGTATAGACTGAAGACATGAAGTGCTATAATCTTTGTTAATTCATGAACAAATATCTTTGAACATTGAGCCACAAAGACTGAAGCAATGTTAGTTTGACATATATATTTTTGTTAACACAAGAGGAACAAAATTGAGAAAGCTAATGAAAACAAAATCCATACATGTAGCCTAATGGAATTTTGTGTCCATTAGAAATAGGCAACAATGTTTTATACTGTGTGGATTGAAGAACAGGCGAAAGCAACCCTGAGGAACTTAATTCAAGAGAGATGGATTTGTATATATACAATATATACTGTATATACTGTTGAAATAACTTAGAAAAGTTAACAGAATTAATATAAACACCATATGAGGAGGAGCACTTTATTGACAACGTTTCGCGGATAGCTTCTTCAGATCACTAACAGACTCTAGGTCCTTGGACGCCTTAAGTATCCGTCATGACAGCATACTGCTGTCTACTACCCATTACCCATACCCCCCAACTCCTTCCCCCTCCCTGTCCTACATACACCCTCCCCCTATTCTCCGACTCCCCCACCTGTCATGACGGATATTTAAGGCGTTCAAGGACCTAGCGTCTGTTAGTGACCTGAAGAAGCTATCTGCGGAACGTTATCAATAAAGTGTTCCTCCTCATATGGTGTTTTTATTCAGTATGTATACTGTATATATGTATATATATTTTATAACTTCCAAGTTCTGCACTGAGTGATTGTCTACATTTTAGCAATGGTAGTGTTCCATTAAGAAATGACCTGAACTGTGCCTAATATTATCTTGGCCTTCTATGTACTATACAATAAACTAAATATTCAGTGTTGTTGTACAAAGTACTTTATTGTGATGATGATATATTGTAGTATATTATCTTATACTATTGTAAAGTAATTTAAAGACATTGATTACTATATACTGTAGTATCAAATATCAACCCTCAAAAGGTAGCATTGCAAATATAAGTTTTAATTAAAATAACATGGTAGTTTTACTTACCCCCAACTGAACATCAAGGTTTATAACTATAGTATATTATGGTGTACAGCTTGTGAGGAGGGTTGCTGTGGATTTGTCTGGGGATAATTTGAGTCGGTTTGTAGTGCACCAGTCATGTAGTGTGTTGAGATAGGGTTGAAGGAGATGTGTTGCTGCGTCTGAGTCTTGGTGTGTACATGTGAATGTTATGTCATCTGTGTAGGAAGCTATAATTATGTGGGGTGTGGGTACATCATGTATAGATTGAAGAGTGCGGGCGACAAGACGGATCCTTGCGGGACGCCGTGTTTGAAGTTTCTGATGTCTGTTGTTGTGATTGCAACAAGTGATTGAGTTTGTTGCTGTTGGAAAGTATAATGGGATGGGGGAATGGTGATGTTGGTAGAAGGATGGGCTTGTGGGGTGGATGGGGTTGTGAGTAGGAAGGGGTATTGAAGGGTAGGGGGTTGGACGAGAAGGGATGGTAGTTCGGTCGTGGTGGATGAAGAGGAGGTGGGGGATAGGTGAGGAACAGGAAGGATAGGGTTGGAGGAGATAGGGGAAGGTTGAGTGGTAGGGATAGGGAGGGATGGGGAAGGAGAAAGTGGTGGTGGGAGAGGGGCAAAACCTGGAGGAGCTGAGAGAGCCCGAGTGGTAGGGGAAAGGGAGGTTGGATAGTTGGGGAAAATAGGAGGAGGCGTTGGAATAGGACGAGGGGTAGGAAGGGGGCATTGTGGTTCAGGAATGGGAAGAGGGGACGAGTGGGGTAAGGGGGCCTGTTTTGGGGAGTGGTAAAGGGTCATGATTAGTGGTGGGGCATGCAACATAATCATCAGGGTCAGCCAACATAGTGAGGTTACTGTCGGGAGGTTGGAAACGACGTACGGTTTTGGTAGGTGCGTGATTCCCCATGGTAATTGACCGTGACTTGATAGCAATTTGGAACTGTTAAGATTTAAAAAAAAAGGCCTTTAAACCGTGGTTTTAACTTAGAAGGCACGGTAAGTTGAGCCACCATCACAAGGTCGCCGACGTGGTGAGGGCTGATTTTGGGGGTTTCGTCAGGTTGCAGGTCTTGTAGATATTGTAGTTGGCGTAATCGATTTTGCAGGTGGACGAGGGACTGGTTGAGGTCAGGTGAGGGCTCGAATGGGACGGACAGTTGTCTCAGTGGCAAAAATAAAGGAGGCTCCCCAAATATTCTTTCATGAGGGGTTATTCCATCTTCGCGAGGGCAAGTGTTTATACCCCATTGCACTATGAGGACTTGACTTGGCCAGTCTGTGGTGTTCATTTGTTGCAGCCTTGTCCGTATTTGATTGGCTATGGTCCTGTGGCTACGTTCACAGACTGAATTCCCTTGAGGCCAGTAGAGAGATGAATGACTGATTTTGTAGACGAAGATCTGTGATATCTGGGTCCAGATGTGGCTTGTGAATTCTGGGGCATTTGTCGGAATGTATGGCCTGTGGGAGACCAAAATATGAGAATACGTGTTCTAAGAGTGATTCCGCGACTGCAAAGGCTGAGTGTTCCTTGGCTGGACATGCAATGACATATTTGGAGTAAGTGTCTATGAAAGTGATTATGTATTTGTAGCCTTTCACTCCGTCCATGGGTCCCATGACATCTATGGCTAATAATTGCAATTGCAATTAATTTACCGGAAGGACCTGGTGTTCTTGCTTTGTCCTTGCCCAAAGCACAGGCACGGCAAGCTTCGGTAATGGATTTTGCTGTGACATAAGGCCTTGGGGTCCAGTATACCTCTTGAAAGGTTGCAAGAAGCTTCTAGCCTAGATGGATTCCGTTATGGGAATGGAGAGACTGCATGATGTCTTGGGCAGTGCTAGGACTTAAGACAATCTTGCCTTCTTTGGTATAAAATGTCCCTTTCCTGATGAGGTGATCGAAGATAATCTTTGGAATCCAGGCAGGTTTGTTCTTTTTCTGAAATGAATGTAGAAGATGTTGCTGAGTTTGGTCGGGAGGGTCTTGCTGTTAAATGGCCCGTATAGCAGCCTTGGGTGGTGTTTGCTGAATAGGTAGCCGGGAGAGTGCATCTACATTTGTATGCAATTTTCCCAGGCAGTAGGCGATCTCAAAGTTGAACTCTTCAAGAGATTCTTGCCACCTGACAATAAGGGCGTTTTTCGTGTCGGATTTGCGGAGCCATTTTAGGGCCTGATGGTCCGTTATGATGGTTACTTTGACTCCAGCAAGGTATGCTTTGAAGTGCTGGAGTGCCCAAATTATTCCTAAGCATTCCCGTTTGGTGACTGGATAGTTGATCTCTGCGGGGTTTAAGGTACAAGCAACGATGTGTTCGTGGCCTTCCCGGGTTTGGGCTAGCAGTGCTTCTATTCCAAATTGTGAGACGTCGGTGTAAAGACGGAAGGGTTTGGTATAATCGGGAAAGGAGACAACTGGGGCTGCCACGAGTAGGTCTTTTAAAGTTTGAAAGGCTTGTAGTCTGTGGGTGGTCCAAAGGAATGGTTCTTTTCTGGTGAGGTCGTGAAGGGGTTTTGCAATGGTAGCGAAGTTTTTCACGAACCTTCGATATTAAGAAGATAATCCCAAGAATGCTCGTACAGTACTCCTTTGACGTTGTTGGGAGGAGTGATATCCCTGATGGCCTGTATAGCTTGGCTGGATCTGGAGAAATTCCGGCTTCAGAGACAATATGACTGAGGAATTTTACTTGCTTCTTTGCCATGGTGCATTTTGATGGTTTAAGTTTTAGTTTGGCATCTCTGATTCTTTGAAAAACTTGTGCGAGTTGTTGTAGGTGTTCTGCCCAAGTTTTTCCAAAGACAATGATGTCGTCTAGGTAGGTAAGGCAAGTTTCCCAGGTAAGTCCTTGAAGTACAGACTCCATTAATCTGGAAAAGGTGGCGGGGCCGTTACACAATCCGAATGGAAGAACTGTGAATTCGTATAGTCTGCCCAGGCTGGTGGAAAAGGCCGTTTTCTCTTGATGTTCTGGCACAACGACTTGCCAATATCCTGCTTGCAAGTCGAGGGTGGTAAACCATTTGGCTCCTAGCAGTGTGAGGGAGTGGGGTGGCATCCTTGATGGTAACGTCATTTAACTGTCATTTAACTGCCTAATTTGCATAGGACTGGTGGTGACGTGGTTGTAGAGGGAGGCCATGTGGTTGTCCTGAAGGTTAGAATAGCTTCCCCTGTCGGCCTCGTTTTCTATGGTGCCTTCTCCATTCTGGTTTTCTTTGTCTTTTGTCTTGTTGCTATTGCTTGTCTTTATCCTGGTTGGTTGGTCTTGCAGGTTGGTTGTTAGTGTCAATTAATTGGTAGTTTCTTCTTCCATTTTCTTCTCCTCTGGCATCTCACCCATATATGTCAATGTTAACACCTGTCGTGCCATGTTTAACATTTGTCGATTTTTTCCTGGCAAGCGATTGCAAGCCTGCAATTTAGGAGGAACCGGCCTTTGGCCGGGAAATTTTCTGCCAAAATATTAACACATTTATCTAAAAGGAGGGGTCTTGGGGAGACATTTTTAAAAGCTTGATTGAGGTCTACAGAGAAAACTAAAAATCTCCCCTTAAAATAGAGTATTACACAAGAAAATATACTGTTAATATAATCCTACTAATATTCCTTCCATATATAAAATCATGAAGTGTACATTAAATATCTGACTGGCGGAAATTTCACTTCGTCTGTTTTATGGAGGGGTGATATCGATGCCAATGTTTCGATTTAAAAAGTCAATATCCCTGCATCACAAGTCCTATATGCAGCTATCAACACCTTACAAATACATAACTTAAAATAGACTATGTGCTGTGAACGTCCTAAGCTTGAAGGTAATCCGGAAGTTGATTAATTAACTATAATAAAATTCGAACTGGACTCGTGGATCGGGGGGGGGGGGGAGGACCAGCTTGAATGTGACGTCATTATTCAGTGCTGACATTCGACTGGTAGCAAGAGGACGTACCTGCGTTGGCTCTTCGTATTTTCCCGTATTTAAGGTGTGTATGGAGATTTGTCGTGCATATATGACATGTGTATTGATATTCTATTAATGTTCAGGCGGCCATACATGTAATTCATAAGGGTAATATACGAAAATTATGAACTTATGACTGTTTGAGCCGGTTCGCGTATGCCGTCTCGTCTGCTGCATATATTATAACCGCTAGTAATTACGCTAAAATCGTTGACCTCCTAGACATTTAGATGATAACAAACTATTTGGTGTGTGTACATTGCGTTGGTGAGGTGTGTGAATATAGAGGGGGTCATTAACTCGTAATTTAAGGTACAAACTAGCGAACGAGGTGACATCGCTGTTGCCCCCCCCCCCCCCTTCTCTCTCCTCCCTGCCCCCACCCTCCCTCTCCTCTCCCTCCCTCTCCTCTCTCCTCTCCTCTCTCTCCTCCTCTCTCTCTCTCTCTCTCTCTCTCTCTCTCTCTCTCTCTCTCTTTCTTTTCTCTGCTCATCCTCCTCTCTTCACTTCATTCTCTCTCTTCTGACCCCCCCCCTTCCTGCCCCCATGTCCTCACCCAGCCTTCCAACCCCCCCAACCCCCACTACTTTTCCTCCCCTCCCCACACCTCCTCTCGTTTTCAATTAAGGATTTTTGGTATATATATATAGTATACGAATTATAGGTATATCTAATCATTTTTATTGGCTTGGGTTTTCTTCTACGGTGATTTAGATAACACGTGATCCTGCCTGCTCCTACCTCACCCCCACCTCCTCCTCTTTCTCTCTTGCACACTCACTCTCCCCCCCCCCCCATCTCTCTCTCTCTCTCTCTCTCTCTCTCACTTTAGACTAGGGGTAGGCTTTGTTCTGTATACCATGTAGATATTGTTCATGATTAGTAAACCACCACCTCTCTCTCTTACTCTCTCTCTCACTCTCTCTCCACCACTACTCACGGGCGGCATCTTTAGAATAACACCCAAACGTAATTAAAGGGAGATACTCGCATTTTCTGGACCCCCTTCTCCCTCATGTTTAGCATATTAGGTTTGAGATTTAAGACGTTCGTTCCGTTAGTTTGGTGATTTTGAGACCTTTCGCCCCATTTATTTGTCAATATTTAGACCTTTTGTACCATTTAGGTGTCGATTATTTCCTGACGAGCGATAACGAGCGGCAAGCCTGTAATTTTAGAAGGAACCAGGATTTTTTTTTTACTGAAAAATGTACAAATCTAACTTGGGAAAAATGTTATTTTAATACCACGAATTTTCCGAGTGTTTTTTATAAACAAAATTGGTCATTTGCATTAATATATAGTGTTTGTAATTAATTAGAAATCTCGGGAAAACCTATTTTCCCCATTAGGCCTATCGATCGATGTTGAGACACACTCGCTCCCCGATAGTGATTTGAAAAGACATTAGCCTAACCTAACCTAGTATTATGGGTGGGGGCTGCCGCCCCCACACCCCCGCTGGTTGAGTACTTAATAAAAAAGAAGGAAAAATTGGCTGTCGATTATACGAAGGTGAAAGAAAAGTCGGTGAAGTCTATGGTGTTTACTCTGCAAAAGCTTGATAATGCCGAAATAAAGGCCATATAAGAATAGAAGGGCAAATTACTATCAATATACCCAGCGATTTTATATGTATGTAGACTATATACTCATGCCCAATCTCCATTTTTTTTTTATACCTATTTTTATATATCAATTCACTCCGGCCTTTAGTTTTACCGGCCCTATACTCTGTTTAATTTCAACTGACGGTAAATTGCAAAGTTCCCATCAAGATTTCTCAGTTATTTTGAAGATTTTGTAATGAAACATGGTGCTAAGTATATAAACTTGGTCTTAACATGATGCAGAGACGTATTAGTATCAGGGAGAAGGGAGCCAGAAAAAGCAACCACATTCCCCTTAACTCCTCCCACCACACCACACACAGCGCGCAGGTCTACCACGCAGTCCTAGCAACCAACCCAACATGTCTCTAGCAACCCACACGTTCCTAGCAACCCTCACATGTCCCTAGCAACCGACATATGTCCCTAGCAACCATCCCACACGTCCATAGCAACCCTCACATGCCCCTAGCAACCTACATATGTCCCTAGCAACCTACATATGTTCCTAGCAACCTACATATGTCCCTAGCAACCATCCCACACGTCCTTAGCAACCCTCACATGCCCCTAGCAACCTACATATGTCCCTAGCAACCATCCCACACGTCCATAGCAACCCTCACATGACCCTAGCAACACACTCCTCCCCTTTTCTGCTCCTCCCCCACACTACACACAATGCGCAGGTCTCCCACACAGTCCTAGCAACCAACCAACATGTCCCTAGCAACCCACACATCCATAGCAACCCTCGCATGATCCTAGCAACACTTTATATATATGTTAGCTTGTTCGGCGCCATATCTATCAATCAATTCCGTCCTCCCTCCACACTGCATTCACGCTCTTCCTCCCTCCTACTCCAATGCATTCACCCTCTCCCTCCCTCCCCACTGCATTCCCCCCCTTCCTCCTCCCCCCACTACATTCACCCCCCTTGCTCCCTCCCTCCCCGCTGCATGCACCCCTCCACACTCCCTCCCTCCCCGCTTCATGCACCCCTCTTCCCCTCCCCCCCAAAAAAAAAACACACACTACATCCATCTCCCACCCTCCCTCCCCCAATACTTAATTGAAAATATGAAGTTTCTATGTTTCAGTATTATATTCCACGAAATGTTTAAATATCAATGGTAGTACTGCATTAATGTGCTAGTACTCCTCATTGCTCTTACAACTAATAATTATTATGTTCTCTCCACTAACCAACTTTACTCCTAAACTCGATTAATGAAATTAATAAACATATGTGGCAGTCCGGGGATTCGAACCCGCCCTAGGGCGCTCACACCGAAAATCAACACACTTATGCATTGCACCACGAAGACATATTGATTGGCTAGGAATACGACATATGTTTCTTAAATGTATATTTTATTATAAATCTGACTTAATTACTAATTATTATTTATTCTTCCTTCCAGAATGTGTGGGTTATGGTACTTGTCAGTTAACTGCCAACGCTACCACCAACACGAATACCACTACGACTACCACCGAATCTACTATTGCCACCACTGAATCTACTATTACCACCACTGAATCTACTATTGCCACCACTGAATCTACTATTACCACCACTGAATCTACTATTACCACCACTGAATCTACTATTGCCACCACTGAATCTACTATTACCACGGTCACCACCACCATGGCTACCACTATTTCCACCACCACCACAACCACCACTACTACTACTACCACCACGACTGTTTTGGTTTTCTATGTAAGGGAGACAGAAGGCAGAACTACCTGTAGCGAGTGCCTCTCCCTAAGTTCAAAGAGTGACAAGGCCAAAATCAAGGGACGTTTGAGCCAAAATGCCTGGACACACGGAGTTTGAAGCAATTTTAGTCATAGGAGGAGGGAAATACTGATTATGGGAGAGAGTTCCAGAACTCAGCTGTTGAATAGAAGAAAGCCTGAGAATAACGTTTCACTCTTGGGTTGGAGAGTTGCACAGAGTAGGGGTGGGATTGTGTTGCAAGACTACCACCATTCTACCAACAGTACCATCTCTACCACATCTACCATCAGAACATCTTTACCGCAGCTACCCCCACCATCACTCCGACCACAGCTACCGTCAGAACATCTCTACCGCTACCCCTACCACAACTACCCCTCGTACGATATCTACCACAACGACCACCATATACAATCTCTACCACCACCTCGACCACAACTACCATCATAACTTCTCCACCACTACTGCTACTACCATCTCTACCACAACTACCAGCAGAGCATTTGTACCATCCCTACCACCACCACTACCACAACTATCATCAGTATCATCTCTATCACCACCAGTAGTACCAGAACATCACCACTACCACCACCACTACTACCACTCGTACGATCTCCACCACCACCATCATCTCTACCACAACTACCATCACTACCAGCAGAACATCTCTACCACCACCACTACTACCACCACTACCAGCAGAACATCTCTACCACCACCACTACCACCACAACATCTAACCCAAGGTGAGTCGTTGATCGCTTGATATTCGGCTAACAAATCTTCTATAGTCCATTTTTTTCCAGCTGATGGCAAATTGCTATGTTACTATCTTGATTACTTAGTTATTTCGAAGATTTTGTAGCGAAATTTGTTGTTAATTATGAAAACCTAGCATTCATATAACTTGGATATATAATAGTTTCATATATTGCCTTTAAATATCGGGAAATTCGCTGCTAAGGGATTCAGTTTACTATCAGCTGGGAAAAATAGACTATAATTCAGCCTTATAATAGACTATAATACAGCCTTATAATAGACTATAATACAGCCTTATAATAGACTATAATACAGCCTTATAATAGACTATAATACAGCCTTATAATAGACTATAATACAGCCTTATAATAGACTATAATACAGCCTTATAATAGACTATAATACAGCCTATAATACAGACTATAATACAGCCTTATAATAGACTATAATACAGCCTTATATAGACTATAATACAGCCTTATAATAGACTATAATACAGCCTTAAATAGACTATAATACAGCCTTATAATAGACTATATACAGCCTTATATAGACTATAATACAGCCTTATAATAGACTAATACAGCCTTATAATAGACTATAATACAGCCTTATAATAGACTATAATACAGCCTTATAATAGACTATAATACAGCCTTATAATAGACTATAATACAGCCCTTATAATAGACTATAATACAGCCTTATAATAGACTATAATACAGCCTTATAATAGACTATAATAGACCAGACTATATACAGACTTATAATAGACTATAAATCAGCCTTATAATAGAACATAATACAGCCTATAATAGACTATAATACAGCCTAGACTATAATACAGCCTTATAATAGACTATATACAGCCTTATAATAGACTATAATACAGCCTTATAATAGACTATAATACAGCCTTATATAGACTATAATACAGCCTTATAATAGACTATAATACAGCCTTATAATAGACTATAATACAGCCTTATAATAGACTATAATACAGCCTTATAATAGACTATAATACAGCCTTATAATAGACTATAATACAGCCTTATAATAGACTATAATACAGCCTTATAATAGACTATAATACAGCCTTATAATAGACTATAATACAGCCTTATAATAGACTATAATACAGCCTTATAATAGACTATAATACAGCCTTATAATAGACTATAATACAGCCTTATAATAGACTATAATACAGCCTTATAATAGACTATAATACAGCCTTATAATAGACTATAATACAGCCTTATAATAGACTATAATACAGCCTTATAATAGACTATAATACAGCCTTATAATAGACTATAATACAGCCTTATAATAGACTATAATACAGCCTTATAATAGACTATAATACAGCCTTATAATAGACTATAATACAGCCTTATAATAGACTATAATACAGCCTTATAATAGACTATAATACAGCCTTATAATAGACTATAATACAGCCTTATAATAGACTATAATACAGCCTTATAATAGACTATAATACAGCCTTATCATTTTAGTTCTTCTGAAACGGAGTGTATAAGAAGTAGAAAAATATGAAAGAAAAACATATAATTTCAGCTCTGTTAATTTCAATAATGATAAAACTTAAGTGCGTGAATTTTCAGTACTTGGATACTATATTCTTCTTTCATATTTTAAAATGATAATCTGAAGCAGAATGCATAAATAAGTAGCACACTGCGTAAATACAAAATAGCGTCACTTAGTTGCAAATCGGTTAGGGTAATGTCGCGGTAATTGATTCATATCGATAGTACACATAAACAAAAGTAAAAATCCGAGTAAACCATTGTCTCTACATAATTAAAACTACCAGTTAAAGCTTCAGCCTTGCTACGTATAAACTGTAATATTATATTAGGCTACTTTCAAATTTGTGACCGAAAAAGGCGATTTGTGAGTTAACGAATGGGATTGGAGAAAACCACGCTATTTTAAGTGATATAATTATATTGTTACGGTTAAATGATGCGGTAAATCGATTGTAATAGGTTAGAGAGGTGTAGCATTAGTTTAGGCGTGATGAATAAGGGCGTTTATGGCTGGAAAGGGCGTCAGGCAGACAGACACTGAGCCAGAGCTCGCCGAGTAATAAGTACTTTAATACCTTGATTATTCAGTTAATATTTGATTTTCTTTGGTTATTAAATGTTCATATGGAACGGAATATATACTTGAGTGTACAATTGTGTGAAAGAACAACTTACTTCAACCACATTTACTTATAATTCACGTTTTATGAATAAAGCTGCACTAATTTATTCATATCTGTCTTAAAATACAAAAAATTAAAAATCTGAAAAACTTCATTTCTAGAAATAAATCGAACTACCTATTGTCAAAGTTTCAGCGTTGTAACTCGAAAATTGCAAAAGTTAATGGACTGTCAAATTTGTGACTGAAAATTTCTATTTGTGGCTCAGGGAAGGCGAATTTGGAGAAACTGACACAAGTCCAGCAAAGAAAAAAGTATAAAGAAAGTATAAAATCATACGGTAAATCGATTGGTGTAGGTTAGAATGCTGTAGCGTTATTTTGGGCGTGGTAATTTCGGGCGTTTTAGGCGTTTTTGGGCGACTCAGGCAGCCAGCCAGCCCCAGGACCAACGCGCGCGCTACCGTTTTCTATACAACCCAGTTCAGCAGAGACGTTTAAGTGCAACTCGGTTCTTTTGTACTGTCAACATATCCCGCAATATTATTGATAATTAGACATAATCAGAAAGTTTATAACTATTCCTTTCATTATTGATGCTTGATAATTACCATCGTATTTCGTTGCTTACCTTGCATTACTGAGAAAAAAAACATTCCATTTGTGAAAAATAGTAGTTTTGTTTATTATTTATGTGAGCTCTCATCTTGGTAATCTATTGCCCAAATTAATTTATTGTTTCTTGTTTTCAGAATCTGCTTGTGGACTCTGCCAGCTCTACGAGACTGCCAACAACTATGGACTCTACCAACACACCATAAGCTACCAACACCATCCCCGAATTATGGACTCTGCTACACCACAACCTACCAACTGTCTGGGGTAAGTTACTGCCCAACCTATTATACTCTGTGTACGACAAGGAGGCCAATAATCAGTTTTTATTTCCACAATTTGAATGGTAAAAAGTTTACTAGAAAAATGCATCATAATCGTCGCTTAATAATTAGTATCTTATATCCATATGTTAAGTAGCTGTTGAACATTCAAAATAATTAACTTAGAAAAACCATACTTGAATAACTTAAAGTAATAGTAATTATACAGTATATAACTTAAGAATTTAATAGACAAAATACTGGCCTACTTGTCGTGAACAAAGCATTGTTTAATTTATTATATATGATATCAGCGCTTGTCAATCTATTGCCCAAATTAATTGTGTTGTTTCTTGTGTTTCAGGATTAGGGTGGCTGCCTGTGGACTCTGCCACCGCTGCCTTAGGACTCTGCCGCCGCTGCCATAGGACTCTACCGGTTGCTGCCTTATGACTCTACCGCCGTTGCTAGAGACTGCCCACGCCACTACGATACAAGGGGAGTGATATTTGTGTTTTGTTTGTAGTAGTAGTAGTTTGTAGTCTTAGTATGTAGTCGTAGTATGTAGTCGTAGTGGTGGTGGTGTAGGTTAGGTTAGGAGGGGAGGGTAGGGTAGGTTAGGTTAGGATGTAGTCGTAGTATGTAGTCGTAGTTAGTAGTCGTAGTATGTAGTCGTAGTTAGTAGTCGTAGTATGTAGTCGTAGTATGTAGTCGTAGTATGTAGTCGTAGTTAGTAGTCGTAGTATGTAGTCGTAGTATGTAGTCGTAGTTAGTAGTCGTAGTATGTAGTCGTAGTTTGTAGTCGTAGTATGTAGTCGTAGTATGTAGTCGTAGTATGTAGTCTTGGTATGTAGTCTTAGTATGTAGTCGTAGTTGCATGGTATGAATGGTGTGTGTTAGGTTAGGCTAATCTATTTTTCCCTTTCAGATGAGATAGGTCTTATTACCTTTACTCTAATTTTTGCTATTTTTCTTATTACTTCAGTTTTGTTGCTTTGATGATGTCCCTTCTTCCCCGAGTTGGTTCCCTCCTTCAGCTTCAATATTTTGCTTTGCTTTAATTTCAATAATGATTGTATTTGCCTTAAATGTAACTTATGATATATTCTATCACTTGAATTCATAACTCTGTATTTGCTATTAACTTCACTTGATATAATATTGCTATATATCGTCTTTGTCACGCGAACTTTGCTTAATAAAAAAAAGAAAAAAAAAATATCTTTTATTGATCACTATATTATAAGCTATGACTTTTATAACTGATTAAAACTTAGAAAAATAGTTCTCAATTATAAATAAAGTTCCAATATATGGACTTAGAACAGAAAATGAAACTATACAGAATATGAAAAGAGAACTAAGAAAAATAATTCTCAATTATAAATAAAGTTCCAATATATATATGGACTTAGAAAAACTATACTTGAATAGTAATAGTAATTATATATAACTTAAAAATATATTGAACTTGTAATAGACAAAATATGAAGAGAACCAAGATAGTTAACTTTAAAATAAATTAATAACAAAATTATAATGGATATTAAAAAGAATATATCAACTTAGTATTTTATTGATCAGATTCAGACATACATTTTTATAATATCTTACAAAACACTGTACATACAGTATATACTGTAAACTTTAAATAAACAAAAATATAGTGGATATTAAAAGGAATATATCAACTTAGTATTTTATTGATCAGAGTCGGACATACATTTGTATAATATCTTACAAAAATCATATACTTTTAATACTTCGTTATTTTTGTATTACCCTTACTGGTTGTATATATCTTATAACAAATGAACAAAGTTTTGTTTTTATATTACGTACCTAAAGTACTTTATACCGAACTCGGCTTTGTGACCATAGTATAACTTTTGGTTCACTATTTTATAGGTCTAATATTAATGTGTACAGTAATTTTCTTCGGACAGTACTTAATAATCTTAATTTTGCAATAACCATTGGAATTTCGGGATTTTTTCATAGCTTTACTTTGGATTTTAAGCCTATAAGTTTCATTTGCAATACAATTTGGCATTTTGTATTCTTAATTATAGATTCTTTTAAAATTTGTATTTAATAGCCAAGCTTTTAAGTAATACTTTTATAATTTGTTCAATGTTAAGTGTGCTGTCCTTATATAATTCATTCTTCTCAGGTTTAATTAAATTCATCAGCCAACATAACATGAAGTACTCTAGCCTACTCTGTTTATGACTGGTGATGGGCTGGTCTATCAGAGTGAGACCTGAGCGATCTCTGCCGTACCCATAGCTTACTCGGACTGTTCCTTTTACTTATATATTTTCTAGATCTCGAGTGACGGCGTCTCTTCCGTGGATTGACCTCCCAATCTACCAAGATTGGAAGCTAAAGCGTCACATTATTCCTTTGCCCCTCAACTTTCTCTTCATAATTGCTGAGGGGCACAGGGCCCTGGGTGGGACTTTGGTTTCCCGGGCGTTTACGCACCCTCTCAGCCCCCCGCCATGGAGTGGCTTCGGTCACCCAGGCTTTATTGTGGTCGGCAGGGAGGGTTCTGTGGGGTCGCTCGTTTATGGCCTTGGCCTTACTCGGGGCCTTGGGGCTGTTCGGCCAGGCAGCTTGGGGAACAACAACAACAACTCTGTTTATGAAGTAGTATTTAATACTTTTGAAACTAGCTTACTGTATAATTATATAGTGTGCAGCTTTTGGGGGGAGGTAAGTTATCCGAATGATGTGGTGTGAAGGAATAGTGTTAAGTGGATGAGGGATGTTGGCAAAATGAGAAACTATTTTGACATTGTGGTCAAGTGTGTATTGGACGTGTGATGGAATTTGTGGAAGTTGACAGTACATGATCAAAGTAGGGGAAGGATATTGATCTAGTGACTGTTTAAGGGTGAATTATTAGGTGTTAATAGTGTATGGACAAAGTAGGGAAAGGTATTGATAAGCTGATAGTGTATGAGGGTTGGCAAAGTGTTTAGCCTAAATGTGCATAAGACTGTTGGCAAAGTAAAGTGTGGATTGTTGGCAGAGAGGTGTTGACAATTATTGAACCTAAATGTTGGCAGTGTGATATGGTGTGTTAGCAAAGTAAAGTGTGGATTGTTGGCAGAGGTGTTGACAATTATTGAACCTAAATGTTGGCAGTGTGATATGGTGTGTTGGCAAAGTAAAGTGTAGATTGTTGGCAGAGAGGCGTTGACAATTATTGAACCTAAATGTTGGCAGTGTGATATGGTGTGTTAATAAAGTAAAGTGTGGATTGTTGGCAGAGAGGTGTTGACAATTATTGAACCTAAATGTTGGCAGTGTGATATGGTGTGTTGGCAAAGTAAAGTGTGGATTGTTGGCAGAGAGGTGTTGACAATTATTGAACCTAAATGTTGGCAGTGTGATATGGTGTGTTGGCATTGTTCTTAGTGATTACTGGAAGTGTTGGTTAATTTAATCATTGAAGGTATAATGCAACTGGAGCCATGTACAATACAGAAGCATATGTGTTGGCAGTGAAATGTGTTGAATTGGTATTGTTATTTGAAGTGTCGGTAGTGATATTTGATGTGTTGGCAGTGAAATTAAGTGTGTTGGTAGTGTACTTTGTGTGATGACAGTGGCATTTGGTGTTTTGGTAGTGATTTGATGTATTCAAATATTTGGTGTTTTTGCAGTAATTTGGAGTGTTCAAATATTTGTTGTGTTGGTAGTGTTCGGTGCTCTCAATATGACATGTGGGAGTCCAAAGTATTGCCTATGCCAAAGTTAATTATTTAAAATCCTAAAATTATCATGTGACTGGAGCTATGTGCAAGTTATGATTCAATCTCTTATCCCCATGTATTTGTTTTTACTGGCCGTATCCCATATAACTTAATGTTATTTTAAGTTATGTATATATTTAAGTTTTATTAGGTGTTATGTAATCTGAATTTTAACTATTGTATTTATGTAATTACTGGGTTAACTAAGCTATATATTCCTGAACTATAATCTATTCTTCCAATATAACTGCTCCTAGGTGTATATCTACCAATGTAACTATCATGATCTATCCCATGTAACTATTGCTATTTGCCTGCTTATCCCAAACCCATATAGCTCTTCCTACCTACCTCTCCAAGAATCTAGATATATTAGGTATTTAAAGTCATCCCTCTTCACCCAGACATTTTATTTGGTAGTTCGTTTCGTGAACTTACCGTTTCTATTCTCTGGCAATGTATTCCAATATTTATTTTTTTAATTTATAATCATTTGTAAAGTATTTACATTTATCGACGGTATTGGCGTGTAGTAATTTGTTCAAATATATTTTTCTATTCATTCCAAAATTAATATTAATTGCTATTAATGTTCGTTATCCAAAAATATTTGCACTATTGTTTTACAATAATAATTAGTTTAATTTTTTGCATTCAAAGTTAATATGAATAAATATCAGAAATATATAAGATTTATCTACAATATTGGATTACATCAACAGGTTGGAATCAATAGTCAGGATTAAAATATTTCTTCTTTATTTTTTCTTAAAGACAAAGGTAGTGTTGTCCATTGGTCCAGGGTCCTTAGTCTGGTCACAGCAACAAGTCACATCTGTAAAAACAAGAAAATATTGAGGCACCAGAAATACAGGAGTTTTCAAGGAGGGGGTCGGGGATAGAGGGTGGGGCGGGGGGAGTGTCCTGAGGGGGGGGGGGGGTCCTGAAGGGGGGTAGAGGGGTCCTGAAGGGGGGTAGAGGGGGTGTCCTGAAGGGGGTAGAGGTGGGGGGTCCTGAGGGGGTAGAAGTGGGGGGGGTCCTGAGGGGGTAGAGGGGGGGGTCCTGAGGGGGGGGGGGTCCTGAGGGGGTAGAAGTGGGGGGGGGGTCCTGAGGGGGTAGAGGGGGGGTACCAGGGGTCGGGGGAGGGGGGGAAGACTCGGGAGGGGGTTCTAGTTTTTTCTTATATTAATTCAGTCTATATAACCATTCCACACCCGCTACGAGTTTTTCTTTCCCTTCCCTGGTAGTTCATCCTATCCCCATCCCAGATAGACCTTCCCTTCAGCCCTAGTCTGTTCTATTCTGTTCTATTGTGCACACTAGTTCTATTCTGTATTCTGGCTAAATCTATTCTGTCCTCCCTCCTTCCCTGGTACATCAATACCCTCCCTGCAACACGCCCCCTAACACACATAAGAAAAGTCAGGAATATATTTGTAATGTATTTTTTATTGTCAGGAAGCAGTCAAGAAGTCGTCGGTGTCAAGTATGGGATATGAGCAGACAGTATCAAGAAGGACAAACGGTAGGAGTAAAGCAGATGCAGCAGACAGCAGAAAAGGCTAGGCACAGCAGAACGGGCCAACGACAGCAGAACGGGTGACAACAGACCGAGTACATCGACAGCAGACAAGGAATTAGCAACGAGGTGAGCTAGCTATGGTTAGTCAAACAAATGTATCTGTTTTGACTAAGATTTGTTTGGTATATTGATCATCTGTCTTTATGCAGATGTTTGTGTTGAATATACAGGTACTGTATATGGAGAGATATTGGGTGAGCTTGAGTATGAGTTTGATGGGTATTCAGTATGAGGATATAGGCATTCCATTTGAGTTGGTAGATAGTACATTGTGAGCATCAATTATCTGGTTTTGATAATGAGTATAGTTATTGTAAGAGTTGGTTGAAGTTTTAAAAGGTGGGATTCCAACAGATGTGAGCAGACTAGAGCAAATCAAGATGACAACGGAATTATAGATGGACAGACATCAACGACTGCCACAACATCAACGGCGATTGATGGATTCAGCATCAACGGCGACTGAGCGAGAGACAGCAACTTTAGCAGCATCAGAGGCACCATTGCAGCGGACAACAGCGACGATTCGGTGAGCAAAACTAAATATTGTTGTATGGGAAAAACAGGTCAGTCAGTCAATACCTAACTTGATAAATAAGTCAAGGGGAACAAGAGGCCCCAAAGAAAATGAAAGAAATAGAATGATAGAAAACAGTGTGCCCAACTCAGTAGGCCACCCTTCATTCACTCATTGATTTACTTAAAATAATTTATTAACCAAGTAACTTTTACTTTACATTTACAGTCTAGATCAGTATTAAAGTTATTATGAAAGCTAAGAAAAAATACTTCGTAAATTAAATTTAAACTATTCAATAACCTATGAGATATCTAGTTAAAGTCTTAAAACTGAATGATAAAGGTATTTTAAACTGCAAATCATATTTTAAAAATCGATTAATGATATAGATGATTATTCAGGAATTAGAAAGCACTGGAGAATAATAGTTAGGTTTTAAATCGAATCTGTTATCAAAAGTATGCAACACTTTCTCGTAGCATGATACAAATGACTGAAAACCTGTATTTTATGACGCTAAACAATGCCAGTTGTAGAATAAATTATCATAGGCTTAAAATATCGGTTATCAACATTTACCTAAACTAGTAGGCATTATCGAAGTAAAGAAATAGGACCGCTATTATTCTAAAGACACTAGTCATAATTCTAAAGGCATAGATAGCTGTTGTACAAATAGGGAATATCTTATCAAGCTTTATTATCTTTGAAGTCGTCATGAACAGATAATCCAATTTACAGTACAAACAATTGTGCGTTTGAATATGTATCAGTCTATGCGTGTAGGTTTGACATTAATTCAACGACTAATAAATTAAATCGAAGTTCTCTGCCATATGGAGGGATATTTGCAGATATTTTGTTCAACTCGTGGGGATAATTGCTTAAAACGAGGGTTAAGTGCTCATCAAGGCAAACTAAAAACTCACATAAGGCCACCTAAGATTCATAGTTAGATATTAAACCTTTGGATGGCCCTTTTTATTGATGTTGTAGTCGTAATGGCCATAGTTGTAGTGTTCAGTGATAATTAGGACTGACAATATGAAGAGCCTGTTTTACCCATTATATTGTTCTCCATTGAAGGACAAATTTGCAAAGAATGTTACGTGAATATCGAAGTTACTCTAAGCTGGCCTATGATAATCTTCATCTACAGTGGCATTTATAACTATCTCTGCAGGTAAAATAAGATTTATTCAGTTATAGTGATAACATTATACATGTGAAACAATATAGTTTTACGGTAAATCTCAAATTATATTAAAAGTTTCTTAATCTCCAGTGTTTTGCTCATTAGTATAAAACTTACTGTATTTACTTAAAGACTAAAGTAACTACATACTAATATTAACAAGGGTACAGTCAATATAAATAGTTCGCCGACACTTATGACTTAAGGGAGCCCACCTCGCTTTTTTTTCTCTTTCTCTCCCTCTTTGGTTTGTATCCATTCGGCCCCATTCTCCCAACTGTTTTAAGACTTTTATCCCCATCCAAGTGTCTATTTCTTCCTGGCGAGCGATAGCGAGCCAGCATTGTATGGAGAAATCCGGTTTTGCCGGAGAAATTTTTCTATCGAAAAATTTACAAATTTAGCTTTCTGTCAAAATACAAGTGTATATATGATGGCTCGCTACCGCTCGCCAGTTAAATATTGACACCTGGATGGGGGTAAAAGTCTTAAAACAGTAGGCTGAATAGGGCCGAATGGATACAAGCCACAGAGGGAGAGAAAGATAAAAAAAAGCGAGGTGGGCTCCCTTAAACAAATCTTTCTAGTCACAGGCTATTGGAAGCACATGAGGACGGTCAAGAGAAAGTTTATAATAACTTAAATTTACACCCGAGTATTTTGGGCGAACTATTTTTATTTCGACTAACTGGCAGCATCTTTTCTATATCCAACTTACCTTAAGGTAAAATTCGTACATTTGGCAACACTGATATTACAATATCACTTATGAATTTAAAGAACGTATGTAAAGGAATAATTAAAGTGTGAGAATATACCTTTTTGGAAGCATATTAGTATTGATAAACCCATCTAAGGATAGAAAGGTATATCTAATAAACAAGGTAAGATCTATCAATTATGTTTTTCCACCAACCAACTTCACCTCTAAACTCAATGAAATCAGCAAACAAATACATGTGGCACTCCAAGGACTCGAACCTAGGACACCCACACCGAGTTTAGTTAATTCAGCCTGTTTTCACCGTTCACCAATTTCCACAGATCTCAGTGTGGAAAGGATCTGTTTCGGGATAACTTAATTATCATCAGTGTTGCCATATGTACGAAATACTTTCAATTGGTTAGATAAAGTTGCTGCCTCTACCCTGTCCACCACTTATGATAGTCTATGGAATATTTTGAAGTTTCTTCTGTATTACTAAACTGGTCTACTTCAGCCAAGTTGTCATTCAAGTTTCTTATGTATTACTAAACTGGTCTACTTCAGCCAAGTTGTCATTCAAGTTTCTTATGTATTACTAAACTGGTCTACTTCAGCCAAGTTGTCATTCAAGTTCTTATGTATTACTAAACTGTCTACTTCAGCCAAGTTGTCATTCAAGTTTCTAACTAAACTTACTTCAGCCAAGTTGTCATTCAAGTTTCTTATGTATTACTAAACTGGTCTACTTCAGCCAAGTTGTCATTCAAGTTTTTTGGGCAATGTATTTTAAGTAAATTATGTTTTTTACACCAACCAACTTCACTTCTAAACTCAATGAAATCAACAAATACATGTGGCACTCAGAGGACTCTAACCCAGGATACTCACATCGAAATTCTGCGCACTATGCATTACGCTATCAAGACAATTATTATAGTCTTAAGATAGTTTAACAGAGTTGACAAATTAAAGTTTTACAAACTAGCTTCGACATTACATTATTCACACATTTCAAATTACTTATATGCCATAGTAAGAACTGAATTGAAAGTCACCAAATCCAATTTTGAGAATTATGATGGTGAACATGACTAAGTTAAATTTTAGGATTATGGGATATCGTCGACCAGTTACAATGATATTTTAAACTGTAGCCAGCAAAATTAATCCTACTTTGGGGGATAAGGCACAACAGTTTAATATTTGGGAAGTTATAAAGGCTACGTCCACTAAGACAGAAACCAGCCGCCTGTGTGTACTCCAGGACAATTATTCTGCAGGCCAAAAGGGCACCAATAATTAATTCGGTACCCATAGCTATTAAATTAGTGGTTTTATTAATTTAAACCGACTTTGTAGACCAAACTTCAAAATATTACATTGCATAGACTTTCATAATAAGATCTTATTAAAACATTTTAGTGACAGACCCGTATTACAGTTGTGGTTGATGAGAGCTGTTGGTCCAAGAGTCTCACCATCCGTCTGTGGCTCCCTCAGGTTGGACGTCTATCATACATCTGAAACATTAGGTTAGTATTAGTTAACATCCTGATGTATAACGCTAATAACTAGTCACCACTGCATCAAGGCCATTTTCTGGACCCCTTCGCCCTCATGTTTAGCTCGGTTTGAGATGTTATGATTTTCTACTTTTCGTGTTGACTATTACATGACTTTTTGCCCCAATTTGTCAATTTTATGACCTGTCATGCCATTTAAGTAGCTAATTTTTCCTCGCGAACGATAGCAAGCCTGTAATTTTGGAAGAAACTGCCTTCGACCGGGACATTTTACTACCGAAAAATGTACACATTTATCTCGAAGGGGGGTCTTGATGGAGGTCTAGGGAGCAAACTAAAAAAAATCCCCTTAACCCGTGATGTTGAGCAGCTAGTCAGTCCTCTACCGTATTGTCCAAGGTTCAGGTTTTGGTAACTATACATAAGCCTGCAGTTATAAGAGGTATCTATTTTGAACCTTTTTTTATTGCAATTATCTGCAGTTTAGTTTATTAATATACACTTCTGAATTTGTTAAGGCAGGGGGGAGAATTTAATGCAGTGGCGGGTACTGTTATTGACCCTTCATGATTTTTTTTTCTATGCGAGTGAGTGAGACAAAAGGCAGAACTGCCTGTATCGAGTGCCTCCCCCCGGAGTTGAAAGAGTGACAGGGCCAAAATCAAGGGACGTTCGACCCAAAATGCCTGGACACACTGAGTTTGAAGCGATTTAAGTCACATGATCATAAGTTGTATCCTACCTATAGAAGTTCAAAGTTTCTAATTTCTAGTAAAAAAAAAACATCCACTGACTAAATTCCACAATATTATTATTAAACCTTTAACGCACAGGACGCAATTTGCGCCCTTTCTGAGATATTTAAACTCCTTTGTGACCATCAGGGGTGTTTAGAAACTTTGTTTAGTTACTTCAACCTCTGCAGTTGTCTATGAGTGAGTGGTGGGCATTAAACTAATTTTGGAGAGGTAATTATAAGATCGAGAGAACTATTTCTGAATACAAATAAGGTATTTGTAATGAACCCTATGTTTTAGCTTTAATGCAGTATATGGAACGCCAGAATTTGTTTTAGAGGACCAAGCCCTAAATAGACAACTTTATAAAAATAGGTGTTTATATAATTACTAAATGGGATAGGCTAAGGGAACTTAAGAGACAACTATACACATGGTAACCTAACCTTTTAATATTGTTAAGGAAAGATGGGTCGTTTATCTGGTCTCCATTCATGCTTAGCCCCATTACTTTGCAGATT
The DNA here is from genome assembly GCA_032716605.1 of Paralithodes platypus. Taxonomy (NCBI): domain Eukaryota; kingdom Metazoa; phylum Arthropoda; class Malacostraca; order Decapoda; family Lithodidae; genus Paralithodes; species Paralithodes platypus. The sequence continues at coordinate 39,985,873 of CM064525.1, forward strand.
ATAAGACGTTCAGCCCATTACTTTGGCGATTTTAAGACCTGTCAACCTATTTGTGTCATTATCAAGACCTTTCGTGCTATTTAGGAGACTAATTTTCCTGGTGAGTGATACCAAGCCAGTGATGTAGGAGGAACCGGCCTTCGGCCTGGACAATTTTCTACCGAAAAATTTACAAATTTGTCAAAGGGGAATCTTGGGGATGTTTTTTAAGCTTGATGGAAGTCTAGGGAGGAAACAAATTTACAAATAATTAAATCTATATATACCAATGAATAAACCCTTACCCATTAACCCTATTAAGGAGAGACGGTCGTGTTTCTGGTCCCCTTTCTCCCTAGTGTTTAGTCCCATTAGTTTTGAGATTTGTAGACGTTCGGCCCATTTGTTTGGCGATTTTAAGACCTTTCGTCCCATTTCGTTATACATTTTAAGACCTATCGTGCCATTTAGGGGTCTATTTTTTTTTCTGGCGAGCGATAGCGAGCCTGTAACTGAAAGAGGAACCAGCCTTCGGCCGGTAAATTTTCTACCGACAAATTTACAAATTTATCTTGAGGGCGGGGTCAAGGGGATGTTTTTTTAAGTTTGATGGATGTCTAGCGAGGGAACTAAGAATTTATGAATTAATGAATGTATAGGCCAAAAAAAACAAAAATAATGTGTTCTTACCCTAGTTTGTTGGTGAAGATGGTTAAGGTTCCGTTTGGGTTTCTCAAGTTGGTCTTCCCTCCGCCGAGCCTCAACTGTACTGTACTGTACTGTACTGTACTGTACTGTACTTCCCTCCTCTCCCTCACATCTGTTAAAAAATCCAATATTAATATTACAGCTTAAGGAATTGACCACTTGCGAGTTTCAAGCTATAAGGAAGTTGGAGTTTTTTATATAGACATTTAGCAGAATTACGAGCTAAAATAAGAGTTGTATTGCATATACTGTATAAACACAAACCAAATTCACCGTACTTTCTATCCATCAAAAACCTACATCACATTACTGCATTTCTGTTTAATACCTTTGTATACGGCCCAAACTTCCTTATAGCCTGAAACTCACAAGTGGTTAATTAGGCCAATATTTCTGATAGAATGCAGATTTTCAAAATTTATCATTTCATATGTTTTTGCAACAACAAAAAAACATTATATCTCAACCATAGTCATGGTGGTCGTGATTCCTGGTCGGGTCGGGTCGGGTCGTCTTGGGTCGGGCAAGATCGCAGTGGTCCTCCCATCTCTAACCTGTTGGGAAGATTTAAAGTCACATTAGTAGGTTCTGGCATACCTTATTTCACCGTTGTTCCTCCGTCGGGCCATCCAGCTCATTCCTGTTGATAAAATATTTAATTATTTCAGGATCGCCGTTCTGCCAGCCACAACATCGGGTCTGCAAATCGGCCACAGCGGGTCTGCAAGCTGCCGCATCGGGTCTGCAAGCTGCCACATCGGGTCTGCAAGCCGCCACGTCATCTGAAAACCTGCAACCTTCACAACCAACGAACAGACAACCAGAATTCTACCGGCCGGATTTCAACCAACAAGAAATACTACAAACCAAGCTAAAACTAACTAAGCTTCTACCCAAACCACTAACAGACCGCAAACCAACCTCCTCAGGGAACCGAATAGAGCAACACCTAACCAATACTAACCTAGAACAGACTCCTACCTATCCCTACCCCTTGAACTAACTAGAGCTACCCCCCTCTACCCCTCCCCCCACCTCAGCATCCCTACCAGAAACTTTGTCTAATTCGAAGCCAACGACGATATAGGAGAAAAACATTATTGCATGGATTAACTAATTATATTTCAATATAATTATATATTTCATTATACAAAAATTATGTTACGTTATTGGAAATATTATAGTTATAGCAAATTTAAAGAAAATATACCAGATTTATGTATATATAAATTATTGCAAAACAATAAGTATATCATTTACACTAAAATGTATTAAAATAGAATCTTACCTCAAATTTGCCGCCTATCTAACGTAATGTCTATACACATGTTAGTAGAAGGGAGGTGGTTTAGGTGGTGACAAGGACAATGGAAGGAAGGGGAGGGAGGGGGGAGGATGGTTAGGATTAAAGGTTAGTTTGCTCCGGCCCCTTTCTCCCTCATGCTTAGCCCAGGTTATTTTGAGACTAGGACGTTCACCTAGTTTGGCACTAAAGACCTGTGCCATATCACGATCTATTTTTTTTCTTCCTGGCGAGCGCTAGCGAGCCTGAAATTAATGAGAAACTGGCCTTATTATTAATATTATTTTTATTATTATTTCGGCTGGTACATTTTTCTGTCGAAAAATGTACAAAATTATCTCTAAGGGGGGGCTTCGAGGCATTTTATTTAAGCTTGACTGAAGGTCTTGGGACGAAAAAATTTATATATACAAAATGAAACTTCCCTTTACAGATAGAGGGGGGAAGAGGATGGTTAGGATTACAGGATTAGGATGAGAGGATGGTTAGGATTACAGGATTAGGATTGGGGTGAGAGAATGGTTAGGATTACAGGATTAGGATTGGGGTGAGAGGATGGTTAGGATTACAGGATTAGGATTGGGGTGAGAGAATGGTTAGGATTACAGGATTAGGATTGGGGTGAGAGGATGGTTAGGATTACAGGATTAGGATTGGGGTGAGGATGGTTAGGATTACAGGATTGGGGTGAGAGGATGGTTAGGATTGGGGTGAGAGGATGGTTAGGATTACAGGATTAGGATTGGGGTGAGAGGATGGTTAGGATTACAGGATTAGGATTGTAGTGGTAGACTGGTTGAAGGATCTGGTTGAAGTTTCCATCATCATTCACGACATCTGTAAAAGACAATAATACTTTGTTAACATTGATCTCAATCAGCCATTATACTGTATATAATTTAGGTAAACGTTGACTTGACCCCGGACAGCCTTTTTACCTAACCTGACCTGTCTTGATAGCGTAATGCATAAGTGCGCGGAATTTCGGTGTGAGTGTCCTAGGTTCGAGTCCTTTGAGTGCCTTTTTACCTAACCTAACCTAACAAAACGACAACAAATAAATAGTCTTCAATTGTTACCATAATTTGTTTGTGTTAGCATTATTATTATGTTTGTGTATATTTATAAGAAACTGTCTTTTTCCCAGTGCGTAATGCATAGGTGCGCGGAATTTCGGTGAGAGTGTCCTAGGTTCGAGTCCATGGAGTGCCACAAAATGGCAGAATTTGTTTAACATTAGCAACATTCAACTAAATAAATGGATTAGAAGAGCTAAACGCACTATGAAGAAGTAATCCATAGTCAGTTATATTTAAGTTAGCGGTAAATTGTCATGCTCCCATGTTCACTACTCCGCTAATAACATGTTATAGCGAAGTATGTTAGGGGGGGGGTCACCGGCTTTTTTTGTTTTAGCTTTCTCTCACTCTCTCTTTGGCTTGTATCCATTCGGCCCCATTCAGCCTACTGTTTTAAGACGTTTACCCCTATACAGGTGTTAATATTTTCCTGGCGAGCGGTAGCGAGCCAGTATATATATTTTTTTTGACAGCAAGCTAATTTTGTAAATTTTTTGATAGAAAAATTTCTCCGGCGAAGCCGGATTTCTCCATACAATGCTGGCTCGCTATCGCTCGCCAGGAAGAAATAGACACCTGGATGGGGATAAACTTCTTAAAACAGTTGGCTGAATGGGGCCAAATGGATACAAGCCAGGGAAAGAGAAAAGGAGAAAGAAAAAATCCTGTGACCCCCTTAATAATGAGAACTTTGTATTAATAGTATACAGATCCACAACTGGTCATAGTTTGGCGCTAGGCATTGCTAAATTACCGGCAAAGGAATGGAATTTTACGCCAGGTGCAAAATTAATCTGGCCTTATTCTTTTAATAATATAACCTGCCATGTGATTAACCCCTTCTGTCCCGGTGCCGTCCTTCTAACTATACTATGGCCACTATTAACCCCTTCTGTCCCGGTGCCGTCCTTCTAACTATACTATGGCCACTATTAACCCCTTCTGTCCCGGTGCCGTCCTTCTAACTATACTATGGCTACTATTAACCCCTTCTGTACCGGTGCCGTCCTTCTAACTATACTATGGCCACTATTAACCCCTTCTGTACCGGTGCCGTCCTTCTAACTATACTATGGCCACTATTAACCCCTTCTGTACCGGTGCCGTCCTTCTAACTATACTATGGCTACTATTAACCCCTTCTGTACCGGTGCCGTCCTTCTAACTATACTATGGCCACTATTAACCCCTTCTGTACCGGTGCCGTCCTTCTAACTATACTATGGCCACTATTAACCCCTTCTGTACCGGTGCCGTCCTTCTAACTATACTATGGCTACTATTAACCCCTTCTGTACCGGTGCCGTCCTTCTAACTATACTATGGCCACTATTAACCCCTTCTGTACCGGTGCCGTCCTTCTAACTATACTATGGCCACTATTAACCCCTTCTGTACCGGTGCCGTCCTTCTAACTATACTATGGCCACTATTAACCCCTTCTGTACCGGTGCCGTCCTTCTAACTATACTATGGCCACTATTAACCCCTTCTGTACCGGTGCCGTCCTTCTAACTATACTATGGCCACTATTAACCCCTTCTGTACCGGTGCCGTCCTTCTAACTATACTATGGCTACTATTAGACGATTGTACTCGGTTTATAAAGGGCCTCCAGCAATTAACAGGCTTCGGAACTATCTCACTTAACCCTTTTAACTAAGACAGATCCTTCTTAAACTGCACATAATCGTCTAAATATAGCTAGAATATAATTAGAAAGACGTCGCCGGTACAGAAGGGGTTAAGTGATACAATAAATCATTTAGTAACCCTTTCACGCATTTATGACGCAGAGGTTGCCAGATTAGCAATAAGAAATAGAGTTCTCTCTCTTATAATTACCTCTGCAAAATTAGTTTTCTGCCCACAGCTTACTCAAAGACAACTGCAGAGGTTGAAGTAACTAAATTTAAAGTTTTTAAATACCCCTGATGGTAACAAAGGCTTTAAAGTATCCCCAATAGGCTCAAATGGCGTCATATGTTGGAGAGGGTTAACTATACGAAGATATGTTATTAATGATCGCATATGCTTATAAGTGGATCAAGTAGTCCTAACTCACCATTTCGTAAATATTCCTAAATAACTTGTGAATAAAACAATGAATATGACCATTTATGCAATATTGTAGTATGCTATTGTAATTGTGAACAAATAATCATAGGCCTACGTCGATCATCAGGTTTGGTGCGAAGTGTATAATCTTAACAAATTAAATAAAAACTACGTAAATATTATGACTTTCTTTAACCTTAAACTTGCAATTATCGGGTATTTTATATAATTAATTAATTATGCAGACGATAATTGCCCCCGGAAGTGAAAACCTGCCGGCTTCCTAAGTTTCCACTCGGTCGCCATATTGTTTGCTCAACCCGCCGGCTTTCACCTTAACTTTCCTTAAATATACCGAGAATACAAGAAACATTACGAAAACACTGATCAGAATGTGATTAAAAAGACTTATAAAGAGGATAATGACCCCAATGGGTACCAAAATGGCGCGGAGGTTGACCGATCTATTAACTAGCTCCAAATCGTTGCCTTGTTTGTTAAATTACCATTATTTACCGTATGTATATTAATATTTACTCTACATATCGATTTATATGAGGCATAATTGAGTTTAATAGGGGGAAATATTCGAAGGCCTGTCTCTAACCATCGTCATATTTGCAGCTGTTTATGTAATCTGACCAAATAAAATAAAAAATGCTTCTATATTATGACTTTCTTTAACCATAAGCCTGTAATTATCCGGTATTTAATATAATTAATGAGTTATGCAGACGATAATTGCCCACGGAACTGAAAACCTGCCGGCTTCCTACGTTTTCACTCGGTCGCCATATTGTTTGCTCAACCCGCCGGCTTTCACCATTAACTTTCCTTAAATATACTGAGAATATACGAAACATTACGAAAACATTGATTAGGCACCTGGCGCAAAGTCGCGGACATCGGAAATTAAGACACTTCACTAAATTAAACTCATAAAAGCGGCTAAAAATGGAGAATAAAAGGGGGAATATTGGACTTACTTGTTGTCAGGTCGGTGGCTGGAAATCAAATGGCAAGGGCGGTGAAAAGTACTCACCAAATCACAACTGCATACTTGGCAACCTTTTACAGTGGTGCCACATCTCCAAACCTGGCCACGAAAATTATTAATATATGATTAATAAGCCGTTTCTGATAAAAAATAAGATACGTAGACTATGTAATTTTTTGCGCTGAATTCAACTACATACGTGAAATGTTGATTGAATGCCTGTATATGCGATAATTCAATGATTTTTGGTAGTGCGACGCTGCCACTTTTCCTAAATGCCCCCAGGGCAAATTTGAGGATTTTCTCGTCTCGATTTCCACGATTCCTGGCAGAGAAATTTGCCGATACAGTTGGTATCAAAAGTTTGGTCCCTTTTTTTTTTTCTTTTTTTTTTGGAATGGAAGCACAAATACTATGCTTGAATAATTAGTATGATTTATTATGCAGTAGCTTGGCTTGAATTTATAGATACAGTTGGGCACAAAAGTTGGTTCCCACTGTTTTTGTATCCATTTCCGTAGATGTAAAGGCTTTATATATATTTGAACGTGATTATTTTATCTGACTATACTTTATTATAATTGTGTGATATAAGAGGATCTGTCTCTCAGCTGCCTCACCTCGCTAAAACTGACAAGCCTACTCCCCCTACCTCCACCACCACACCCCCTCTCTCTATATCTCTCTATCTATCTATCTGTCTGTATGTATATCTATCTATCTGTCTGTATATCTATCTATCTATCTATCTGTCTGTCTGTATATCTATATATCTGTGTCTCTCAGCTGCCTCACCTCGCTAAAACTGACAAGCCTACCCCCCTACCTCCACCACACCCCCTCTCTCTATATCTATCTATCTATCTATCTGTCTGTCTGCATATCTATCTATCTATCTATCTATCTATCTATCTGTCTGTCTGTATATCTATATATATGTGTCTCTCAGCTGCCTCACCTCGCTAAAACTGACAAGCCTACCCCCCTACCACCACACCCCCTCTCTCTCTATCTATCTATCTATCTATCTGTCTGTCTGTATATCTATCTATATATCTATCTGTCTGTATATCTCTCTATCTATCTCTCTATCTATCTGTCTATATATCTATCTATCCATTTATCTGTCTATCCATTTATCTATCTATCTATCTGTCTGTATATCTATCTATCTATTTATCTATCTATCTATCTGTCTGTATATCTATCTATCTATTTATCTATCTATCTATCTATCTATCTATTTATGTATCTATCTATCTATCTATCTGTCTGTATATCTATCTATCTATCTCCTTTGTATTATAATTTTGTATGTTCATTTCCATAGCAATGTATTAGACTTTATCATATATTTTATGTGTATATCTATTTCATATCAATAAAGATGGTATTGTATATCGTTATTGTATTTTCATCAGTAATTATTGTATTTTAAAACAATATATTGTATTATAAATAAATAAATATTGATCGTATGTCTTTTTTTTTCTTGTATTTTTTATTTTATTTGACAGTTTATTCTGGCTATCATTAGACGATATTATCTAGCTTAGGAAGGGTCTGTGGGAATTTAAAGGGTAGAGACTATCTTAACCAACCATCTAACTTACATACACCCTTGCTAATCTAAATAAAATCGTTTAATAATAGCCAGATTATACTATCAAAACTCATCATAATCCTTAAGGGGTTAATTTGTACACTATAGCCAAACATTATAATGGGTTCAATGATAAAAAAGATACAATTGTCAGTTTTTATTTCCATAATATCTACAATAGTTTTGGTACACGTTATAGAAGCATATATCAAATGGGTTGGGTGTGAAAGGAATCTGCCTTGTATGGGCCAATCGGCTTTCTGTAGGTTCCCGTTTTCTTTTCTTATGTACCCATATTTGAGATGTATGTTAGTTATGATAATGGTATTATAATTAGGTGGAAGGAGGGGCGCCGGTTGACAAAGGTGCATGGAGGCGATTCATTTGTGTCCATCCCTTCGAGGATCAAGCTGTCTGACAATAGATAAATATAGTAGATATAAATCTACGGGTGCACCACAATCCTTCTTGTTTAACCAGAAAATATCGCCTCGGGCAGTGTGTGACGTCAGACAAAACTTTCAATGTTCAGCCAATCAGACGCTAGCAACTTTTTAAAGGGGTGTAGAATTCATAGCTATGGCTTCTGGGGTGGACAGGTGGCGTTCATCCTACTCGTGACGTCACTGGCTCAGCTCTCGTGGGGTTCGGAGCGTCGGACACTGTTTCCGACGGTCCAAACCCCACGAGAGCTGAGTCAGTTATGTCACGAGTAGGATGAACCACACCTGTCCACCCTAGAGGCCATAGCGTATGAATTCTAGACCCCCTGAAAAAGTTGCTCGCTTCTGATTGGCTGAATATCGAAAGTTTTGTCTGACGTCACATTACTGCCTGAGGCGATATTGGCTGATTAAGCAAGAATGACAGTGCTTCTCCCATAGATTTTTATGTGATATTTTCTGATTGATAAATATATCTAGTAGTTCAGTTTAGTTCATTTGTGTGTGTGTGTGTGGGGGGGGGGGGGGGGGGGCCTGCGTAAGGGGCTGTTCTCGGGCAACATGATGTGCGGTGGGCTATATGGGGGGTATATGCGATCATTGGGTATAATGATGGTGATTAGCCTTCTATCTTTGTATAATATGGGTTTATTACCACCAATATTCATCTTAATTAATGGGTATTCCCAACAAGATGCTGATAATAAGTGCGGTGGCGCTAATAAGTAATGTCTCAGCTGTCATTACGTTTGGTTCGGTCTGTGCTGTATTAATGTCTGTCAGATGTTGAAAGGGTGGGTAAGTGTAGGAACATGTTGGTATATCTCACTCAAAAAAGAAGAAATCATGTGTAGATATTCTATCTATCTATCTATTGCCTGACGCCGTGATCCCCGAAGGGGTGGCCACGAACGAACCGCCCCCATGCACCTCTGTCCCCAGTCAGTCGACGCCCCTCCCCCCAACCAGCACCGCCTTCGTTCATGTACTTCCTCACTCCATCCTTCTCCCTCCACCTCGCTCTCGTACACCCTCTTAGTCATTCTCTCGCTTTCCATACGTTCCATATGGCCGAACCATCTCAAGTTGTTCCTTTTCACACTTTCCAGCACATCTACCTCCACAATATTGTAGATATTGCTGATACCAATTATTAATCAAAACATAATGTGCGTTTTCGCGAGACTATAAACGTAGGTACACCCAGGTATACCTGGGTCAGCTCAGTTTTCCCGAGTCCGTGTACCTAGGTGTACCTGGGTCGACCCAGTCCCAGTGGATGTTTTCGCGTGCCAGTGACGTCATCTGGGACTGGGTATACCTGGGTAAAGTCAGCCCTGGGGGCCGAGTTGTGCTGGGTTGACCTGGGTGATGCTGACGTAATTTATGACAACAAACAATATGGCGGAAAATGTCGGGCACGGTGAAGAGCTCGTCCCCAGTAATGCGAATGCTTGGCTTTTTTCACAAGATCTTGGATTTTTTGCCCAGTAGGCCTTCATGCGGTCTTAGAAGTTTTAGTGGGAATCTAGGATTTATTTAGGGGAGTTAATATTGTTTTTAAGGGAATATACCTTGTCCTTGTCTAACACATTGATATATTGTTGAATTATCTCATATTGCATGTATTTTAATATTTTTTCGCATGCCAATATTAAAATTCAGAATAGAGAAAAACAAAGGTAGAAAATCCTCTATCAGTGCCTATTTATTGGAGCAGCCATATTGAAATATCTTGGCCAATCAGAGGGCCGTATTCCAGCCTGGGTAAAGTCAGGCTCAATTTTCTCGATCTTTAGGTCAGACCAGTCTCAAAATCGCGAAAACAGAAACAGGCCTGGGTCAACCTGGGTACACCCAGGTCGACCCAGGCCCATAAAAAGCTCAGGAAAACGCGCCTATAATTGGTGCCGAGACAACACTTATTAGGCCGACTGTACATTATGTTTTTGCCTGTGTCCGGAACCGACGACAGCCTTATTTCCGCTCGTTTTCTCTTCTTGTTGTTGATCTTGTGCTTGTTCTTCTGGATCAGTCGAAAGAGTTGTCAGGCGGGAGAGAGACAAGAAAGGAGGAGGGTTTGGAGCTGCTGCGTGATTGACAGCGTTCGACGGAGGCCTTCGGTGCTTTACAACGTTCCCCCTTTTTTGCTGGCCAACAGTAAGCGATTTTGTCCAGCTGAGGAAAGACGTGTGGTAGACCAAATGCCGCCTTCATTCTTCTTACCGCCAACCACGCCATCTGAAATGAATAATAAATATAAGTAACACCCCGTGTTTAACATTAATCGTCAATTACAAACTCCAATGTACTTGAATAAACTAATGAAAGCATATGGTCCTCCCGGGATTCCAACTCGGGACACCACACCCAGAACATAAGAATCTAAACCATTACACCACCAACACAGCAATGAAAGCATATGGTCCTCCCGGGATTCCAACTCGGGACACCACACCCAGAACATAAGAATCTAAACCATTACACCACCAACACAGTTAAAGGTTGAGTACACGCTCACGATTAATATCCATTTTCGAATTCTGGATATAAATCTAATCATGTAATCGACCTAACTGCATTATGGAAAGCGTAATGTTATAGTGAGAGGAATGCACTTTGAATGGGGCCAAGATCACTAAGGACAATAATGACATAAATTAGCTCTTTCAGTATTCAAGGACTCACTTATTCATATAATGTTGCTATCATTAAACGATTGTATTATAAGTTGGAAGGATCCGAGGGAGTTCAAGGGTTAATTAAGGTGATAATGACCCCTCTGATTGTTCGAGATCCATCCTAAGCTGCATATAATCGTCTAATGTTAGCCAAAATATACTGTAAAACGCACCAAAAAAGGTATATACTGTATGATCATTGGATATATTGATAGTGATTTATCTTTCGTTTACACTCCCAATATATATTATCTTCTGGCTACTATTACACGATAGTATTCAGTTTAAAAAGGGCCTCCATCAATTAACAGTCTTCGAACTATCTCACTTAACCCTTTTTACAACCACAGCTTCTTCAGAAACTGCACAAAATAGTCAAAATATAGCCAGAATAAAATGAAAAAGACATCGCCGGTACAGAAGGGGTTAAGGGCTGAGATTTATAATTTGTTCATAGAATATTTCAAGCTTAACACATTCAGCAATGACGACGTATTTCTTTTTTTGTTTACCTCTGATTCTGGCTAAAATTACTGGATTTTATGCAGTTTAAGAAGGACCTATGTTATGCCGAGGGTTTATCGTTATCGTATTTACCCCTTTGAGTTTTAGAAGTAGATTACAAGCTAACGAAAATCGCCTAATGATAACCAGAATGTGAATACATTTACGTCATCGTGCTAAAAGGCTTAAAAGGCTTCATATAATTATAGCCCGAAGGTTGGAACCCTCCTGTATTCTGTTTTCATATCATGTTTACATTATTTTATTTTATAGTGTACTGAAAGGGTTAACCTATTCAGTACTTGTGACGTTTGTAGCCTTCCAATTGTTAGAGGACTTTCCTACACTTACTAAAATCATCTACTAGTTACCAGAATATAATGAAAAGGACGTCACCGGTACTGAAAGGGTTAGTGTGGTCTATGAAGGGGGCGGGGTCACTCTACGCCTATCACCATGAGTAAGAATACCTAAGAGGGGTGTCTTGGAAAATCAGCGTGTTAATACTAGTTGGCCATTATATTTTACAGATTTGTTGGAACCCTGCACTAGATGGGCGGTAGCGCATAGCTCCTCCCTATCGCGGGAAAATACTGTCTTCTGTCGTCTGTTTATTGACAGTTCCTCCCTTGCTGCAATGGTTTATGTGTCTCGTGTCGTGTAGAGTCTGTAGAAACTCATGTAACTTGTGTTTGCTATATCACCATGTCAGCCATTGTCATTATGAATAGCGGCTCGCTTGGTGTAGTGACTAGCGTCTCGGACTTCCACCCAGAAGGCCCGGGTTCGCGCCCACGCTCGGCGCATTAAAGATTTTTCACAAGCACTGAGTCGTTACCATCCCTCATGAGCAAAGGGATGGGGTAGTAGTACAGGACCCCAATGGAAATACGCCTAATCGGCCTTATTGAGCTATCCTTAGCCAGCTTAGCATGCGCTAGCTTTAAGAACTATTATTATTATTATTATTATTATAATACAATGATTTAAGAGTACACTGATATGCAAAAGCACTCCAAAGTATTGCCTACACTGAAATGTGAAGCATACTCCATTAACCCTTCTGTACCGTCGTCGTATGTTATATTTTATTCTAGCAATATGTAGACGATTGTATACAGCTTAGAAAGGATCTGTGGTAGTTAAAAGGGTTGATTGAGATAGTTCGAAGCCAAATAATTGCTAAAGATCCTTCCTAAAGTGAATACAATCGATTAATAGGAGCCAGAATAAAATCAAAATACGTCGTCGGTATAGAAGGGGTTAATTACATAGCTTACCAAGCTGAACCAAGCCTCCATGATGATAAGGAGGCTGTGGTTGACCTTAAGAATAGGATATGGTTTGCAATGGATCAGCTGTAGATGATATTTGATATTGACTGTAAATTATTAACAATGAATGTAGCCTATATGACAAACTAATCTCAATTGAAGTCCAAAAATCGGTCCCCTGGGCTTCCAGGAAGGTTTTACCCAAATTTTTTTTGGAAAAAATTTTTCGATTCTGAGCGAATGGCTGGGCGAAATGAAATCTACGACCATGTCTAGAAGCAGATCGGCGAGAAAAAACGAATGGCACCAGGTAAAATTCTCTAGGACTTATAGTTTGGGCTGCAGAGGACTTTTAAAGTCCAAAAAAACGGTCCCCTGCCCCTCCAGGAAGGCCACTCAAAATCGAAATCCTAAACTAATGGTCCAAATTTAATTCTGTTTACGCCATTCGATTCAGCTTGCCAAAGTGTACTTATGGTATAAATTTAAACAAAATCCGTACATAAATAACTCGTCTGTGGATTTTTTAAATTTTAAAATAGGCCTATTGGGCCTAAAAATTTGTCAAAATTAATAAATAATTATACCATTGAAACCGCAACGGCGAGATGAATCCAAATTGTTCAAAGTAGCTACGTAACAGCTGGACGTATGGACAACTGTAGCCTACATGTCTGTCCCCAAAATGGCGTCCGACTGAAAAATCACCTGCGCATGCGTCAGTGAGGGTCTTTTGGTTCCAAAAGAATAGTAAACGCTTATTTTAGGTGTTATTTCAGCACACCATGAATGTCTCTCTTGTCTACAATGATCTAAGATGATACTATACCATATTTATCAGCCGTGGGTATCGATGAAGTGGTCCAGATGTTGAGCAAGATAGTCTTAACCACTATAATTTGATATCGTCTGCTTCTATGTTGATATCCCACTATCTGTGCCATCTATGGGGTGAATATTTATCCTACTATTTTACCGACTCCATGTTGTATACCTTATGATAGACATCTTGTATACCTTATTCCCTCATAGACCACTTACATAGCTTTTAATCTGTTTTTCTTTCCCTTTTTCTTGCCTACCGGGGAATTGTTTCATCCCCTTTTTATTACTTGGCTATTAAACCCCTTGAGGATTATTACTCTGACTATCATTAAACTATGTTATTCAGCTTAGGAAGGATCTGCAGGAGCCAAGAGTCGTAATTGCGTTAATTTTGATCCATTAAATGTATAGAGATACTTCCTAATTAATAAAATCAATGAAATAATAGCCCGAATGAGTCAAATATATTTTTCCCTAGGATACTGAAAGGGTTAAGAAATATTGTCGTGAGATAAAGTTGGACGACATTATTATCATGCAGAGACAAACAATGACATATCATCCAATTTATGTCCAAGTTTCATCTGCTAAGGGACGCCAGAGGAAATAACAAAGGTGAAAATGATCTTGATTAATCCTTGAACTACAATTCATTCTGAAATTCCACTGGTCCACTGTCAATATGATTAGTTAGTTAGTTAAAATAGGACTTCAGAGGATATCAACCCTTCTGGATTATTAGGTCAGCACACTGTAAGTCAAGAATAACGACAGGACTGGAGCCCCTTTTCGAGAACTCCAGTCCCTTGTCAATATGAATCATACACAAATTTATTATTTTTGCTTTGCAGTTCTTATTATGTCTTTGGAAGTAATGCAATGGTTAGAAATTAACTTCCATGTAAATATTCTTGTATCCTTTATCAATTTCATTCAAATTGTCCCATTTGACGCCCCATCTATAATCTGTATGTTTTTTTAAAGCTGGCGAGAAACTGACTTATTCTTATCTTAATTACTTCGTTATTACAAAGTTTGTATAACCAAATATGGTGTTAATTGTCAAAACCTGTCTATAATATGATCCAGAGACATAGCAGACCTCAAAACTACCACTGCATCAAAATTGGACTGCAGCTCACCCTTAGCTATTTGTTCACTTGATGTGCCACTGATGGAGGTGGTTCTGTGTACCCCTGGCCCTGGCACCATCACTTGTTGTACCACTGGCACAAATTTAACATTGCTTTGTGTAGTCTACCTATCTATATACTCAGGCGCATACCCCCATTATTTATTTTTTGTTTTGTAAACTGGGGGTGGCCGACTCGAGACAGATTTTGTGTAGTACTGGCAATAATCAAATGGCTTTATATACCAATGGCACACCCATTGCTTCGTATGAGACTGGTAGCCATTTAACGTCTTTGTGTACCAATTGCACCAGGCTTCATATACAACTGTCACCTCCTTGCTTTGAGTGCCACTGGCACCCTGATTTATGCACCACAGCTGTAACCACCCTGCAGCCTGTACACATCTGTCCACCTGTAGAGCCCAAGCCAACATCACCAGACTTTTCTAAGCCAAAGTCTACTACACCAGAGCCCTTGCCACACCTGGGCATCCCAACTCCGCCTACTTCAGCTGCAGAGAATGACGCCATCTGGTTGCCCAACAAACCTCCGCTGCCACACATACGCCTTAGTCACACTTGGACCATGATCGCCTTGCTCCCCAAGGCCTGGGCTACAGCTATGGAGTTTCTACCCACAGTGTAGCGCGGTTGGTAGAGCACTCACCTGCAAACTGTGAGGTTCATGGTTCGAGTCTCGGGCCAGCCTGTGTGTTATTGGCAGACGCCAGTGCTGTTGGTGAACGGCGTTGTCTAGCAATCAGTGGCAACTGTTTACTGAAGTCCTTGATGCAATTAGGGCACCCACCCTAACCCAACTCTTGTGCATGGTGGTAAAAACACGCCTCAGGTGTAGCCAGTATGACTTATAATCAATACACAATAAAATTGTCAATGAGTTTCTTTACCAGTTAAAATAGTGACCACATATCAACAGTAATATATATGCACATTATTATTGATCCAATATTGCTTATATTTTGTCTATTGTCATTAAATGTCAGTTCTCCACATCTTCAGATTCAGTAGCACTCACATCACATGACTATTCAAAGATCCTATGTTTACAATCTCCATTTACAGCAAATTCCACATTAACTTCTATAGTAGAGGACAGTTTGTTTAAGTGTATGTCAAAACTTCTATATGGCTGTAAAAATTTACTTAGATACTATACACTGTTCAAATTTACTTGACAGCTTTTCCCAGGCTTTATTTTAACAGTTAATGCCGCGTGGTTCAATTTACTTAAATATTTTGGATAAAAGTTGTTCATAAGTTGTATTTTGTTTCAAGATCCATGCCACACACCACTGCCAAACAATCATCTGCTGTCAATATCATACTTATTGTGGGAGGATACACTGCCAAGTCCATTTGAACAGAGTACAACAAATACATCCATAGTAAATCCATTGTTAATATGACAAAGCTAGGCTAATCATGAACAAATACAGCTCATTGTATGTTTATTTAAAATTTAAATGGACATCAACACACAACAAATGGCAACAATATTCTGAACTTTCTCAAATTGCATATACTGTACAGTATATATATATATATATATATATATATATACAGTATATATATATATTATATATATATATATTTTTTTTTTATAAAATTTGTTTAACCAGACCACTGAGTTCCACAAAAGAACTCTAATAGGGCTAGCTGGAAGGATTAGATCAAGATGGACAACTAACCAAGTCAAGATAGATAGGGAAGAGCAGGAGGTGAACAAATCTAGGAAGGTGAAGACATGCAAACATTTCTCGCCATTTCACCAGTTCAGCCGGACCACATGAGCTTCCACAGCAGAGCTATTATTAGGGCAGGGCCAAAGGATGGGGCAACAACTGCTACACTGCAGCACCAACAAAGACGTGATCAAGGGCGAAGAATGAGTGATCAGGTCTAAGGCAGAAAAAATCACAGCGAGATGCACAAAAAATGCATTACCGAGGGGAATCAAGTCAGCTCGGCCGCAGCAGCTGCGACCTAAGAGACAAATCAGGTCAGGAGCCTACAACCTAGCCAGGCCAGGGAGGCATGTGATATAGGCTGCCGGAAGGACAATCGATGAGACAGAATAAGAATAGAAGGGGAAAAAAATGGAAAGAGGAATGAAAAACTACACAAAATTAGTCAAACCGACGACAAAAGCTTGAGGGGAAAGGGAAACATCCAGAACCCTCACCCATCAAACTCCAGTCGCTGACCCCGAAGCCCCTCAGCCGAGAAAAGGGGCGTTTTTATTTTATTTTATTATTTTTTTTATTTATTTTTATTTTTTTTATTAGTTTAACCAGACCACTGAGCTCTACAAAAGAACTCTCATAGGGCTGGCCCGAAGGATTCGATCAATACTGTATATATATATATAACTAAACGAGTCAAGATAGACAGGGAAGGGCAGGAGGGGAACAAATCGAGGAAGGTGAAGACACGCAGACATTTCTCGCCATTTCATCAGTTCAGCCGGACCACATGAGCTCCACATCAGAGCTCTTATAGGGCAGGGCCGAAGGATGAGGCAAGAACTGCTACACCGCAACACCAACCAAGAAGTGATCAGGGCGAAGAATGAAAGATCAGGTCGAAGGCAGAAAAAATCACATCGAGAAGCAAAAAATTTATTACCGAAGGGAATCAAGTCAGTCCGGCCACAACAGCACCCGAAGAGACAAATCAGGTCAGGAGTCTGCTACCTAGCCAGGCCAGGGAGACATGAGATATAGGCCGCCCGAGGACAGTCGAATGGGAGAGAATAAGAATAGAAGAGGAAAAACATAGAATGAGGAATGAAAAAACTACTCAAAATTAGTCAAGCTGAGGACAAAAGCTCGAGGGGAGAGAGGGAGGGAAATAACCACAACCATCCCCCATTAACCCGTAAATGGCTGCAATGCTCTTAAGAGGTTTTACTGGGCGACGGCGGAAAAGCTCTTAAGAGGGAGGCCTAAAAAAAACATTTAAACAGCCCCAGTAGCACTAAAAAAAAAAAAAAAAAAAACTATACAGTACCTCATATCACTCCTCCACATCCCCTCCTTCCTCCTTTTCCCCTCCCCCTTCAATTATCACCTATTTTCCCTGTTATTCCCTAATTCGTTGGTATATTTTTGTGCTAACATTAGCAAACTGTGTGGAAGATGTGCTTACGTGCCTAGCGGGTGTGTTACATGACAGAGTGTGTGTATGAGTAGGCTCAGTGTGGCTTGAGGCCTCGTGGAGGGAGGGGTTGATTCAATTTTCTCCATAATTCATGAATGGGCTGGTCCATCTATATTCGCGATTTTGACCAGAAAAATTATATTTTCACTTGTTTTATTGTTGTTACAGGTTACTATCTTCATAGTGAAGGTAAAATAGGCTCATATGAATAAGTAATAACGATATTTATCGTAAAATGATGATTATAGGCCTGAATGAAGCCAATATGCTCGCCCATGGGGAGCTAGTTTAATACCCCCCCCCTCGCCGTTTTCGGGTTAAGCTCCAGTCGCCGGCCCCGAAGCCCCCCAACCGCGGAAAGGACAGTAGTATCAGGGGGGAGGGGCGTAGTAGTAGGGGGGATCTTGATGTGCTAATCAAACACCGTATTATCATACAAATTATAAGTATTAAAATGTAAAACTTGCAAACTAAACAAACCAAAATTGGGACAAGGACAATATAAAGTCAAATTAAATTATCAAAATCGCTATGTGGAAACAACGCTTACTAAAATGAAAATTATTAAATAAAAGAACACAATCCACCACATAGGGTGTACATTACTACATGAGCAAGTTAATCTGTTTCCCAAGCAAACTAATCGCACATATAACAACGCACTATCGTCACGTTAAAGGAAGTAGTCAAGTTTGGGAAGTCCGGGACGTTCTGGCAAATTTTACTAAACTCTGCATGAATAAAGAAACTACATGTTAAATGGCAAAATATTATTTAAAATCAAATTTGCAACATGACAAGACATTAACAATAGTAAAAAATACAAATATTGATAAGATATCTATACTATTACAAAATAAATATAAAATACAGTACAGCACTCACTAACGATAGTGCTAATCGGGTAGGTACCTGTAAGCATAGCATGCCTCAAGTGACCCCTATCAATAACTACCCTACAAATAACCTACATTTATAGCACAAATAAACTAAGGAAATCGCAAAAGTAAGCAATTGATACTATAGACAATGAATACATATAATATAAAGAGAAATAATTGCAAAATATGAAGTAACAACAGATTTAAACAAAGAGTACTCTTTTAACAAGAACAATAAATTTAAAAAATCATCAATATTAATAATAATAATAATAATAGAAAAAGAAAAAGATAAACAATAAATACAGACAAAAAGTAAGCAGAGGTTATACAAGAAACTTCAAGTTAAAAATGCTTGATTCAAATTATTGATGTCAAATTTTAGAATACAGTCACAATAATTGACCCTAAAAAGATTAAATTTATGGAACAATTTACTTGCCTCAATAATAAGGTAGGGATCAAAATACATATAATTAGGATTATAATGTAAAATTTGCAAAATAAACCAACCAAAACAGGGATGACACAAAATATAGACAAAAGAACTTATCAATATCACTACTGTATGTGGAAATAACCTTTAGCAAAATATAATTTTGAAATAAAAGAGCACAAAACCACCACATAGAATGTACATCACAATATGAGTAAGTTGAATTTTGTTTCCCAAGCAAATTAGTCGCACATATATTAACATACTCTCATCATGTTCAAGGAATTAGTCAATTTGGGAATTTCAGGACGTTCTGGTAATTTTGTTTAAATTCTGTATGAATAAATTTCAAAATGTTCTATTCAAACAAATTTGCAATTTGACAAGATATTAACAATAGTATAAAATACATACAACACTCACTAACGATAGTGTAAGCATAGCATGAACACATGACATGACCCCAACCAATTACAACCCTACATTTTGTTTTTATAAAATCAGTTCAACCAGGCCACTAAGTTCCACAAAAGAACTCTCATAGGGCTAGCCCGAAGGATTAGATCAATATGGATAACGAATCAAGTCAAGATAGATAGGGAAGGCAGGAGGTAAACAAATCTAGGAAGGTGAAGACACGCAGACATTTCTCGCCATTTCACCAGTTCAGCCGGACCACATGAGCTCCACAGCAGAGCTCTTATAGGGCACGGCCGAAGGATGAGGCAAGAACTGCTACACTGCAGCACCAACCAAGAAGTGATCAAGGGCGAAGAATGAGAGATCAGGTCTAAGGTAGAAAAAAATCACAGCGAGATGCACAAAAAATGCACTACTGAGGGGAATCGAGTCAGCTCAGCCGCAGCGACCAAAGAGACAAATCAGGTCAGGAGCCTATAACCTAGCCAGGCCAGGGAGGTATGTGATATAAGCTGCCGGAAGGACAACCGAATGAGACAGAATAAGAATAGAAGGGGAGAAACATAGAAAGAGGAATGAAAAACTACGCAAAATTAGACAAGCCAACGACAAAAGCTCGAGGGGAGAGGGAAAGGGAAAACTCCAAAACCCTCCCCCATCAAGCTCCAGTCGCTGGCCCCGAAGCCCCCCAACCTTGTCAAAGGGCGTAGTAATAGGGGGGTACCATCCTACAAATAACCTACATTTATCGTACAAATAAATAGAATATATCACACAGGCAAGCAATTGACACTATCAAAAGTGAATAGATACAATAAAATAAAGTATAACATTGCAAAATATGAAGAAGCAACAACAGATTTAAACAAAGAGTAGCCTACCCTTTTAACAAGAACAATGAATTTTATAGAAAAAATCAATAACAGTAGAAGTACTGTAGATAAACAATAAAAAATACAGACAAACAGTAAGCAGAGGTTATACGAGAAACTTCAAGTAAAAATATGCTTGATTAAAATTATTGATATCAAAGTTAAGAATAGTCACAATAATTGACCTTAAAAATAAAAAAAATATGCAACAATATACTTGAAACAAAACCTCGTTTACTAAGAGTCTGTATAGTAATATAGCTCTAGCCCAAAAGTCGTCATCTTAAGGGAATAAAAACAATTACAGTACTGTATATGTTATTTTATTATCAATATTACTAAGGAAAGTTTATTATGTTAAAATTATAATCGTCAACTTTGTGATATACTTTAAGTGTGCACTGTTCATTATCAATCTGCATATCAAGAACATTTTCAACTTAATCATACACGTTGCCTTGTTTGAGGGGGATGGAATTTGGATAAATTAATTTATCAACTTGATTAAAATCTAACCTATTCAAACAAATTTGCAATTTGACAAGATGTTAACAATAGTACAAAATACATACAGCACTCACTAATACATACAGCACTCACTAACAATAGATGGAAGTCCATGAATGTGGAGGGAGCTGCACCAAGGGGCGGACCAAAAAAGATGTGGGATCGGACTTTGCAATCTGATCTTAAATCAAAGAACCTGATAAATGAGGCAGCTCTTAACAGGGCTGCCTGAAACGCCGCCATTAGACGTGAAACCAGGACCGCAGTTTGTGTGGAGCACTCGATCTTTAAGTTTATGTATGTACTGTATGTATGAATAACTACTACATTACTCCTGAATAACAATATACACTCTTAACCCCTTTGGTACCGGCGACGTCTTTTTTATATTATTTTGGCTATATTTAGAGAATTTTTTGCAGTTTAATAAGGATCTGTGGTAGCTAAAAGGGTTAAGCGAGATAGATCGAAGGCTGTTAATTGTTGGAGGCCTTTTATAAACTGAATAAAATTGTCTAATAGTAGCCAGAAAAAAAGATAAAAGATGTCGCTGGTAGAGAAAGGGTTAATTCGATCCTGCTATTTATCCTTCCATACATATAATCAAGGGGTGGATACAAATGTAAGTGGACAATTGACCACTTGCGAGTTTCGTTCTATAAGGAAGTTGGAGCCGTGAACATCGATATTAAAGAGAAATGCAATAATAATGTGGGTTTCTAATGAATAAAATGTACCGGTATGTTCAATTTGGTTTTATGTATTTATCTATGTATTATGACCGTATTTTAGCTGGTAATTCTGATAAATATTGATGGCTAGAGCTCCAACTTCCTTATACAGTAGAACGAAACTCGAAAGTCGGGAATTGTACAGTTACCCAGAGAGCTGTTACAGAACTACAGTACTTTTAATTACCGTATACTGCTTTCCAACATATCTTATATAGAAATGGAAAGAAAACAGCAAACTTTATCTAAATCGATGGTTAAAGCTGCATAATTTGCTTGCCATTCCATAGTCCTTAACCTCTGAAGTGCGCATGGGGGTAATTGGAAACGTCCCCCTGTGCTGACGTATTTGAGGTGTTTCCGTCACTAAAATATTCATTGTGCCATTAATAGCATTAATACTTATCCATATGCGCCTATTATGGGTTGATTATAAAGGTATTAACCTGAAACAACAATAAAACGAGTGAAAACAGCGTTTGGATGGTCAAAATCGGAAATATAGCCCGCGAATTGTATAATGTATGGGTGAGGCAACCTGCTTTCCCGCCAATTTCCCCCAAGGCCACTGAGACACAGTCGATCGATACTCTCTCTCTCTCTCTTGCACTCGCTTGCCATCAGTGATGACAACACCCTGCTTGCAACTCGCTAATGTTAGCACGAAAATATACCTCAGAATAAGGGAATAACAGGGAAAATAGGTGATAACTGAAGGAGAGGAGGAAAGTGGGGAAGGAGGAGAGGTAGAGGACTGAGATTTTGCATGGCCCAGGGGCCAAAAAAAAATAATTTTTTTTTTTTGTTTTTTTTGTTTTTTTTTCGATGTCAAAAGTTGATTTTTTTTTTCACTCACTCATAAGAGTCTCCCCGCAGTCCGCCGGGGGAACTCTTAAGAGTCTTCCGGCAGTTCCCGGGTTAAGGGGATTTTTTTCTGGGCCCTCTTCTCCCACATGTTTAGCCCCATTAATTTTGAGATTTTTAGAGACTCTCCGCCGCTCACCCCGTTAGTTTGGCTATTGTAAGACCCTGCACCCCATTTCTTTGGCAATTTTTTTCTGGTGAGCAATAGCAAGCCTGCAATTTGCTTGGGTATTTTTCTACTGAAAAATTCACATATTCATCTTGAAGGGAGATCTTGAGGATATTTCTTATAAGCTTGATAAATGTCTAAGGAGGAAACTAGAAAATAATCTCTCTTAATAGTTGTAAAAGCAAACCTAACTATCTCTGTAACAGCCTTATTTATGGGCGATAGTTTAGATAAATTAAGACTATCTAACACTTAAACCTAACTATCTCTGTAACAGCCTTATTTGTGGGTAACTATCATTCAGATTAGATAAATTAAGACTATCTAACACTTCCTATTATACACTAAACATCATTGAGATCACTCACTAAAGCCCCATTGTAATACTGTACAATACTCTGACCAATCATGACCAACAATAGTAATTTTGCTATGGATTACAGATGTGCATATATACTGTACATGTTATTTTTTATATACAATTAATTATAACTCAAACCTTTGGTGATGGGCTGGTCTATCAGAGTGAGACCTGAGCGATCTCTGCCATACCCATAGCTTACTCTGACTGTTCCTTTTACTTACATATTTTCTAGATCTCAAGTGACGGCGTCTCTTCCGTGGATTGACCTCCCAATCTACCAAGATTGGAAGCCAAAGCGTCACATTTTTCCTTTGCCCCTCAACTTTCTCTTCATAATTGCTGAGGGGCACAGGGCCCTGGGTGGGGCTTTGGTTTCCCGGGCGTTTCCGCACCCTCCTCAGCTCCCCGTCATGGTTGGCTTCGATCACCCAGGCTTTATTTTTTTTTTTTTTTTTTTTTAAGAGACAATGAACGGAGGAAGGAAAAACACAGATAAAACAAAAAGGTCCCTGTGCCTAAAGGCATCCTCCATTCATAAAATGTTTGTAACAACTGGATTTAAACATTTGTAGATTGTAAGTTTGTGGAAAGCAATTCGAGGGAAGTGAATTCCAAATAGTAGTAGCTCTGGGGATAAATGAATTCTGATAAGCAGAAGTTCTGCATTGTGGAGGAGAAAGTGTAAATTCATGGGCGCTCTCAGCTGCCCTAGTTCTACGGGGAAAGATGTGGAGAGGCGGCACAATTGAAGCAAGTTCCTCGGAACAATTGCTGTGAAAATATCTGTAGAATAATGCAAGGGATGCAACGTTTCTTCGTATGGCTAATGTAGGAAGGTCCTGTGTGATTGCAGGGTTATTGATTAATCTAATAGCTTTATTTTGAATTTTGTCCAACTGCCTCAATGCAACCACTCCACTTCCACCCCACAGAGGTGAACAGTAATCCATCTGAGAGCGCACATGACTTTTATATATACGGCCAACTGCTCGTCAGTGAAGAATTCTCGAACTCTGTACAGGAGTCCCAGTTTTTTAGAGGCATTCTTAGCAATGCTTCTAACATAATGTGTCCAGCTCAAGTTAGTAGTTAATGTTACACCGAGAATGTCAATACTAGGGAAGTGGGAATATTTACATCATTAAAAAATATATGGGAGTCAGTGAGATTCTGTCGGTTAGAAATTGAATGTACTTGTTTCTGTGCATTAAAGGAAACTAGATTCTCTTGTCCCCATTCATTAATTCTAGAAAGGTCCTGGTTCAGAGAAATTGCAGTGTTTATTTTGAATTTATAAGATCGGGTTGGGTGAAAGAATTGGTAAATGTGAAGGAACTGTGGAGTGTTGAGTCATCTGCGTAGGAATGTATTGGATTATGAGTGGTAATATGAGATCATTGATATGAATGAGGAACAGAATTGGGGCCAAAACTGATCCCTGGGGAACACCAGCATTATTGAAATTGAGAATAAGGCCATCTACCATTACACGAATTTTTCTGGTATGCAGATAAGAAGTAATTAGTGGATCTAATGATGCAAGCTAGTAGTGTGACATCTTCGACAATAAGGATTGATGCCATACTCTACCAAATGCCTTTGATATATCCAGTGCTATTGATGTGTTTCACCATGTTGGTCTGTAGCTTGGTTGATTTGATGCGTAGAAGGCAAAGAATGTCTGCAGTTGATCGACATCGTCTAAAACCATGTTGCATGCAAAACGTTAATTTATTATTCTCCAGATGCTTAATTATGTGATTATTTAATATAATTTCAAAAACTTTGCCAAGAGTGGAAGTTATAGCTATTGGTCTGTAGTTTGATGGATCTGAAGAGGCACCTTTTTTAGGAACTGGATGGATGTTTGCTTCTTTCCAGGGTACTGGGAAGCATGAGGTATGAGTACACAGACGGAAAATTTTTGCCAATACAGGAGCGAGCACCAAGGAGCAATTCTTAAGTACTATTGGAGGAATTTCATCTGGACCAGGAGCCCTTTTCTACTGAGAGATTCTGCAAAATAGTGTTGACATGTCTGGTGTGGATCTTAAGTGAGGGAATTTCAGGAGAATTAAAATTAAGTACAGGGACATCTTGATTTATTTCATCTAAGGTTGAGTTGGTGGAGAAATATCCGCAAGAAGGTCGCTTTACCTCGTGGGTCACTTACAAGATTGCCAGTCGGAGATTTTAATGGTGGAATGGATGAAGCAGTGAAGTTGGATTTAAATGAGTTAAGAGTAGACCAAAATATTTTGTTATCATTTGGATTATTTAGAAGTTTATTTGCCTGCTTATGGAGAAAGTTTGATTTAGTTAGGTTTAATACAGTTTTGGCATGATTTCTGATGTTTCTAAAGTAATTAAAGGCTTCATGTGTTTTTGATCTTGTGTATGCATTGTAGGCTATTGCTTTTTGTTCAGTTACTCTAGCACAATTATGGTCAAACCATTTAGTGAATTAGATCTTTTACTGTACTTTTGATGAGGAATAAAAGTTTCCATTCCAATTTTTACAAAATCTTGTATGTGGCTCAAGGTGGAGTGTGCATCATTAGAAAAGAAAGAGGTCCAGGGAATATCAATAAAGAAACCTTGAAGACCCTCCCAGTCTGCCCTATCGTAATGCCATTTAGTCACCAAAACAGGTTCAGAGTGGGAAGGTGTGGTAAGTGATAGACAGGTGGCCTGTATCAGACAGTGATCAGAAGATCCATGTATTGTGGTCGGCAGGGAGGGTTCTGTGGGGGCGCTCTGTTATGGCCTTGGCCTTGCTCGGGGCCTTGGGGCTGTTCGGCCAGGCAGCTTGGGGAACGACAACAACAACAACTCTGTCAACCTTAATAAAATCTCAGCCAGAAGTGTAATCCTCACATGGTTGATTTCCAAGACAAGAGACTTTCTCTAAAGTTAAGTAGGCAAGGGACACATGTCGACAGAGGATGTCTTTAGAATCCACAACAATACTAGATTAAATAAAGAAAAACAAAGGCCTAGATACATAATATTCATAGTATCACCAACCCACCAATTAACTTACAAATAAACCTAATTAATTAAATCAATGAAGCTAATGAATACAATACATGCGGTACTCCAAGGATTCGAACCCAAGATACTCACACCAAAATTCTGCGCACTAAACATTACGCTATCAAGACAGTTAAAAGGCTTAGGGACAAGCTCACGATATGTTATGACAGACAAGGCAGGGTGTGGTGGTGGTGACAGCGTTGTAATGGTCGTGATCGGAGTGTCGTAGTGGTGATGATCATGGCTGTAGTGGTGGTGATGAAGGTGGAATGGTAGTAGTAGTGGTAACAGGGTCAGTGGCAGGGATAGAGTACTTCTGGATGTTGGTGAAGATAACAGGTGAGGATGATGTAGGGGTAGGTAGGGTCATAATTTTGGTGAAGATAACAGGTGAGGATGATGTAGGGGTAGGTAGGGTCATCATTTTGGCCACTCTCTTATCGCCTCTTGACTACTCATCCACATAACCTGTTGAAGAAAAATATAAAAACAATATTATAAAATTCTCTACTTACTCTAGAGATCTTTAAACACTATTAGTTACAATTGTGAAGGGAAATCAAATACATACATACATAGTGCGCGGAATTTCGATGCGAGTACCCTGGGTTCGAGTCCTCGGAGTGCCACATGTATTTGTTGATTTCATTAATATTATTTTTATTAATCTCACCACCACACCCCCAATGAAATTAATTAAAGTATATATGATCCACCGGGATTCGAACCCGGGTTATCACACACATATTTTTGCCACCTTAACCATTACACCACCAAGATTGAGATTAGATGTGAAGTTGGTTGGTGTAAAAATCATAATAATAAATCCAAAGTCTAGTTCACCTAAAACATTGATTAAATCTTAGATATCTTCCACTATGAGGAAGTTTGTCTTCATTATACTTTTCCAAATTTTTTACTCATGCCATTGGTGGTCTTCTACTATCAACAGCTCCTCTCACTACAGTACAGGTCTCCCTCACTATCCGATGCCCCAATTTACGATATTATTATAGGTTTTTAGGTGTTTGTGTTTGTGTTTTGGCTGGTCCCAGAACGCATCCCCATTTACCCCATTAATTTTAGGGTTTGCTGTATGATTTTTCTATTTAATATCGGCTTTTCAGGAACGTAACCCAGTCGTCAATTGAGGAAGACCTGTATATTATCATGAATTTTTCCTGACCTTCTCTTCTCATCTATTCTTTGCACATGGCCATGTCACCAGAAAATACATCTTTTTATCTACACAACCAATCTACATTCAATGGCCAGAACTTGCACTTTAATTCCAAAAGATGTAGCAAAATTAAAGGTAACTACAGGTAAAGGTGTTTGTGAGGTAAAATATGAAGCTATAGCCTATATGTCAAAATATCAAGCATTGCAGACATCCAAGAAATCCTGTACAGTACTGAATAAATAAATTGATAGATAAGGATATAAAAGAGAGAGAAAGCTTCATATATTTGGGAGCAGTACAGTGTACAGTTGGCTACATGAATGTGGTTACACTCCTTAATTTTATGTATGCAAGCACAAATAGAATGACTGAATTAGAAGCTTAACTATCAGTAAAAGAGATACTTCATATATGATCAATTGATGGTTTTATAACTAATTATTCAGTAAAAGAAATACTTCATAATTTTATACATGTATGATCAATTGATGGTTTTATAACTAATTATTCTTGTAAGTCAATCACACTAATTGTACTGTACTTCCATACATACACTTATGGGATGCATACACATTCATGTGGCCAACTGTACATGCCATAGAAAAGAGAGTGAACTAAATAGGAAATCAATTCAAGGGAACTGATTCAAGAGATTCCTGGCATCTTCAAAGGAAGAATGGTTAGTGAGGAAGTGTAGGAGTCATTGAGGAACAATTTGGTATGGAAGTGTGACAAGGAAATCCACAAGCTGAGACCTGTGGAGGTCATGCAGAATTACAATAAGTGTAAACAGGTCAGATGTAGTAAGATAACTATTTGGTTCTTTTGGATTGAAAGAACATACTCTGGACACTGAACACAAAGTGGTTAAACAGATATAGAACAGTATTCTATGGTATACATCCATGTGTAGAGAATGGATGAAGACAAAATGCTATGAGAGATAAATGTAAGTCAAGTGAGAGAAACAGGTGGTAGTGGCGAACACCAATGGTTTGGGGAATCATTAAAACAAAAGAAGTAAACTGTATAGAAACACAGGTAAAGGGAACATGACTAGAGAAAAAAGCCTGGAGGCATTTTTGTTATGGCTACCCTGAAGTGGGAGCTTCCAGTGAAGAAACAAATCATCAATGATAATGTTGAACAGTAAATTAACAGATAGGGAAAGCTATTATAAATCTAGCTTTAATCTATAAATAACTAGTTACTTAAAACAAAACAATAAATTTTACTGGTAAATACTGTATTCAGATAGGCCTACTGTACTACTGGTATAAATACAAAACAAAAAGAATACAAACCATTATTAATTTTACTGTACAGTATATTAATCTTCTGTTCTGTCTTCCTGGTCAGCATTCTTGACAGGCTTGGAGCTCATTACTTCATTGTCAAATTCTGGTGGAGTCAGACAAACACCTGCAAATAAATAATATAATAATACCAGTATCATTAACACTACCTCTAAGAGTACCAGGCTGGCAAATGAGAAAATATTTACCCCTGGCCAAAATTGTCCCTTTATTTTAGTCAATATTTGTAAATATATAAATTTACAGTTTTGCTCTACTGTATAGTTGCCTATATGCCCCTGATGATGATGATGCATTTTTTTACCACCATGCACTCCCTGCTCAAGAGTGGAGATAGGGTACGGTACATGCTCTGATGTTTCAGGGACTTCAGTGGACAGTTGTTGTTGTTGTTGTTGTTCCCTAGCTGCCTGGCCGAACAGCCCCGAGTCCTTAAGGAAGGCCATGGCCACGGTCGGGCTCTCCCACAGAGCTCTCAAATAGTGTAAATTGTGTTGTTGGCGTAAGTAGTTGTGTGAAATGCAGTCTTCTATGATGTGTTTTATGGTACGGGGTGCTGTGTTACAACCCGGGCAGGTGTCGACGACGGAGTCATCCAGTCTCTTCTGATAGCTCAGAAGAGCTGGATGGTGTCCGCATCTCAGCCTGGCCAGGTGGACTCTGTCCTCGCGAGGAAGGGAGGATTCAGAAGGATGGATTTCGGGAGGTCGTGCTTGCAGCTGCATGTTGTCTATGAGTGAGTGGATGGAACGGCGAGTGATATGAGTATGGATGTGCTTCCGGAAGTTGGTTTGGGGTGGGCAGGGAGGGAGAGAAGACAGTATTTGTGTGTGATAGTGTGTGCTGGGTGTTGTTTTGATATTTCTTGGTGTTTGTGGGTGTGTTGCCATGTAGTGTAGTGGGTGGTGTTGATTCGTGGAGGCTGCTGCCAGGAATTGAGTGCCTCTCATGTCTAGATGATCATTGACTTTTAGGACTTTGGTTTCTTGATGTAGGTGATCTGTGGGTGTAGTAGCTGTGCATCCTGTGATAATTTTAAGGGATTTATTTTGAATAGTCTGTAAGGTCTTATGATGTGTTTCAGCTAGGTTAGAAGCCCAGGCCGGGCTTGCATATTCCATAACTGATCTTATGTATTGTTTGTAGACTGTGGTGGTGGTTTCTTTGTTGTGTCCAAATTTTGTGTGGGCAAGTGATCTGAGGGCGTTAAGTCTGGGTGTCAGTTTCTTTTTCGTGTTTGTGGTGTGCTGTTTGAATGTCATTTTGGTGTCGTATGTTACTCCTAGGATTTTGTGTGTGTGTGTGTGTGTTAGGGGTGTGTTGTTTATGTTGAGTCCCGGGATGTAATCGTGCTCTCCTGTCCAGCTTGTGAGGAGGGTTGCAGTGGATTTAGCTGGGGCTAAATTGAGTCTGTTTGTAGTGCACCATTCATGTAATGTGTCGAGATAGTCTTGAAGGAGTCTTGTTGCTGTGTCTGGGTTTTGGTGCGTGCTTGTGAGTGTTATGTCGTCTGCGTAGGAGGCTATGGTTATTTGGGGTGAATTTGGTGTATTTATACATACATACACATACATAAAATTTTAAGACTGAGTGTTCCACACATAAGTGCAGTTTCAGTCTCTTGTCCTAATGGCGGCGTTCCAGGCAACCCTGTTAAGGGCTGCTTCACTTGTCAAGTTCTTAGATTTGAGATCGGCGCGTATAGTCCGATCCCAGGTCTTCCTCGGTCCACCCCTTGGTGCAGCTCCCTCCACAATCACAGACCTGCATTTTTTCACCCAATTTTGTTCATCCATTCTCTCCACATGTCCATACCATCCCAGTCTACTTGTACGCATCACCTCGCTAATACTCTTTATACCCAAACGTCTCCTCAGCTCAACATTTGTTATTCTATCCTGTAGCCTGGCCCCACACATCCATCTCACCATTCTCATCTTATTACGCTCCATTCTGTTGACATCCTCTACTTTAACGGCCCATGTTTCTGAGGCATATGTCATTGCACTTCTAACACATGAGGCATACACCTTTCCCTTCAGGGGGAGAGGCATTCTTTTCATGGTCAGGATTGGCATCAATTCTCTGAACTTCCCCCAGCCACACCTAATTCTAGCAACAGTGGCAGCCTCGGCCCCACCACCGGCAGAGATGGTATCTCCTAGGTAACAAAACTTGTTCACCAGCTCCAAAGACTCATTTCCAAAATTCACAGCCACAGGATCATCACTTAACACAAGCTCGCCTTCTACGCACTCAAATTTCTCTATTTCTGACTTATCCTTCGGCAGGGGCCCCTTTATTCTACTACAGCGCTTACTCCCATGGTGTACCCAACATCGACAGATGCTACATTGAATTGAGTTAACGCCCACTCCCTTTCCACACTGCACATGGGTATGCACCGCTCTTTTCCACATTGCCTCGTCTCAAACTACAATGCATAACCTTGGTTTTGTTAATATTGACTCTTAAACCCTTGCTCCCCATGCCCTCTCTCCACTTTCTGAATTTGGCCTCAGCATCCTGCATACTGTCAGCTATTAGGACTAAATCGTCTGCATAAAACAGTTCCAACGGGAGTCCGCCTCTAAAAACTCTAGACAGCGCCTCCAAGACCATAATAAAGAGGAGGGGGCTTAACACTGAACCCTGATGGACTCCAACACGGACTGCGAACTCATCACTCAGTACACCTTCACCCTCACCGAACTTCGCGAATCCTCATACATCTTCATTATCACACGCACCAGCCACTCTTCCACACCAAGTTTCCTCATAGCCCACTGTACAACATCTCTAGGTACCCTATCAAAGGCCTTCTCCAGGTCCACAAACACAAAGTAAAGATCCCTGCCTTTTAGTAGGTATCTTTCCTGTATCTGCCTGACTATGAAGATAGCATCGGTTGTACCACGTCCTGGCATAAAACCAAACTGCATATCATCAATAGAGATGCTTTGCCTGATCAAACCCTCAAGGACTCTCTCACAGACCTTCATGATTTGGTCAAGCATTTTCAGGCCCCTATAATTTCCTCTATCTAGCGCATCCCCTTTTCCTTTGTATATATTTACTATTACACTTTTGAGCCAATCCTCTGGGATTTCTCATCTTTAATAATGGTGTTTATCAACTCAGTGACTAAGTTTACACCAATCTCCCCTGAGGCTTTTATCATCTCAGCGACAATGTCGGAGCAACCTGGAGCTTTACCGTCCTTCATTTTATTGATTGCGTCGCTCACTACAGCTGGTGCTATCAAAGGAGGGGGCCCAGATATTGGTTTTTCGATACTAAGCTGTTCCTTATCCCATTCAAACTCTACATTTAGCAATCGTTCATAGTGTACCTTCCATGCTTCTCTGATTTCATTTTCTGCATACACAATCTATATCATGCATGTACAGATTGAAGAGTGCGGGCGACAGGACGGATCCTTGCGGGACTCCGTTTGGGAAATTTCTAATGCTAGATGACTGACCGGCAAAAGATACGTGTGCACATCTGCCTGCTAAGGAGTGGGCCAGCCATCTTTTTGTGTTGTTGTGCATGTTTGTGTTGTAGATTTTGTTTGTTAGGTTGTGGCATCGAAGGCTTTACTAATGTCAAGTACTGATCTGTGTGGTGGTCTAGCTGAGTTGATGCCGTCAAAAGCTCTTTGTGTAAGGTCTGTAAGAAGAGTGTTTGTGGAGTGCAATGGCCTGAAGCCGTGTTGTGTTGGAGAAAGGGGTAAGTCAGGCGTCATCAGTTGTAGTACAAGGCGCTCTATGACTTTGGAGGGGGTGCAAAGGAGTGTGATAGGGCGGTGTGAGGAGGTCCCGAGCAAGGCTAAGGCCATAACCGAGCGGCCTAACAAAACTCTCCCTGCTTACCACAAATAAAGCCCAGGTGAACCAAAGCCACTCTAAGGCGCGGAACTGAGGAGGGTGCGGAAACACACGGGAAACTAAAGTCCCAGTGGACAGTTGTCACAGATTGCTAAACAGCACCGTCCACCACAGCACTGTCGTCGGCCAATAATACACACTGGCTGGAATGAGCCTCGATCCCGTGACCTCTCGGTTTGCATGCGAGTGCTCTACATACATACATAATTATATACTTATACAAATTTAAAAACCAAGTGCTCCATACGAAGCGCGTTTCTGGTCTCACATCCTAATGGCGGCGCTTCAGGCAGCCCTGTTAAGAGCTGCCTTACTTGTCAGGTTCTTTGATTCAAGATCAGACTGCAAAGTCCGATCCCACTTCTTTTTTGGTCCGCCCCTTGGTGCAGCTCCCTCCACATTCATGGACTTCCATCTTTTCACCTAGCTTTGTTCATCCATCCTCTCCACATGTCCAAACCATCCAAGCCTGCTAGTACGCATCTCATCACTGATGCTCTTGATATCTAACCTTCTCCTTAGCTCTACACTTGATATCTTATCTTGCAGTTTGGCACCACACATCCATTTCACCATTCTCATCTCATTCAAATTTCTAGTATATGAATCAGTCCCTAAATAACATTACCCAGGTTTGCCACATTGGTTTACATATGGTAACATGGGTAAGGCCAATACCTTCCATTTCTTGATTAGTGATACAATTTGTTTGGAAGAACCTAACTTTAAAATATGGATAGGTGATTAAAAATATATCTACAGTATTGGTATTTTGTTTAAATATTTCATACTATACAATAAACACCCTAACTCAAACTTTATATGCTAAATGGCTTCATTAACAAGCATTGCAAAGCACCAAAGGCCTCCGTCAAATGCTGTCCATCACCCAGATGCCCCAAACCTTTCTCCTTCCTAGTATTGGTATATCTCCCGCCTGACAACTCCCTCGGCTGATCCAGTCCAACAAGAAGAACAACAACAACAATAGTGAGACGAGCAGTAATAAGTCTCTCTTTGATTCCCAACTGAGTAAAAAATGCTAGTTTCCTCGAGTTTAGTACATATGGCTTACTGGTATGCTGTTTGTACAGTATATAATTTATAATGTAAAACTTGCAAAACAAACAAACCAAAACAGGGACGACACAATACAGTACTGTATAAAGACAAAAGAACTTATCAAAATTGCTATGTAGAAATAATGCTTTAAAATAAAAATTTGAAATAAAAGAACATAAAACTATGAAAGACTCAATACTTTACAGTATCTGGCAGTCTTGAGTCTCAACACAAAAAATAGCTTAACAGAATTGCAATATGCAAAAAATTACAATTTGTGTATCACAAAATATAATAGTCTAAAAAACACAGACCGCCCCTTACCCTACCCATGTCGTCTGTGTCTCAGTGTGTACAGTTGGAAAGACATGAACCTGAGGCATGTGCTGTGATTCAATGACAGGATTTAAGGGAGTGGTTTTTTCTGGACCTAAATGGCATGAAATGTCTGTAAATTGACATAAGATAAGAGGCAAAAGGTCTTAAAATAGCCAAACTAATGGGGCAAACCTCTTAAAATCTCAAAACTAATGGGGCACAGTATGAGGGAGAATGGGGTCCAGAACAAATATCTCCTTAATCAAGTGTGAGAGTGAATGGTGAAAAAAGTAAAATGATTACAGTAAATGTGTGGTCCACAAGGAGTTGGTGCTTTGTCCTCTACTCTTCATTCCCAGTAGGCTGTTGACAAATAGTTTTTATTATTATTATCTACTCTTCATTATGGTGTTAGAAGCACTATCAAGAGATTTTAGGACAGGACTGCTATGGAAGTATTTTTATGCTGACAACCTGATATTGATTTGGAGGGTGCTGATGAGAATATTGTGAAGTGAAGGAAGGGACTGGAACCAGGGGCCCTTGAGTTAATGTGGATACAATAAAGGTAATGTGGATTTGAGTAGATGGAGGTACCATACTGTAGTAAGGAGTGGGGTCTGGTTATGCAGTGTATGCAAGAAGGGTGTGGGTAGCAACTAATACTGACATTGATTGCAAGTTCCGGTATACCTGTATGACATACTGTACCGTGGGAAACACCAAGGTGACCTTAGATGATGATGATGATCAGTGCTGGGGGTGGTGCAGAGACTACCTTGGATGCAAGAGTCAGAAGTGGGTGGAAGAAGTTTAAAAGAGTTCTTCTGCTACCACTATTGACAATAGAAGGTCTCTCCCTACGTACTAAATAGTGTTTTGAATGACCATAATGAAAGTGCGTTGTCACAGTGAGAGAGGAACTAAGAAAAACAGAGTTGAGAGTGTGACTTGATATAGAATGTATCAATGAAGTACTGTAGTAGAAGTAGTAGCCGTTCTTTAGGCTGCCTGACAGAGCAGCCCCGAGCTCCTAAGGAAGGCCATGGCCATGGTCGAAACCGGGTTTTCCCACAAAGTTCTCAAGGAGTGTGTTTTGTGTTGTTGGCATAAGTGGTTGACTGGTTGTGTGGTATGCAGTGTGCTATGAAGTACTGTACTGTAATGCATACTGGCAGACTGTGGTTGTTTGGCTATGTGGAGAGAATGGATGATATTAACTGGATGAAGCACATAATAAGTATGAAAATAGTTGATAAACAACAGTTAGTTAATTGAGGAAGACCTGGGTCGAGGTCCTGTGAGAGGATCTCAAGGTTCGGGGACTTGACAGGGACAATGCAGGGCATTGTGCAGCATGGAAAGAAGTCATTAGGTGACCAAGGCATACCTGTACAAAATACAGTAGCTTTTCTATCGATACTAATACTGATAATTTGATCTAAACACTATATGAGGAGGAGCACTTCATAAACAAGGTTTTGCTTAAAGTTTCATCCAAATACCTTTCTTTCTTGTGTGCGACACTTGTGTGCGACATGAGCTTATACAGAGATCCTAAGCGCAAGAAGGTATACTGTACATACCCAAAAGGAAAGTGTGGCTGCTGAAGAACAAGGAAGTTAGGGATAGGTTTCATAGTGAACTGGAGGAAATGAATAGAAATAAGGAAGCTAGGCCTAATGATGTAAATAGTCAATGGAACTTTCTTAAGCATAGCCTTATCGCTGCCACTGACAAGGTCTGTGGGAAAACAAAGGGTCACCCCAGGAATAAGACCTCCTGGTGGTGGAACGATGAGGTAGAGCATGCTGTGAAAGAGAAAAGGAGATGCTTCAAAGCATGGAAGAAAGGAGGCAGCAAGGAGGAATACCAGGCAGCTAAACGAACTGCCAAAAAGAGTTATTTACAATGCTAAAAAAGGCATTAAGGACCTGGTCCTCGAACAAGTGTGTAACACTGACAATCCCAATGGGATCTTCAACCTAGCTAGGCGAGTTAAATATGACAGTAGGGATATTTTAGGTGAACAGTGTGTTAGAAACGATAATGGAAAGATCGTGTATGCAGAACATGAAATCAGAGAAGCATGGAAGGCACACTATGAACGATTGCTAAATGTAGAGTTTGAATGGGATAAGGAACAGCTTAGTATCGAAAAAACAAATCTGGACCCCCTCCTTTGATAGCACCAGCTGTAGTGAGCGACGCAATCAATAAAATGAAGGACGGTAAAGCTCCAGGGTGTTCTGACATTGTCGCTGAGATGATAAAAGCCTCAGGAGAGACTGGTGTCAACTTAGTCACTGAGTTGATAAACACCATTATTAAAGATGAGAAAATCCCAGAGGATTGACTCAAAAGTGTAATAGTAAATATATACAAAGGAAAAGAGGATGCGCTAGATAGAGGAAATTATAGGGGCCTGAAAATGCTTGACCAAATCATGAAGGTCTGTGAGAGAGTCCTTGAGGGTTTGATCAGGAAAAGCATCTCCATTGATGATATGCAGTTTGGTTTTTTGACAGGACGGGGTACAACCGATGCTATCTTCATAGTCAGGCAGATACAGGAAAGATACTTACTAAAAGGCAGGGATCTTTACTTTGTGTTTGTAGACCTGGAGAAGGCCTTTGATAGGGTGCCTAGAGATGTTGTGCAGTGGGCTATGAGGAAACTTGGTGTGGAAGAGTGGCTGGTGCGTGTGATAATGAAGATGTATAAGGATTCGCGAAGTGCGGTGAGGGTGAAGGGTGTACTGAGTGATGAGTTCGCAGTCCGTGTTGGAGTCCATCAGGGTTCAGTGTTAAGCCCCCTCCTCTTTACTATGGTCTTGGAGGCACTGTCTAGAGTTTTTAGAGGCGGACTCCCGTTGGAACTGTTTTATGCAGACGATTTAGTCCTAATAGCTGACAGTATGCAAGATGCTGAGGCCAAATTCAGAGAATGGAGAGAGGGCATGGCGAGCAAGGGTTTAAGAGTCAATATTAACAAAACCAAGGTTATGCATTGTAGATTGAGACGAGGCAATGTGTAAAAGAGCGGTGCATACCCATGTGCAGTGTGTGGAAAGGGTGTGGGTGTTAACTCCATTCAATGTAGCATTTGTCGATGTTGGGTACACCATGGGAGTAAGCGCTGTAGTAGAATAAAGGGACCCCTGCCGAAGGATAAGCCAGAAATAGAGAAATTTGAGTGCGTAGTGTGCAAAGGCGAGCTTGTGTTAAGTGATGATCCTGTGGCTGTGAATTTTGGAAATGAGTCATTGGAGCTGGTGAACAAGTTTTGTTACCTAGGAGATACCATCTCTGCCGGTGGTGGGGCAGAGGCTGCCATTGTTGCTAGAATTAGATGTGGCGAGGGGAAGTTCAGAGAACTGCTGCCAATCCTGACCATGAAAAGAATGCCTCTCCCCTTGAAGGGAAAGGTGTATGCCTCATGTGTTAGAAGTGCAATGACGTATGCCTCAGAAAAATGGGCCGTTAAAGTAGAGGATGTCAGTAGAATGGAACGTGATGAGATGAGAATGGTGAGATGGATGTGTGGGGCCAGGCTACAGGATAGAATAACAAATGTTGAGCTGAGGCGACATTTAGGTATAAAGAGTATTAGCGAAGTGATGTGTACAAGTAGACTGGGATGGTATGGACATGTGGAGAGAATGGATGAACAAAATTGGGTGAATAAATGCAGGTCTGTGATTGTGGAGGGAGCTGCACCAAGGGGTGGACCGAGGAAGACCTGGGATCGGACTATTCGTGCCGATCTCAAATCCAAGAACTTGACAAGTGAAGCAGCCCTTAACAGGGTTGCCTGGAACTCTGTCATTAGGACAAGAGACTGAAACTGCACGTATGTGTGGAACACTCAGTCTTAAAATTATGTATGTATGGCTAGGCTCCTGAATCTTCTCCTCATAGGGTGGGATGGCGGGTTCCTGGATGTGGGGTGGTGCTGGGTGAATCATGTTCTCCTCGTCAGGTCCACTGTTACTCTAGCACCGTATGCTCTGCAATTATTCAAAATGTTAGCATACTTTTTGTATTCATAACTTAACCCCACACAGGCTAGTAAAGAATGTAACAAAGTAGAAGTCAAACTTTATGCTAATTTACAAGGGACATTTATTACTTGTTAATGAAGTCAGAATTTTCCAATGTTTTCTTTATGCCTCATATGAATAACCTTCATGCTTCTCTGTCATCTGTCAACTAACACCCCTCCTCTCACCCGACACCACTTTCACTCATATACCGGTACCTCTCAACTCCATCCCTACATCTCACTCTCAGTCTGCCTTTCCCTCTCTGCCCTTCCACCTCACATACATACACCCCTAAGCATTACCGAGGTAATCCTATCGGGCATGGAAGCATACATTCCATTCTCTTTCTCTCAGACTAATGCTAAAAAATCTTGGTTTACTCACGCCTGTTCTACTGCTGTCCGCAATAAGGAGGAAGCATTCAAACGGTACCAACGCCTTAAAACTCAAGACTCTCATTCTTCATATGTTTCTGCCCGGAATCAAGCCAAATCTGTTCTTCGACTTGCCAAACACTCTTTCATCAATAATAAATGCACTGAACTATCCAACTCTAGCTCTTCCCAAGCTTTCTTTCATCTAGCCAAAAACCTCTCCAACAATTTCTCTTCCTCGTCTTTCCCTCCCCTTTCCCACTCTGATGGCACAACCATCACTTCTTCCTCTGACAAAGCTAAACTCTTCGTTCAAACTTTTGCTAGAAACTCTACCTTGGATGATTCCGGTGCTATTCCTCCCTCTCCGCCCTACTCTCTCTTACTTATGCCTAATATCCTAATCTCTTCTAAAGATGTACTTTCTACCCTCTCTGGGCTTAACACTAATAAGGCGGACGGTCCGGACGGTGTTCCTCCTGTTGTTCTCAAAAACTGTGCTTCCGTGCTGACTCCCTGCCTAGGCAAACTCTTTCGTCTCTGTCTATCCTCTAACGTCTTCCTTTCATGCTGGAAGTTTGCTCACATTCAACCTGTCCCAAAGAAGGGTGACCGCTCTCAACCCTCCAACTATCGTCCAATTGCTCTCATCTCTTGTCTTTCTAAAGTTTTTGAAACTATTCTTGCTTCCAAATTTCTTAAGCATTTCTCTTCTCATAATCTGCTCTCAGATCATCAGTATGGCTTCCTTAACCTAACAAGTGCGCATGGGGGTAATTGGAAACGTCCCCCTGTGCTGACGTATTTGAGGTGTTTCCGTCACTAAAATATTCATTGTACCATTAATAGCATTAATACTTATCCATATGTGCCTATTATGGGTTGATTATAAAGGTATTAACCTGAAACAACAATAAAACGAGTGAAAACATCGT
Organism: Paralithodes platypus; assembly: GCA_032716605.1. Taxonomy (NCBI): domain Eukaryota; kingdom Metazoa; phylum Arthropoda; class Malacostraca; order Decapoda; family Lithodidae; genus Paralithodes; species Paralithodes platypus. Next base: position 40,025,045 of record CM064525.1, read on the forward strand.
TTGGATGGTCAAAATCGGAGATATAGCCCGCGAGTTGTATAATGTATGGGTGAGGCAAGCTACTTTCCCGCCAATTTCCCCCAAGGCCACTGAGACACAGTCGATCGATACTCTCTCTCTCTCTCTTGCACTCGCTTGCCATCAGTGATGACAACACCCTGCTTGCAACTCGCTAATGTTAGCACGAAAATATACCTCAGAATAAGGGAATAACAGGGAAAATAGGTGATAACTGAAGGAGAGGAGGAAAGTGGGGAAGGAGGGGAGGTAGAGGACTGAGATTTTGCATGGCCCAGGGGCCAATTTTTTTTTTTTTTTTTTTTTTTTTTTCCCGATGTCAAAAGTTGATTTTTTTTTTCACTCACTAATAAGAGTCTCCCCGCAGTCCGCCGGGGGAACTCTTAAGAGTCTCCCCGCAGTTCCCGGATTAAGGGTCGCTCTACTGGTGATCTTCTTTCATATCTTACTAACTCTAGGTCATCCTCCTTTCGGGACTTCGGTGAGACTTTTTCTATTGCACTAGACATATCGAAAGCCTTCGATAGAGTCTGGCATAAATCTTTAATTTCTAAACTACTCTCCTTCGGTTTCTATCCCTCCATCTGTGCCTTTGTCTCTAATTTCCTTTCCGGCCGTTCCATAGCTGCGGTTGTGGACGGCCATTGTTCACTTCCTTACCTATAACTCCGGTGTTCCTCAGGGCTCTGTCCTATCTCCTATTCTCTTTCTAATTTTTATAAATTATCTCCTTAACTGTACCTTAATTCCCATCCATTCATACGCAGACGACTCAACCTTACACTACTCCATTAGTTTTTCAGAACGCCCCAGCCAGCAATCCCTCAACGACAAACGTAATGAAGCCATAGAACTCTTAAATTCTGATCTAAATACTATTTCCAATTGGGGCAGAGAAAACCTTGTTAACTTTAATGCTTCCAAAACCCAATTTCTCCATCTATCTACCCGTCAGTATCTCCCAGCGGACTATCCCTTATTCTTCAACAATACAAAAATGAACCCTTCATCTTATCTCAATATTCTTGGTGTCTCTTTTTCTTCTGCTCTCATTTGGAAGGACCATATTACCAGTCTTGCTAAGGCAGCCTCCCAGAAGCTGGGTGTGCTCAACCGCCTTAGGGGGTTCTTTTCCCCTGCACAGCTTCTTGCTCTGTACAGGGGCATAGTGCGCCCTTGTATTGAGTATTGTTTACATGTGTGGGGAGGTTCCTCTCACATCGCTCTCCTAGACAAAGTTAAAAGGAAGGCCTTTCGTATCATTAACTCTCGTCCACTCACCAACTCTCTGCAATCTCTCTCTCTCCGCCGCAATGTTGCATCTCTCTCGCTATTCTATCGCTACTATAATAATCAGTGTTCCTCAGAACTATCCCAGTGCATACCACCTCCTTTACGTAGGGCACGTGGTACCCGTCTTGCAACTCAATCCCACCCCTACTCTGTGCAACTCTCCAACCCAAGAGTGAACTCTCAAACTTTCTTCTACTCAACAGCTGAGCTCTGGAACTCTCTCCCAGAATCAGTCTTTCCCTCTTCCTATGACTTAAATTGCTTCAAACTCTGTGTGTCCAGGCATTTTGGCTCGAATGTCCCTTGATTTTGGCCCTGTAACTCTTTCAACTATGGGGGAGGCACTCGCTATAGGCAGCTATGCCTTTTGCCTCCCTCAATCACATAGAAAAAAAAAAAAAAAAAAAAAAAAGAGTAGTACAAAAGAGATGGGTTCTATTGTATTGTTAAGACTCCTTCATTATGTAGGTATAATTTCTCCAGTAAATGTCTAACCTGTGGCCCCGTAATAGATCTCCCAGTAGTAGGATGGGAAGTTCCGTCATGGTGGGCAGGTAGGGATGGACGAAGGTTCTGAACGGCAGTCTATATCACATCTTGCTTCTTGGACTGGTACTACAGCCTGCGGAAAAAAGAGGCTATGTAACTAAAATCTTCCATACTGTATCTTTCATTCTACTACCATCATCATAATGCATGAGGAAACAAATATCAAGAAAAGAGAAGTACAAACTTACATTATACTGAATACTGTAATGAGTGATCAAAGAGCAACTTAGTTTTCTAGATATAATATATTGAAGATAGTGCACACCTTATGATGTAGAGTAGCACATTGTAGAGGCTAACTTAATAAAAAACAAAAACTATTAATAGATACATAAATCAATGTAACCCTGTGTTGTCGTAATAAGCCAAACAGGATTCTCGGGTTCATCTCTAGTAGTGTGAGTAACAGAACTGCTGATGTTATCTTAAAACTTTACTTGTCATTAGTGAGACCCCATATGGATTATGCTGTCCAATTTTGGTGTCCTTATTACAGAATGGACATAGATTCATTGGAGAGAGTTCAGCGTAGAATGACAAAAATTATCCATAATATTAGAAATCTTCCGTATGAAGAAAGGTTGAAGAAATTAGGTTTACATTCGTTAGAGAGACGCAGAGTTAGAGGGGATATGATAGAGGTGTTCAAGTGGGTTAGTGGGATTAACAAAGGGGACATGACAAATTTACTAAAGCTCAGTGATAGCGAAAGAACTCGTACCAATGGTTTCAAATTAGATAAATTTTGTTTCAGAAAAGATATAGGCAAATATTGGTTTGGTAACAGAGTTGTAGATGGGTGGAATGGACTACCAAGTGCTATAGTGGGATTAAAAATGGTAGGGAGCTTTAAGATAAAATTGGATAAGCATATGGACGAGAAGGGTTGGGTGTGAAGGGGGATCAGCCGGGTTGGGCCAATCAGCGCTCTGCAGACCCCCGTAATCCTGCGTTAATCTCTAACCGTTTTGGTAAGATGATCCTCAGGGTATTAGAGTATTGAGGCTATAATTGGGCTTTGTAATTAGGGTTGTGTGGGACAGGGATCTGCCTTGCTTAGGCCAATCGGCTTTCTGCAGACTCCCATTTTCTTATGTTCTTATGTTCTTATAATAATAATAATAATAATAATAGTTCTTAAAGCTAGCGCATGCTAAGCTAGCTAAGGATAGCTCAATAAGGCCGATTAGGCGTATTTCCATTGGGGTCCTGTACTACTACCCCATCCCTTTGCTCATGAGGGATGGTAACGACTCAGTGCTTGTGAAAAATCTTTAATGCGCCGAGCGTGGGCGCGAACCCGGGCCTTCTGGGTGGAAGTCCGAGACGCTAGTCACTACACCAAGCGAGCCGCTTGACATATGTCTATGTCTTAGTGTGTGCCTAGCCTGTTGTCTGATTTCAAGCATTGATACATTACTTTTATTTTTTATTATAACGTAAAACTTGCAAAATTACCTAACCAAAACTGGGACGATACAAGATAAAAGCAAAAGAACTCATCAAAATTGCTATGTGGAAATAACGCTTAATAAAAAAAAAAATTGAAATAAAAGAACACAATTCACCACATAGGGTGTACATCACTACATGAGCAAGTTAATTTGTTTCCCAAGCAAACTAATCGCACATATAAAAACGCACTATCGTCACTTATAACTTATACTTATTAAAGTAAGTGGTACCCAGTATATATATAATTTACCATACCCTACTCTTAAAGGTGATCATGATCATATTTAAGAACAACTATAAGAGCGAATGATGAAGAATATGAAGAGTTTCAGGAAAGGTGCGGGTCCATCAAGGGTCAGTGATGAGTGGGAAAAATACTGTTAACAGACTTTGCAATGGAAATGCTATATGCTGATTGCCTCGTGTTGATTGCAGATAGTTTGGAGGACACTATACAGAAAATTAAAAAGCCAAAGGAGGGGTAAAAAGCACGGGTCCTAGAGTTTATGTAGGAAAAACAAGCTTCTTTGAGAGAGGAGCAGATAGTGGAACTACAGTGAAGATTGGGGTATGGCTATGAGATTCATGTAAGAAGGGAGTAGGTAACAATTATATCCAGTGCGTTGCGTTGAATGGTGGGTGCTTTATATATAAAGTGTAGTGGTGTACCGTGTGGAAGGTGGTCTGAGTCTTGTGGTAAAATATTGCCTTGATGGTGTAATGGTTACAGTGTTTAAAATCTGTATGTGGTATCCCAGGTTCGAATCCCGGTAGGATCACATGCTTTCATTAATTTATTTGGGAGGTGTTTGGTGTGTGGAGTGAAATAAATATATTAGAATATACCTGTACTGTATAACATGCCATGGGAACTGCCAACCTGAGCTTGGTGGAAAGAGTCCACATTAGGAGTGTGTTGAATAACTTTGCTGTCTGAGTGACATGATCAGCACTAGGGGTGGTGCAGAGGCTAGCTTGGTTACCAAAGTTAGAAGTGGAAGGAAGAAGCTTACATAATTGTTACTGGTACGGTATAGAGTTTTCCCATGCTAGAATAAGAAGGGCTATAGAAAAAATGAACAGAAGTAAGTCCCCGGGACCGGATGGGATACACCCAAGAATCATAAAGGAAGGAGGTGAGATGTTAGTAGAGCCATTGAAAATGTTATTTGAGGTATCGTTTAATACAAGACAAATCCCGATGGACTGGAGAGAGGCGAACATAACAGCTATATTTAAGAAGGGAAAGAGAAATGACCCAGGGAATTATAGACCAGTCAGTTTGACAAGTGTTGTGTGTAAACTAATGGAAACGATAATTAGAGAAGGAATAATGGAGCATATGAAGTCAAACCAACTTTTCAGTGGGAGACAGTTCGGATTCTTGCCGGGGAGGTCGACGGTACTACAGCTAATTAAGGTGGTAGATGATTGGATTCAAATTCTAGAAGATGGTGATGTAATAGACGTGGTATATTGCGATTTTATGAAGGCCTTCGATAAGGTCCCACATAAAAGGTTAATAGAGAAAGTTAGAAGCTATAATATAGGGGAGAAATGTGTGAAATGGATAGAAGCCTTCCTGAAAGATCGGAGACAGAGGGTAGTGGTGAATGGAATAGGCTCGGGGTGGAGGGAAATTACAAGTGGGGTACCTCAGGGATCTGTGTTGGGACCACTGCTGTTCGTTATATTTATCAACGACTTACCTGAAGTTATAACTAATGGAAGTGAGGTATACCTGTATGCGGATGACACTAAGCTGTGTAGAAAAGTGAGGAGTAAGGAAGATGTGGGTTTGCTTCAAGGAGATGTGGAGGGCATGAAGGGATGGTCTGAGCATTGGTTAATGCCTTTTCATCCAAAAAAATGCAAGTACATGCGGATTGGGACAAGCAAGATAGACAAAGGGGCTTGGGCATACGGAGAGCCTCGGATATTGCCTCCCCAGCCTTTATCTCTTCCCTCATCGCGACCAACGACCTCGTATTGTCCATCCTTTCTTCTCAACCCGGAATGACACTTAATGGGGACGTAACAGCAGCGATTAACACCTGGAAGGGAAGTACAGGAGTAGAGGAGGAGCCTCAGGGTACCTCCAGGAGCAAGCAGAAAGCGTGGGATACCATCTCGGCGAAGAAAACTCAATAAAATCTCCTAACCAATGCAGACCAGGTTGCAAAAGCACGCCTCCAGGCAGCCGCCCGTTCGGAGAGTGGCTTGTGGTTACACGCCATCCCCATCCCACCTCTTGGAACTCACTTGGATGCTGAAGCGCTCCGGGTTGCCATCGAGCTCAGAGTGGGTGCGGCAGTTTGTCACCCACACACTTGCAAGTGTGGTGGGTGGATGGATGCTCAAGGTCACCATGCCTTGTCATGTAATTAAAACGCAGGCCGCCTGCCAAGACACTCTGCACTAAATGATGTCATAAAACGGGCCCTGCAGAGTGCTAACCGTGCATCAATCCTCGAACCACATGGACTTCACAGAGAAGATGGCAAACGGCCAGATGGGATGACCACTTTCCCTTACAAGAATGGCCGGTGCCTCGTGTGGGATGCTACATGTGTTGACACTTTCTCCACAACCAACACCGCCAGAAACGCCGACGAAGCAGGTGAAGCCGCCCGGATAGCAGAAAATAAAAAGCGAGAAAAATATCAAGCCATCGCCAGAAATCATCAGTTCGAGCCCCTGGCATTCGAAACTTCAGGAGTCTTCGGCCCTACCACCCTTAAGATGGTGAATGAAATAGGCCGTAAAATCAGAGAAGTTTCAGGAGAACCCCGGGAAACCCTCTGGCTCAAGCAAAGACTAAGGATGGCTATCCTCCGGGGCAATGCCACCAGCGTCATGAGCTCAGCTCGACAGGACTGGGTCATGCCACTGTGTGAGGCCCGGGCAGGAGTGGTGTATCCGTAGTCTTTCCACAGTAGGGTAAAACAAAACATATACTTTATTTGTATGTAACATGTGTGATGCACATAAATAAAAGGGGATGAAAAAAAAAAAAAGTAGGATACAGTATGTATGAAGCAATGGAGGAAGTGAATGCAGAAAAGGATATAGGAGTAGTGATAGACAATAAGTTAAATTTATCAGAACATTTAGCGGAAAAGATAAACAAAGCCAATAGAATTGTAGGGCTGATAAGGAGGACATTTGTGTCACTTGACGAAGAAATCTTCAGGAATCTCTATACAGCGCTGGTTAGGCTGCACCTGGAATATGCGAACCAGGTGTAGGCTCCATATATGGTAAAGGATATAGAAGCAGTGGAGAAAGTGCAGAGGAGAGCTAGCAAGCTAGTACCAACGTTGAAGAACGTGGGCTATGAGCAGAGGTTGAGGGCACTGGGGCTTCCGACACTGGCATATAGGAGAAAGAGAGGGGATATGATAGAGGCTTTTAAGATAGTGTCAGGAAAGTATGATGAGGATGTGTGTGAAGGTATCTTCTTGATGCGGGAGGGAACAAGAACGAGAGGACACTCTAAGAAAATTTACAAAGAAAGAAATAGGCTTGAGAAGGCAAAGAACTCATTTTGTGATAGAGTGGTAAATGAGTGGAACGCACTGCCCCAGTATGTAGTCGATTCCGAATCAATAAGGGAGTTTGAAAGTAATCTTGATAAAGCATGGGGAAGACAAGATTTGAAGTTTGATTATAAAACAAAAATACAGAATAGTAAAAATGTTGCGTCTGCTACCGCCGCCACCAACACCGTGAACGACCGCAGCAGTGCAAGTACTGGTACTGAGCTGGATACACAGGCCTAGTTTGCCTTTTTCCAGAGGATCTACTGTAAGAAACTGTAAGGTACGGTACCAATATTGACAATGAGAGGTCTCTCACTCCATACTAAGAGAAACCTGTATGCTGCCAGGCAGGGTGTCAAACGGAAGCCGAGTCCATTATTTTTAGTCATTAATATTGTTTATATGGAGATAGAATTATGGTTTATAGTTCAAATTATGTCTTTGGAAGTGATAAAATGGCCAAAACAATGCTATTTTGTTATTTTTTTTATATTCCTTCTCAGATTCATTCCAGCCTTCACACAAAATTGCTTCGGTTTGACATCCATCTGCCGGGTGAGAAGTGTGCTTCTTTATGGTAGTGAGACATAGGCAGTTAAAGAGGATGATAGCCAAAAACGTGAGTGTACTGAAATGAACATGGTGAAATGTAGGCTAAGTGTAATGTCGCAGTGAGTGGGACCAACAAGTGCAGAGTTTAGAGAGTGAATTGGTACAGTGTGTCGATGAGGTGATATATATTGGTAGACTGCTATGAACAACTGAAGATGATTGGATGAAGCACGTTAGAAGTAAGGGAGTGATCGATAGGACGACATTTGGTAGACCAAGGAAAACATGGGATGAGGTCCTGAGAATGGATTTCAAAGTTAGGGGATTTGACAAGGACATGCAGCATTAAGATTGGCCACCAGGTAAAACATGGATCAGCCTTTCAACCGATATCAATATAGGCCTACTGATCCATCTTAATTACTAATGTGATAATAATAATAATAATAATAATACTTTATTTCAGACTCACACAGTACAGAGGGGACCATACTGGGGTCCATATATACCTTACAGTAACATAAATATATATAAGCTACTGTACATAGGCTACATAAAATAAAAAGAAATTAAATAATACCCAGCTTGCTATCATGTAGTTCACAGCACTGCCTCAACCAAAAACAGTGGTCATCAAACTACTGGGTTACCGTACCAAAACCCCTGTCCTAATTGTGTACAGTACCATGCCTCACATCATTTAGCTTCCGGTACAGTATATTGCTACAGTACAGTATAGGAATATCGTTACTGTACTGCACTATGAGGTTCAGTACCGGTATGCTAATTCTGTAGAGTAGCAGACCTGAAATCATTACTTAAGGTTAAATATAGAGCAACTTCCTCCAGTGTGCCTGGATCCTAGAGGTGTACACTATGCTTGGAGTTTGTAGCATTTTAATGATACTGTTCTCAGAAGTGTTAAGGCGCTGAATGAATTTATATGTTAGCTTTCTAATGAGTGATTGGTAACAGTGTAAGTTCATATAGGCACATAGCATACTTGTACTCTCATATTTTGAGAGCCCCAGAAACATTTTCATGATATTGTGATATGAGATACTTAGTCTATTCACTGTCATTTTCTTATAGTTCCACCATAGTTGTGCTGTATACATTGGTGAGCAGTAGGAGTTGAACAATGTTATTTTTGTATCCCATGTGCACATATGAAATTTTCTTAATATTGAATTTCCCTGCATGTAAAGTTGCCTTCGCTGACGACCCATATCCTCATCATCTGAGCGATCACTTGAAATATAGTGTCCTAGATATTTTACTTTACTTACTTCTTCTATAATTTCTTCATACAAATGGAATTTAGGTAGCTTTGATTTCAATAGAAGGTTAGATTTAAATATTATGATATTGCTCTTTATAGGATTAAATTTGACTGAATGTTCGATTCCAAATTTTTCACATACTCTTAATAATTTATCCAGTCCTGCTCCAGAGGGCGCGATTAAGGCTAGGTCATCAGCATACATGAGATGATTTACAATGGTGCTGCCAATGCAGCACCCAGGGTGAGTCTTGTTCAGCTCCAGACTAAGATCATCCATGTAGACGTTGAAAAGATACGGAGACAATATCCCCCCCTGCCTAACACCATTGGTTACGGCGAAAGAGCCTGACAGGATGTTGCCCCATCTTACACACATTTTTTGATTAGCATACCAGAAAATAAGTATCCTAACAATATAGCTAGGCACTCCCCTGTTAACTAATTTTTCAAATAAGATTTTGTGACACACCCTATCAAAAGCCTTACTTGCATCAAGAAAACAAGAGAAAATTGAGCTATTTAGTTTGTTGTATGTATCAATCACTTCTTTCAGCACATATATGCATTGGTCTGTGCCGTGATATTTCTTAAAGCCAAACTGATTGCTGCTGGTGACAATATATGCAGAAATTCTTTCCAGCATTATCATTTCAACTACCTTACTCACCACACTAGCAAGTGCTACTGGGCGGTAGTTGTCTTTAGCTGTAATTTTACCTGATTTATCTTTAATGACAGGAACAAGTATTACGGATATCATAGACTCTGGCAGGACACCATGCGTAAATAGACTGGTGATGCAAGAACTAAGTTTATCTATTAACAACTTATCTGCATATTTAAGATGTTCTGCATATATACCATCCAGCCCACAAGCTTTTTTTAGGTTAAGTTTTCTTATGGCATTCTCAAGATCACTTTCAGTCACTTTAATGTCTTCATAATTACTATCTTTCACATATTGAATTGCACCATTAGTAGATCTTTGGTTTACACTGTTAAGTAGTTCCTTAAAATGAGTTTTCCATAAGTGAGCAATGTTCTCTTCACCCGTAACCCCCTCAACACTGACAGGTAATGGTGTGTTACAATTTTGCATGGATCTGATGTCCTTCCAAAAACAGTTAGTATCCTTTTCTGCCAGACTCTTTGCAAGGGCTTCCTTCCTTAATTGGTTTTCATTTTGCTTAATAAATCTAATGGCATATTTGGTCCTAGCCTTTTCTCTTTTGTGAAGTTCAAATATAGGCCCCTGTCTGGGCTGACCTACTTCAAGCCAATGAGACCTAGCATCTCTGGAGGCCTGATACAGGTCAGCCACATAGTCTTGCCAACCTGACTTATTGAATGAGGACTTATATTTATGGCTATTAAAAATACTTTCCCCCGCTTTTGATAAAGAATCTATTATACTATTGTAAAATTTAATAATGTCCTTTCTGTGTTGTGCATCACTACATTTTGGATCCCTGCATTGTGCTACACCATTACCATCATATTGCACCCTATTTAATAAGTCTTTGGTTTTATTACAGTACATTTGGCACTCTTCATTTGAGATTACATTCCATGGAACTTTTGCCTTGATGCTATTGCTAGTTTCTGTTATTTCCGGTGCCTTATTAATTTGGATTGTTAATTCTATAGGTATGTGGTCGTCATCCGTAATGTCGTATCTTATGGCCATTTCTGAGATAGAGTCATGAAAGTCAGAGCTAGAGATTGCATGATCAAGCCACGACCTGGTCTCCCATGCTTCACTAACATATGTATAGCTATTTTCTGGAAGCAGGTTTTTGGAGGACAAAATTAAACCTTGCTCCTCACAAAACCTTAACATATGTTTAGCAAACATGGAATCACCCAAATCGTGAGGGGTAGCATTCCAATCACCTACCACTGAGTAACACGTTATCTCTAATTCAGAAATTAGGCCACCAAGCTCCCCTAACTTTTCCAAATAAAGTTCTTCATTTTCTGCACACTGATACGGTAAGTAAACACAAAATATTGCAAATTTTCTGTGTCCCACTTCCACCTGTATTCCCGCACACCAGCTTAAATTTGTCTCAATGGTTTTAATTACATTATCTAGGCACGATCTCCACATTATTGCAACTCCCCCTGGGGGGTGACCTGCCACAATACCATCACGTGTGTCCGTAGTGGAGACCCCGTACCCATGGAAATCTTTATCTAATATGTTCAAATTACCTAAGTCCTGTTTTGTGTACCAGGTTTCCTGAAGGCAGACTATGTCACTGGTCCTTAATGTAGATACGATGTCAGGTCGCAACAGGAGATTCCTCTTTGTTTTGGGGAGTCCTCTGCAATTGTATGAAGTTACTTTTATACTTGCTGCTGTTGTTGGTATCTCCTCCATTACTGCGAGTTGGATAGTGGTGTGATACATTAACTCTACCAAGGAATGGTTGTAGGAACACTAAAAGCATTAACAAGAAATAGGGTGGTCAGTATGGAAGTGAAGAAGTCCTTGCATGACAAGTGTGGTAATCCCGACACTGACTTACGGAAGCGAAGCATGGACCTTGGTTGAGAGACTCAGACCAAGACTGAGAGCAGTGGAAAAATATAAAGGAAAATTCCAAATACTGTACTTCTTTTCATACGCCAAACAAAAGGCTAAAACAGCATCAAACATCGGCCCACTAAGTAAAGGGGACGGCTCTTTCACAGGGGACAAAAAGGAAATGAGCGAACTCTTACGCAGGCAGTATGAAATGGCATTCAGTGAGCCTGATGAAACAAAAGTCATCAGAGACCAAAATATATTTTTCATGGAAACCTCCCCCACGGAAACCCCCCAGATGCTGGATATTGATTTCGGTGCAAAAGACATAGAAGAGGCCATTTCCAACATGCCATCCCACTCGGCACCAGGCCCGGACTCATGGAATTCGATCCTAATGAAGAAATGTAAGGAAAACCTCTCAAAACCCCTGGCTATAATGTTGAGATGGAGTCTAGACACTGGTGAAATACCAGATAGCTTGAAAAATGCAATAATTGAATTACTTAAGGAGTGCGTGCAGAGTTACATGGAGGGATAGACAGACTAATGAGGAAGTAAGAAGGAGGTGTGGTGTGGAGGTAGATGTGCTGGAAAGTGTGAATAGGAACAACTTGAGATGGGCGGGTGCCCGACCCCGAAAGGGGTTGAAATAGGGGAGCTATCCCCCCGCCAAAGGCGGCTTTCTAGGGCCTTTCCTAGCTGATGCTGAGAGGATTGGGTTCTAGTCATGTGGTGATGGGCTGGTCTATCAGAGTGAGAACTGAGCAATCTCTTCCATACCCATAGCTTACTCTGACTGTTCCTTTAACTTATATATTTTCTAGATCTCAAGTGACGGCGTCTTTTCCGTGGATTGACCTCCCAATCTACCAAGATTGGAAGCCAAAGCGTCACATTTTTCCCTTGCCCCTCATCTTTCTCTTCATAATTGCAGAGGGGCACAGGGCCCTGGGTGGGGCTTTGGTTTCCCGGGCGTTTCCGCACCCTCCTCAGCTCCCCGCCATGGAGTGGCTTCGGTCACCCAGGCTTTATTGTGGTCCGCAGGGAGGGTTCTGTGGAGGCGCTCGGTTATGGCCTTGGAATTGCTCGGGGCCTTGGGGCTGTTCGGCCAGGCAGCTTGGGGAACAACAACAACAACAACTTGAGATGGTTCGGCCATATGGAACGTATGGAAAGCGAGAGAATGACTAAGAGGGTGTATGAGAGCGAGGTGGAGGGACACAGAGGGAGAGGTAGACCAAATGAGAGGTGGAAGAATGGAGTGAGGAAGTACATGTACGAAGGCGGTGCTGGTTGGGGGGAGGGCCGTCGACTGACTGGGGACAGAGGTGCATGGGGGCGGTTCGTTCGTGGTCACCCCTTCGGGGATCACGGCGTCAGGCAATAGATAGATGATGGTGAGTGTCCGCGTAGTGTAAACAAGACGGGCGGTACACCCGGTAACTACATTCTTGCCCATTTTATTGGTAAAAAGTATTAATGTTGCATATCTTTCACACAAATAAGTACAAAAGTATTAATGTTGTATATTTGTTCATACAAACAATTGAGGAAATATCTATTTTATGTGTTTGTTTATGCTGTTTTATAAATTACGGACCATTCTTCCCTAGCTATATATTGTTGTCAAACTGATGTCTAACAGATGATTCTACACAGAGTTATGACTTAAAACACCCCAAAGAAGTCCGAAATCACCCCAGTTTATGGTACAATACCTTCTTGATGTGGGTAGCCCTCTCCAACATTCTCCTCATAGGGTGGGCTGCTTGGTTCCCCTGGCTCCTGGTGGTGTGTGATGCATGTACCGGTATGTCCCCATCATCAGCTCCATTATAAATTGATCAGTGCCGGCCGGGCTCTGTAATTATTAAGCATTTTAGTACACACAATGTATACTCATAAACCGTCCCCATACAGTGACAGTATACGCAAATAAATTATGTGTAGAAGTTAAACTTTATAAAAATATATATGGCCCAGTCATAGCTTTTTCATGAAATCTAAGTTTTGTAACTTGTTGATGGTGTTTAATAATGTGATTAATTTGCTTTGATTAAATTCACATTCACAGCCATTCAAACAGTACGATAACATTCCACAAGCACCCCAAACAGTACGGTATACTGTAAAGTTCTGTACGCAGCAATGGGAAGTTAATTGGGCTAGCAGCTCTTCTCCATAACTTCCGTAGCCTAAACAAACTAGAAATTACAAATTAATTGCCTCGGATATAGCAGAGGCAATTCATTTGTGGCTGCCCCTTCAAGGACCAAATGCATCTGACAAGAGACAGATAGATAGCATTAGAAATAATGTGAATGTAATAATATTAATAATAATAATAGTTTGGTTACTTAGGTATATAGCGCCCGTATCTCCTCCTTCGAGGATTCACAAGCGCTTGGCTTTCTTTAGTCTACCAGAGACCATTACCCATCCCCCTTGCTCATGGGGAGATGGTAGCCGCCGGCTATATCCCAAAAAAACTTTTCAATCTGAGTGGGGATTGAACGCGAGACCTGCAAGATGTGAATCAGGCACGCTACCAACTGAGCCAGCCGGACGGCTAAATGTAGGCCAACCTAGTGTCACATTGTCACAAAACATGTTCATAGACCTAACAGTTACACTGTTGGCCTTATCTATTCTTACAGTTTCTTACAGTAGATCCTCTGGAAAAAGGCAAACTAGGCCTGTGTATCCAGCTCAGTACCAGTACTTGCACTGCTGCGGTCGTTCACGGTGTTGGCGGCGGCGGTAGCAGACGCAACATTTTTACTATTCTGTATTTTTGCTTTAAAATCAAACTTCATCTATATACCGGTATCTATCTATTACTGTACCAGATGCCTTGATTCCCAAGGGGCGTGGTCAAGAATAAGCAACCTCCATCGAGGCAATTTGTTTAATTATCTGGCTTAATTGTTTCCAGGAATCCAGGGAGAGAGGGTCGCAAGCCTAACTGGCAAGTACCAATTCGGGGAGGATGTAGCATCCGGGCGTACAGTCGTCATGTTTAGAAAGGTTGTGCCCTTGTGCGCTTGCGGTTACGTTTCCGTCTATTTTGACTGCTTTTTTATGCTGTAATTTGCCCCCTGTGGGTAAAAAAAGCCGCCTTCAACCTATTATTGTATCCCACGGCACTGCCGGCAGTCAAAATAGACGTGAACGTAATCGCGAGCCTGTGATCTAGTACTGTAGGCTAGTGTAAAAAAGTGGGCGATACGCCCGAATACTACTTCCTTGCCACCTAGGCCTATTCTATTTCTATTAGGACCATTAGCCTATGCTTTAATAATAGGCTAATAATATTAACATATAGCCTAGCCTAAATAATAATAAAGTACCGGTAATAGGCCTACACCGTAATAGGCTAATAGCCTATAACCTAATAGCCTAATAACAATTTCTGCCGATAATATTCAAGGACTCTAGTCACTAGTGCGACGTTATGAGAAACAATTTATTAGTGAAAATAGGCACCAATAGCCTAATTAACCTACATAAACTTCAGGCCTAGCCAATAGGCCTATTGACCGAAAAATGTGATGCTTTGGCTCCCAGTCCGCCAATCTCTAGGTTGGCAGTAGGGAGGTCAATTCACGGAACGGAAGAGACGCCGTCATTTGAGATCTAGAAAACCTAATTCACGGAACGGAAGAGACGCCGTCATTTGAGATCTAGAAAACATATAATTAGGCCTAAAGCTAGCCTAGGCCTATATCATTCAGATTAGGCTAGTTCAATAGGCAAAAAGCCTTGGACAACCATCTCAAGTCGGTGCTTGATCAGCCATGCTTCGCGGGGGGGGGGAGAGCTGCCCTCTCGAATAGCCTGCTGCATCAAACACTGGCAGCAAACATACTCGGGGGGGGGGGGGGGGGGAGCAACTTTCGCCGAGGCCGCTGAGGAGGCCGAAACAACTCAAGTAAACTCAAGTAAGTAGGCTAGCTGCCAAATCGGTCCTTCTTAAACTGCTAAAGTCCTCTCATTTTAGCTAGAATCGTGCTGAAGGATTTAAGGCTTACCAAACTTTGGGTAAATTGATACGGTGTGACAGTCTCGAGTTTTAGAATGTGTTTTTTTTTTTTTTTGCATTTTTTCTTTGAAAGCCTAGGCCTATACAGTGTTGTTTTACCCAACCTAACCTAACCTAACCTAACCTAAATGTAATAGGCTAGCCTACGTCACCTACGTGGATATAAACTAACCTAAAATGTACGCAATTACCAAAGCAGCACTGGATCGCGCACCAGTAAGGTAGGAGGGAAACAAATACTATAAAGCAGAAATCCCGTAAAACAGGACTTGTCATTATGCAGACAAGACTGTGTTTTACCCTATATCTCCCTTAATTTTATAATACATTTGCGACGGGAAGGACATATATAGGACTAAAGACTATTATATAACATACCTTAGATACCTATAGGCTACACAAACATCGATGGGCATTGGGGCTTGTAACTGTCAAACCGTAAAATCTTACCAAACTTTGTAATTCACCCCTTATGATCAAGAATAAACTTACTAGGCCTAAATTAAAAAAATAAACACCACAATAACACTCATATTTTACCTTTCTTCTTCTTCTTCTTCACGATGCACAGTGTCAACAGGGATGTAGCCCCCAGATAACTGCGCAAGTAGTACAAGACTTAATTAAGGTTCATGGCGAGGGGACACGATTTCTAGCACGTAACATACTGTAGATGGTGAGGAGTGTGCAGAAGATGAGTAACCTTTAATATCCTGGAACCTGGCATGTGAATCCCGTAGACTAGTTATGTAAACAAAAATCAGCTGTTCTTTTTCTCTTACTAAAAAATGGGGGACTAGTCTATTCGCTGTAAGTAGGCGATAAATCATGACATAACCTCTGTTACTTAAAAACCACTAGAGTAATAGAGCTAATTTTTCTACCATTTGGGAAAGGACAGCCAGAGAATAGGTGTGGAAATTTACAGCCCATTGGCTCTAGCTCTTTTTGAGTTATAGAGGATAGAGTTCATGGTTTCTCGCCTACCGCGTTATCGCTTGTATTATACGTTTTTTACCTCAGTAGGAATCTCATATGTAGGCCTATATATGGTTATGCTAATGATCTAACTATGGATGATTTTAACCCCTTCAGCACGATGACGGCTTTTTACCTTGGATCCTGGCTAGAATTAAATATTAATGTTATGCAGCTTAAGAAGAACCTGTGCTATTCAAAGGGATTATCGATATCGAATTTACCCCTTTGAGTCCTTGAGGTACATTAAGCTATTGAAAATCGTCTAATGGTAACCAGAATATAATGAAAATTACGTCATCGTGCTGAAGGGGTTAAATGGAGTTGCAATCATGGTTGTTTTGTTGATTGTCTTCTGATTTGACGACTCGTGATTGTGTTTGAAGGCCTTGCGAAATTGATGATAATTTTCGATAATGTTCTGAGTATCTATTTTCCTAGGAACTATTTTTCCCAAATACACAACTACCCTTTGGATCCATTAGTAGCATCACATAAATTGGGGCTTTATTGTGGACAATCGGGGTTTAAGCTACTCATCTCATAAAAGAGGCTAAAAAATGTATATATATATTATTTTTTTTCAATTTTCAGATGTTCCTGTGTCCTAATATACGGGTCCAAATAAATTTTACATAAGATCAAGCCCATCTATTTTTTCCAAAGTACTGTAGACCTACACTACAAATCCATGGTTCCATTGGTAGAATCGAAATTTGAACTGGGTCCTTGTTTGTGGAAAATCGATATTTACCCATAACCCATCTCAGAAAAGAGGCCGAACAATCAACTTTTTAATGTTGAAATGTTAAGATGTAATAAACTTTTTAATGTTGAAATGTTAAGATGTGGGCCCAAAATAATTTCATCCATCGACTATATATCAATGTAGCCTACTTCCCCATGGTGTAAGGATTCAAAATATATTCAGGTTATAAGGAAGTTGGAGCCATAAGCATCGCTATTAAGCAGAAATGCAATAATAATGTAGGTTTCTGATAGATAAAAAGTCTGCTGATTTGGGTTTTATGTATCTAAAATGTACAACAACTGCATTTTAGCTCGTAATTATTCTAAGTTCCAATGTCTACAGCTCAAACTTCCTTATATAACGAAACTCGCAAGTGGCCAAATTGTTTCCAAATTTTCTTGGAACATGCATGAACATTTTATGTAATTTTCCGATTGTTAGGAAATAATGTATGGAATAAGCCCAACTTTAATTTGAACAAGTAGGCCCTACTCTACGACCAACTGGAACCACCATAAGTCTATTCATTATAGGTAGACCAGAAATCATGACCTCTATCCTCTGTAACTAAAAAAAGGGCTAGAGCAAATGGGCTGAACACATCCACACCTATTCCCTGGCTGACTCTTCCCAAATGGTAGAAATATTCACTCGATTACTCAAGTCGTTTTTAAGTTATGAGAGGTCTGGGTCGGGTTTTCTGTGGACCCCTTATAATGAACATTTTAAAGTTAGGATTATTGTGGATTGTCGTTTTTATTCATCTCAGAAAAGAAGCTGAAAAAAATCCTCTTCTTCAAATTTGAAATGCTCCTGTGCCCTAAGTTATGGGTCCAAATATAGGTTACCGTACATTAATGGAATCCATCCATAACATATCTGAGGTGAAACCACTGATTTCGGAAGCTGATGAGTGATTGGTGCTTCTGAATGCTTGTATGCTTGCTTTATGTGGGCGAACTGTTATATGTGTTCTCCTGTCACCTCTGTTTCCTTTCTCGTGCCTCTTGCTGATCCTCCCTACCGCTATTACAATAATCAGTGTTCCTCATAACCCTCTCAGTGTATACTACATAGGTTATGTAGTAGGCTACCCATCTTACAACACAATCCTACCCCTACTCTGTACAACTCTTCAACTCAAGAGTGAAACAATAGGCTATTCCCAATCTTTCTTCTATTCAACAGCTGAGTTCTGGAACTCTCTCCCTGAATTTCCCTCATCCTATGACTGAAATTGCTTCAAACTCCGTGTGTCCAGACATTTTGGCTCGAACATTCTTTGATTTTGGCCCTGTCACTCTTTCAACTCTGGGAGAGGCACTCGTCACAGGCAGATTTTGATAAGTTTTGTAACTCGATTTTGTCGATATAAATAGTCCCGCGCGTAAACAAACTCAGTCCCGCAATCTTTTAGAGCTGCACTACGGACGTGTTCATGTTTACAAAAAGTGTTCGGAATGAAGTACACTCGCTACGGACGGTAAAGTGTTATGTTCTACAAAGATGTTACTGTATGTCTAATATATGAACCCACAATAGCTGGCGGCATTGCCATTGGGATCCGGGTGTCCGCCGGACGTCCCGCAATCAGTCGGGGACGTCACTGTTCGACGTACTACTGGACAGCCCCACTCTCCATCTCCTCACCCCTCCCGGCCTCCCTACACGCATCGACCCCCATACAGCGAGGTCTTCCACCCTGGATCTCTGTTTTGGGGATGGCCTCTTTCTGGGGGCGGAGGTTTCCACGGGTCCCTACATGGGTAGTGACCATCTCCCCATCTTCATAGAGGTGCCAAACTTCCCGTCCCCGGCGACTCGGCACGCTCGCCCCAGATGGGCGTTCCATGAGGAGGGCTGGGCTCAGTATCAAATGGCAGTCCGGTCTCTCCTTACCCCGGCTGTGGATTCTCGGGAAGTAGGGGCGGCTGGAATATCAGTGGATCTAGTGGCGGCGGCCAAAGGGGTTTTCCGGAAGTTGGGAGGTCCTCCAACTTCAAGGCTGGCAGTCCCTTGGTGGAACAGTGACTGTACTGAGGCGGTCTGGGCTCGTCATCGCTCCTGGAACCATTGGCGACGGCATCCCTGTGCTGCTACGAAGAAGGAGGCGCGCTGCATTGAAGCGCGATGTGCCAGGATCGTCTTGTCGGCCAAGAGGAAGTCGTGGACCGCCTTCTGTCCCACACTACGCTTCGACAAGTCCTGCAAGAGGGCTTGGACGTTTGTCAGGAGGATGAATGGTCAGCGAGTGGACCCCTCGTTCCCTCTCAATATTGCAGGCTCCTTGGTCAGTGATCCCCAGGAGCAGGCAGAACATTTGGCCGGCCATTTCCAGGGAGTGTTTGGGGAACCAGCCCCCTCCCAGATGCCGACATATGGGACTCGGTTATCTTGTCTCAGTTGGGATCCCCCGCCCCGGCAGGTCTGGCCGGGCCGCTGACCTCCCATGAACTCCACAGTACGATACGCTCGCTTCCCAGAGGCAAGGCGATGGGCTACGATGACATTGCGTATGAGATGATGGTCCATTTACCGCAGTCAGCCCTGGATTCACTATTGGACATCTATAACAGCGCCTGGTGTGCCGGGGTCTATCCTGCTGCATGGAAGCATGCTCTATTGTTGCCGTTCCCGAAGCCGGAGAAAGACCCCACGCTCCCCTCTTCTCGGAGAGGAATCTGTCTACTCTCAGTGGTGGGTAAGGTCATGGAGAGGATGGTGACCTCCCGACTCATGTGGTGGCTGGAATCGAGGGCTCTACTACCTGCGGACATGTACGGATTCCGTCCCGGCCGGGGTACGATAGATGTGCTGCTGCGATTGGAGTACCTGATCCAGGATGCTTATCGGGGCAAGCGGGTCCTGCTGGCCGCCTTCATTGACATCGCTGGCGCTTTTGATTCTGCATCCCATACCGGTATTCTCTATAAGCTGGGGAAGATGGGGATGGGTGGTACAGTCCTGTCATGGTTCCGCAGCTTTCTCCAGGACAGGACTATCAGCGTATCAATCGGAACATCGGAGTCGAGACCTTTCCGTGTCCGCCGGGGTGTCATCCAGGGTTCGAGCCTCAGCCCTCCCCTGTTTAATGCCCTGCTGTCTGATATACCCCGCTCCCTGTCTGCTAGCACACTGGCCTACGCAGATGATATCACGATCGTGAGCTCCGCCGATTCCCTACAGGAGGCGCAAGAACCCCTACAGGCGGCGGTTGAGGAGTTTTACGAATGGGCGTCGGCGTGGGGTCTGCGGCTGAACACCCAGAAGAGTGCCTTGATGTGCTTCACTCTGAAGACCAAGCTCCCGGGGATACCACGTGTGGTGATGGGGGGCGACTCGCTCCCATATCGGAACCGTCATACATTCTTGGGCCTACGCTTGGATGGGCCTATCCTGACGTGGCGGGCCCATTTCGACTATCTGAGGTCAGCGTGTGTGAAACGTCTAGGCCTCATGAAGTGTATAGCCGGTTCCAAGTGGGGGGCAGCGAGGGACGACCTCCTCCGGTTCTACATGGCTTTCATACAGGGCAAGTTGGCGTATGGAAGTGCAGTGTATGGGTCTGCATCGGCCTCTGTCCTGAGGAAACTGGACCCCATCCACAACGCGGCCATGCGGATCGTCCTGGGTGCTTTCTGCTCTTCACCAACAACATCCCTCATGGCGGAAACTGGGCTGTTGCCGCTATCCTGGGTCAGGGTAATGGCAGACTGTATGTGGGCGCGACGGGTGATGGCCTTCCCCATAACGGGTTGCCGTCAGCTCCGCAAAGTAAACCCTGGCGTGCCCCGCATCCGTATTCTTCTTGAAACCCCTGTGGAATGTGGTCCTGACCACAGAGGAGATATCCCTCCAGGGCGGTACTGGCGACACTGACGGGACAGGCGAGGGAGACGGTGGTCCTACCCCCAGATTGCGATAGAGAAGGAGGCTTCTCACGAGGAAGGGTCTACGGCTCTTCAAGGGCCACGACGGGGCCACCACCGATACCCCAGAGGAGGCATGTGACGCCGCCAGTGGATACTATGGGAGACTATTCTCCCACAGTGGAATCTATGTGAGTATATTATAAGGATTCCATAGAGCTTCACTTTCCCTAATAAATTATGTATAATAATGCTGCGAGTCTTTTCAAAAAAATTACCATACGGCACACTGAGTTACTAGGCTATACACAATTTCTATTATAAGGCATACCACATGGAGTCTATATAACAGAGAGTAGCCCACCATTCTCCCGATAGATGGCCCAGGTAGTGGTGTGGGTTGTCAACAATGCAGCAGACGATGGACCAAAACAAGGGAATTACTCAACATTTGGACCACTTCACGAAAACCCAAGACTGACATATATAATATGTTATAAGGTATAGTAACATCTTAGATTCTCATAGACAACATTGGAATACTTAGAGGTGCTGAAATAACACCTAAAATAAGCCTTTACAACTTTACTGGAATCGGGAGACTCTAATTGGCGCATGCGTAGGTGAGTCTTGAGTCGGACGCCATTTTGGGGACATATAATACGTGTGTCTCATCCGACGTCTTGGGAATTATGTTATTTAATTTTGTTTAATTATTGTTGGCGGCGTTCATTGCCTTTCCCATAGTCGATTGCCCTTGCTGGAGGGACCTTGGTGACCCTGGTCTCTGGGTCTTCTCCTGGATGATCTAGATGTGTGTGAATTTGTATTTTGTTTTTGTGTGTTCACTGTTTTCTGTTGTGTTTTGTGTTGTCCCTATTCTTGCTCTGTCTTAAGTCGCCCCTCCCCCCGCCCCCCTCCCCCCGCCCCCCTCCCGCCCAAACAAAAGAAAGAAAAGGAAGTGGGGATTGGGCCTGAGCATATAGATAGATAGATAGATAGATAGATAAATAGATAGAACAAAGATGAAATAAAATAAGATACTAAATAAACACAGCCTCCCTTGACCCCATTCAGACTAAATACAAGTAATGCCCCACAGACCCACTCCAGCTAAATTAGTAAATTTTTCGGGAAGAGATTTCCAGACCGAAGGCCGGATCTTTATATCTCGCCCAGAAAATATCTACACCTGAATGAGGCGAAACATCTTATGTTCACCAAACTAATGGAGTGAAACTTCTTTGGATTTCCAAATTATTAGAGTGAAATAAGGAGGGTCGAAATAGACCCTCCAATGCATCAAACAGGGTTAAAATTGTACACTCGGATGCCATAGTCTCTAGCACACTCATCAATATTCCTGGACTTCACCTATTTCTAACTATGGAAGGATATCTCTGGAAACTAATTAACCCCTTGAAGCTCTCACGCGTTTTAGAAGTATATTTTGGCTATCATTAGACGATTTTATGCAGCTTAGGAAGGATCTGTGGGTATTAAGAGGGCAAAGACTCTCTCAATCAAACCTCTGACTTCCATAAACCCTTCCTAATCTGAATAAAATCGTCTAATAATTACCAGAAAACAAAACAGAAATGCGTATTGGAGCTTGAAAGGGTTAATGAATACAATGTTCTATAAACCTACTACAAAACTATATCTTAATAAATAAAGGTCAATGTTTGTCTGTTTGTCAGTTACCCGACTACCCGACCTTTGTTACTAAACTCCTCCAACAGTTTTGGTGCCAGGTGGGAGTGTGGGGCACCGTTGGAAAGCCCAGGCTTTGGAGATGGTTTTAGGCGAGTTTAGTGGAAATCAGAGACACTTTTGTTTAATAAAATTTTCGGCAGAACTTATGTAGTATACGGGAGCGAAAAAAATGCGAAAAAATGGCCGTTTGGGGCAGAAGGAGGCCTCCGATCGAAAAGGTGTATGGAACGAAAGTTGTTCGCAGCCCCCCAAAATGGGGGTACGGATGAGGTCAGATCCAAAATCGGAGGTAATTTAGCGGCCGAAATCGAGGTCGCCGTTTAATGAGGCACAGGGAGGTCGAGGCTGGTGATTATGGTAGTAGTAGTATTGTGATGATTGTGGTAGTAGTGATTGATGATGGTGATTATGGTAGTAGTAGTGGTGGCAGTAGTGATGGTGATTATGGTAGTAATAGTGGTGGTAGTAGTGATGGTGATTACCCGGGCAACGCCGGGTACCCCTGCTAGTATACTATAAATTGAAAAGCTAGTTATATCCAAAAATCAATTCAGAAACATCTAATTGCATAAATAAAACCATAGGGGGGCCACGAATTCTTATGAGTGGGGTAGAGACTATGCTATCCGAGTGTACCATTTTTATTATATATTCAATACTGCATATACGAGTTTAAGGGGAGATTTCCACTTGAGTTTTTTTTTCTGGACCCCTTGCTCCTTCATGTTTAGCCCCATTGCTCTGGACATTTTAAGATGTTCGCCCCATTAGTTTGGCAATTTTAAGAACTTTCGCTCCATTTCAGTCAATGTTAAGACTTTTCGTGCCATTTAGGTGTCTTTTTCCTGGCGAGCGATAGCGAGCCTGTAATTTAAGAGGAAACGGCCTACGGCCGGGAAATTTTTCTACCGAAAAATGTACAAATTTATCTTGAAAGAGGGTATAGGGGGTGTAATTTTAAGTTTGATGGATGTCTAGGGAACAAACTAAAAACCTCCCCTTAACCCTTCGAGTGCCAGCGACGTGTGTTATATTTTATTCTAGCTATATTTAAACGGTATTATGCAGCTTAGGAAGGATCTGTGGTTGTTAAAATGGTTGATCGAGATAGTTTGAAGCCTTATTATTGCTAGAGGTCCTTCCTAAGCTGAATAATATCGCCTAATAGTTACCAGAATATAATGAAAAGGACGTCCCTGGTACTGAATGGTTTAACAGTGTATGAAGGGGGCATGGAGGCGGTGTATTCATTGTCACCCCCTCGAGTAGCAAGGCGTTTGGTAATTTTGGCTATTCTATTTAGTATAACATCTGAGGTGAAGCCATTGATTTCGGGGGCTGATGAGTGATTGGTGCTTCTGAATGCTTGTGTGCTTGCTGCCTGTGGGCAAACTGTTATGTGTGTTCTTCTCCTATTTTTCCTTTTTCGTGTCTCTTGCTGATCCTCCCTACCCCTTGTGAGAGTAAAGCCCCGTCCACACGATCGAGCACTGCCCATCGGGCACAAGGGAAATGTTCGATATGGGGCAAATTCAGCGGGAAAACCAGGGATATGCCCGTGCACGCAGTTGAGCGAAATCACCAGGCACTGTCTGGCAGTTTGCCGGCGGTCATTTGGTCATTTGGGCCCTCCAGGAAGGCCAAGTCGAACTGCCCGGCAGTTTGCCGGGGGGAATGGGGATAAAGGGGCCCGTGGAAGGAGGGAAATAAATGTGTAGCTTGATCTTTAACCCATTCAATACCGGTAACGTCCATTTTATTATAATATGGCAATTATAATAAGTCTTTACATGGCTTAGGAAGGACGTCTACCCATTAAAAGGCTACAGACGATCTCAATTAATCCCTTTAGCTATCATATACCCTTTTAATCTTAATGCAATCGTCTAAATGTAGCTCAAAACAAATACAAAAATACTTCGCCGGTACAGAAGGGGTTAATAAATATATATATATTTTATCCTTCTATTATACGGGTATCAATCAGGAAAATTTGGTGGAAGGTAAACAGGATGTAATGTGTGCAATCACTTATTAAATGTCACTGATGGTATGACTTTAATGTTAGCTTCAGAATAAAGTATGGGGAGCGTCCCCATTTATATTGATAAGTTATTATTAACAATATTATGAATATTTTATTAAGATTAATCCTATAAGTATGATGAAATATATTTATCTTAAAAAAAAACGTTGGAATCGCAACGACGAGACGATTCCAAATATACCATAATCTTGAATAGTCAAAATCAGACCAAAATCATCGATTTTCCTGGGCTTAATTAAACCCAGGCATTGTTTAACAAATGTTTTCGATTATGGGAGAATGGCTGGTCGAAAATGAAATTACGACCATGTATGGAAGCTGTCGGTCGAGAGAAATCGAATGACACTAGGTAGAATTCCCTAGGACTTATAGTGTGGGCTACAGAGGACTTTTTAAAGTCCAAAAACTGGTCATTTGGGCCGTTCTGGGAGGCCAAGTCAAATTCGAAATTCTAAACTAATGGTCCGATTTTAATTCTGTTTGCGCCATTCGATTCAGCGTGTCAAAGTGTAGGCTATTTGTGGTATAAATTTGAACAATATCCATAAATAGATAACTTGTCTATGGGGTTTTTAAACTTTAAAATAGGCCTATTGGGCCTAAAAAATTGTCAAAATTAAAAAATCCATATACCGTTGGAATTGCAACGTGACTAATCCAGATATACCGTTATGGTCCCTATTTTCCCTAATAAATTATTTCGGGTAGGATGTAGTGAGCGGGCGTACCGCCATCTTTGTTTACATTACGCGTAGTGGCGTCGGACCTTTCCCATCATGTTCCCGTGTATTTTAACCTAACCTAACCAAGTATTCATGTAGTAATGACAGGGGGCAAATAGCAGAAAATATAGCGTCGAAATAGACGGGAACGTAAGTGCGACCGTGGCGATCGCCCTATGTAAACAATGACAACCGAACGCCCGAACTCTACATCCATCCCATTATTTCTAATAGGGCTGCGAAAGAGGTCTTGAATATTATCCACCTTTCACCCTCACCGCAGTTCGCGAATCCTCATACATCTTCATTATCACACGCACCAGCCACTCTTGCACACCAAGTTTGCTCATAGCCCACTGCACAACATCTCTAGGCACCCTGTCAAAGGCCTTCTCCAGGTCTACAAACACAATGTAAAGATCCCTGCCTTTTAGTAAGTATCTTTCCTGTATCTGTCTGACTATGAAGATAGCTTTGGTTGTACCACGTCCTGGCATAAAACCAAACTGCATATCATCAATGGAGATGCTTTGCCTAATCAAACCCTCAAAAACTCTCTCACAGACCTTCATGATTTGGTCAAGCATTTTCAGGCCCCTATAATTACCTCTATCTAGCGCATCCCCTTTTCCTTTGTGTATATTTACTATTACACTTTTGTGCCAAATCCTCGGGGATTTTCTCCTCTTTAATAATAGTGTTTATCATATCTCAGTGATACCAGTCTCCCCTGAGGCTTTTATTATCTCGGCGACAATGTCAGAGCACCTTGGAGCTTTACCGTCCTTCATTTTATTGATTGCGTCGCTCACTGCAGCTGGTGCTATCAAAGGAGGGGGTCCAGAAATTGGTTTTTCGATACTAAGCTGTTCCTTATTCCATTCAAGCTCTACATTTAACAATCGTTCATAGTGTGCCGTCCATGCTTCTCTTGTTACTTGTTACTTGTAGTGATGATTCTCGGCCGCGCTGATTTCATCTTCTGCATACACAATCGTCCCATTATCGTTTCTAACAAATTGTTCACCTATAATATCCCTACTGTCATTATTAACTCGTCTAGCTAGGTTGAAGATCCCATTGGGATTGCCCGTGTTACACACTTGTTCGAAGACCAGGTCCTTAACCCCTCGAGTACCAGAGATGCACGTTATGCGTCGGCAATGTATGTAACGCTAAACCCCAGAGCCGCATAGGGTGCTTCACGGTTAATTACTCCGGTCCTATGGCACCTAGAAGGCTCAGATTTGGATGGGAACTGCGTAAGTATCCCACGCAACAATGCCGATGGTTGAAAACCCTCAAGGTTCAGTTGCGTGCGCGTAACAACGTGTTTTTGCATGTTTTTGCCTACTCATTTCCCATGTTAATTCCGACTTTCGGGCGCCCCTTAGGACCCCTTAATGACCTTGGGGATCGATTTTGTGTGTGGTTTTTCCTTTATTTCTAACCCATTCCAGGTGTTTTCTGGATTTTTGTTTTGTTTTTGTTTACAACCTGCTGGGCCTGGAGTGTACATTTATATTGTACTGTCTGGTGCTTAGTGGGTTAATGCCTTTTTTAGCATTGTAAATAACTCTTCTGGCAGTTCGCTTAGCTGCCTGGTATTCCTCCTTACTGCCTCCCTTCTTCCATGCTTTGAAGCATCTCCCTTTCTCTTTCACAGCATGTTCTACCTCATCGTTCCACCACCAGGAGGTCTTATTCCTGGGGTGACCCTTTGCTTTCCCACAGACTTTGTCAGTGGCCGCAAGAAGGCTATGCTTAAGGAAATTCCATTGACTATTTACATCGCTAGGCCTAGCTTCCTTATTTCTATTAATTTCCTCCAGTTCACTATGAAACCTATCCCTAACTTCCTTGTTCTTCAGCAGCCACACTCTCCTTTTGGGTATGTATACCTTATTGCGCTCAGGATCTCTGTATAAGCTCATGTCGCACACAAGTAGCTTATGCTGGGGGATACATTCTTCGCTCGGGATGACCTTTACATCCCGGACCAGTTTCCAGTCTTTCCTGTTAACCAAGAAGTAATCTATCTGGCTACTGGAGACCCCAGAGTTATATGTGACCAGATGGCTCTGTCTTTTCTTGAAGTTCGTGTTACACACAACCATGTAGAGTGCAATACAGGACTCCAGTATATATTCGCCTTCCAGATTCCTCTTTCCGTAACAATTTTCTTCATGTACTCCCTCGTATCCATTTTTTTTTTTTTTTTTATATATTCCAACTAGGCTACTCCCTCTCGGGCATAGGCTGATAGCCTTTACACTCTACCGCTGAACACGGTGAGGCCCGTGAGGTCTTGCTCCAGTCTAGGGAATGAGACATGCGAAGCTTCACGGCTCGAAGCAACTCCATCTCTGAAGCTGCTCCGCCTCTGTGCTTCACAGTCTCATCACCCAGGCTCGGACCCTCACTCTCAGAACGCCACCTATTGAGCAATTAACTCACTAGGCATTGCCCCCCTGTAGCATATTTTTGAATATGGGAATATTCATACAATGCTATTTAATCAGGGAACAATGAGTGTATTTATTTGGCATTTCGGTGTGCTGTGGTAATGCACTGAAACTAGGTACAGCACAAATTCCATCCCAATAATATCTTCCCATTGACATATTGGGATTCGAACCCGGGTCTATTGGTTTACCAGTCCAGTGGCAAGACCACTCCGCCACACCTCCCCTGCAGATGCTCCCACGTGACCATTCAGGTCCCCTCCCAGGATTGTTATTTCATTCTCCGAGAGGCCTGAAATGACACTGACGGTATCATTCCAGAAGTCCTCTTGTATCTCTTTCTGTAGGCCAGCCTGTGGGGCATATGCAGATATCACATTCAGAATTCTTTCACCAACTTTCAACTTCAAAACAATCAGCCTTTCACTAACTCTCGTAATCTGAAGCACACTTTCCACCCACTCTTCAGCCACCAGAACACCCACTCCTCCTTTCGCTTTATCAGTCTCAACCCCCTTCCAGTAGATCAAATATCTTTTCTTTCTTCCAACAGTCCACTGTGCCCCATACCCTATCCAAAGTGTTTCCTGGGCACAGCAGATGTTCACTCGCCTCCTCTCACACATCTCAGCCGGTTCATTTGCACGCAGATTCAAACTACCAACATTCACACTAGCAAGTCTGAGACTGTGGGGGGCATTTGTCCGTATCCTGTGCGGTTTTTGGAACATCGGACTTATGTTGTTTCTCTTTAGGTCGAGTCATAATTGGTGAATAGGCTGGCAAATGGGCATCGCCCCCCCCAGAACTCCGGCTCCAGTCTACCCCGGGGACCATTCCCAGCATCTTCTCCCAAGAGATTACAAGGGGGTGGGATCCAGTGGCCCCGGTGCGCCCCACCAGAACCAGCCGCAGGGCAGGGACGCATATATATATATGAGAGAGAGAGAGTAATTTTCATATATACTAGATAATAAATAAAGTCAGTGTATTAAATATTCAATCTATAATTACGTGTTTTAAGGAGACCGCCCAGTTTTTTTGGATGAAAATTGATGGAATTTGGCATGTTAAGCTGAACCCAGAAACATCAATGTACGTCAGTCATCCGTCAGTGTGGCAACTCCCAAGGCAAAATAACAACAGGAAATTGGTCTAAATCGATGTTTTTCAAACTTTCGCGGGCGCCGTAGCACCCCGCAACGGGACAAATATGGGGGGGCGGTCGTGGTATGTCTGTGTATCGAAAAAAGGACCAGGTGCTAAATATTAGTGGAAAGCTTATATATGAATATATGAATATACCTGTATATGAATATATAAGCTTATGCATAAATGCCTAAAACCGAAATAGAGAACATTCATACTATACGTTATATGTACTTAAACTGGAGTGAAGACATCACTGAACTTTACAAGTTTTTTCTCAAAATGTAAGTTTTCGACCTTTGATCGACAATAACTCAGTAACTACTGATCATGTAAGGATGGTACTTACACCATTGGAAAGCGCATGAAATGCTCTATAAATCTCTAGCGCCGTTTTTTTGCATCTCCGATTGATTGAGACACAGCCTCTTGGCATAGTAAGATGACCACGGAGTAAAAAATAATTACCTAATTTCTGAGTCACCTAATTTCGCAATTAGATAACAAAAAAAATATAGCCGATAGAGTTGTAAAACCACCTGTGCTGAGTTGTCCAATCAGTCTGAAAAGATTATACAGTGCTTGGGTTTCAAGCCTATCGACGTCAGCATTTGTATTGTATTTTCGAACTAATTTCCACCCTAATTCAGGAACTAATTGACCTAGAGAGAAAAATAAAAACAAATATTTTCTTCCTTATGAGTGTGCGAAATCTCATTGAAATCGGACGAAGTTCAGTGTCACCCCCCTAGTAAATACCGGGTGGGGATCCAGCACAGCATAGTAAATATCTGATGCAGTATCAGGACTTAGTGTATTGAATTACTCGTTTCACGATATGAAGTATTGTAGTGTAAAGTATAACTGTGCATGCAGTTGTATTTCAGATATCGAGTAAAGATATATAAAGTAAAAACCTATTTAGGGACAGCCAATTATTTTAAATCCATTTAGATATTCGAAGAAAAGATAAGCCATAAGTAAAAGGAGCATAACCTAGGCTACACTTTATCTGCAATACTCATCTCAGTATTTGTTCTGTTTGAAGTAGTTAGAATTAACCCAGTACTTTAAGACAGTACCGGTGTATTGAAATATTGTTCCCAGTGATATTTCCCATGGTTAAAATCATGCATTACCTGCATATATCCGAACATAATTAGATAACCTAAGAACTTTAGCTTAATTAAGCCTATGCAATCCCTATCTTGATCATTCCTATACACAGAATGACACAAGCAAATATACATATATCTTGGCCGCATCAAACAATTGTAATTTATACCGTTACTTTCTGCATTAGGAAAAGTTAGAATAGACTTGTTAGTGATCAGTTTTGTTATGTTAGGCTAAGGTGGTAAGGTTATCTATATATACTGGATATCACAGTAATGATGTATTGACCATTGCGAAAAAGAATGATGGTAAAATATTTCGTCACACCAGTAACAGTAGGCCTATGTATCCCGCTACTACAGTTTACTGTCGCTAGGCTTAGCCCCAGTCCTTAAAATAAACCAACCCAAATATCAATTACAGGTCTGCTTGGCCTGGTGGCATGTGACCTCATTCAGGACCAAGACAAATTTTAAACGTTGAGGTTCGCCTACAGGGACCACTAAATTATGTATTAAAAGAAACTACGTAGCCATCCTGTTACTGGTACTGATAGGGATGTTATCAGCTCCTTAAGGTCGGATTTAATGTTAGCGAGTGTAGACGACTCTGGATCACTGATGACCTCTGGTGGCTCTGGTAGGATGGTCAATGGCTCTTGTGGCTCATGTTCGATAGATGGTGCAGGTGGGTCAGTTTTGATGATGGCGGCCGGTGGGTGAATTTTAATAGCAGGAGGATGGGCCACAATATTCGCCCATGGAGGGATACTTGCATCAAGAGGCATATGCAGTTTAACTGACGTATACAGTGGTGCATCTAGAAGTACATTGCTGGACGGGGTAGGTGAATGGAGTGTTATTTTAGATGGTGTACATGAGTATGAAACCGGAGCGGGTGCCGGTGTGTGAAGCCAATTGTTGATGGTGGCAGGTGGGTGAGTTAGTATATTTGAACCAGGGACGCGATAAACATCGAGACATGGGTGCAATTTCACTGTAGCTGGCATTGGTGGGTCAAGGAGAACATTTTTAGGCACCGGTGGGTTAAGAAGAATATTAACGCAGGCTTTACCCATTTTGTGATGTTATATTTGTTTCGTTTTATATCACAGTTATTGTTTTATTTCACAATTATCACTTTATATCACAATTATCACTTTGTTTCAGAAGTGATCACTATAATTGACTTTTAGAGAGTACAAAATCCAGCACGTCCTGGCTAGTACAGTTCACAAGTAATTATGAGCTATCTAGGCAACTTCGTAAAATGTCAGAATAAAATGTTCAATAATGCTCACCAGCTTTCATGATTGTATTATGTTTCCTAATTATATATTAATCTTTTTTTCTCTTTATATAATGAATAACCAAACTTTTGTGTAATTAATTGACCAAAATAAATATATGAACGATTATGTTTATTACAAATATTATAGTTATTCAATTAAAATATACATTTTCTATGGAAACTTTATAAAAGAAACTGCATTATTGCTATGGGAAACTAATATAATTTTAATAAATTAGACAACGGTCACTGGTGACCTTGGAGAATGAATCATAGGGTAATCAAATTTATACAAACGACAGCAGTCATAACACTCAGATACACATTTATACGCGCCTAAATATGTACTCGCGACCAAAAAACAATCTTTACACTGGTGAGCTGTAAATAATCTAATGTGAACGGAATGAATGAATCGGGTGAAACAAACGTCTGTGAGGTATTATCATAAGATTTCGACCCACTGCCAGCATGTTTAGAGCGTTAGTGTAAAGATTGTTTTTTGGTCGAGTGTACATGCACATACACACACTTACACCCACAAATATACAACAACGTTGACCAGTGTTTAGCAATCATATATTCAAGGGTCATTAAAGGTGAATTCCAGGGATGAAACCTATTCAAACTACAATGTCCATTTGGATCTGCTTGGTTTTAGGTATATGATACTGAAGAACTTTCATCAATTTGTTTTAACAACATAGAAATATAGCTCATCTAAGCTATTTTATGTGGCGCGAACTGGAGTAACCATGACGTAACTGTAGCCAATGGCGGGAACTATCGACATGGGAAATGGGTTAATCTGTTTTTTTATTTTTATTTGAGAAACTCTTATAATTTGTATGCATGTGTACAGCTCAACATTTGGCTTCACCACTGTCTGGTCAAGGGACTGCGATATATAAATTGAACAGAAAACGATATTATCATTACGAAATAGGCCTTAGAACCGACCTCACTCAACTCTGGACCAGGCTAAACATGTATTAACACTGCATGTATGTTTATTGCTGGCGAGCTGGGATTATTTCTTGATGTGCACCACATCATCAGGACGTTGGTCGATCTTTTGCAGAGTTTGAGTATTGAATTGAAAGGTATTAATTACGAAAAAATACCTCACTGTTCAGGACTGCATATCTTGTTTACAAACGGCTTCTCTACACAATGGAGTCACTCCAGCTGGCTGAAGATGCCAATTTGTCACCAACGACTATATATTATTATGTTCCTTCCAACAACCAACCATACTCCTAAAATCGATTAATGAAATTTACAAACACATGTGGCAGTCCGTGGACTCGAACCCAGGATGCTCACACCTATTAGTATTTTGTTCTGGAGTTTAATGGAATTATATCGATATTGCCCATATACATATTACAGTATATTCATGCCAAGTTATGACCCTGCATTAATCTTCGTTTTTTCGTTCATCCCTGTAGTTCACCTTTAAACTCATAAGTTTGAAACTAATGCATGAAAATACACATGTATATGGAAATACTGATCTAGGTTTTTTGGATAACTACTAAGAACGTTCTATTTTGACGGCTATTTTTTTCTGTTATTTGCCCCCTGCTGGCAATATGTATGATGATGACAATAAGTCATGGGGGGGGGGGTGATGGGTATCAGTCAAAATAGAAGGAAATGTGATCGCAAACGTGTGGGTAGTGTAAACAAGGCGGGTGGTACGCCCGAATACTACATCCTTAACCTCAATCAGGGTAATGCCCCTTCTGGCAACATAGATGATGACTACAATAAGTTCTGGGGGGTTTCGTGGACCCATCAGGATCCCTAATTGGGCCCCCTTGAAGCATACAAAAACCCGAACCAAATGTTGCCTCAATTTCGTGCGATTTTCTTACTATTGAGTAAATCAATTGGCTTGCGTTATGCTTGGGTAGTTTTAGGTATATCTAGTGGTCCACCTGCAGTTGTGTGCTTATGCTAAGGAATAGGTGACGTTCGAGTAGGCTATGGACTGATCTGCATTTATCGTATTTTATGACTTAAATACATCTTGCAAGTACAAAACTAGGCTCAATTTTCCGTATTTATGTAGGCATACTATTAAAGGTGTGGACAATGTTTTTTTACCCATATTCACTCATTAAGCGTCTTAACCCCTCATTTTCCTTAAGCTTCAAAGCCTTCCCCGCCTGTGTTTTTTTTTTTAATATTCTCGGGGTAATGAGGCCATATGTTACTGATTTATAGGTTTTACCGTAATATTTTTGAAGATAATATACAGAAACAAACAAGTATTTTAGGTAAAACTAAAAATAAACATACAATTTGCTAAGTAATCTAGATTTTTACCCAGTGATTTTATATACCGAAAACAGTAAAACAATAAACAAAATTGTTGCTAAAAATACGATCGCATTGAAAATTCAGATTTTCACAATATACCGTGGCCCTTGGTATATATAACCACTGTATCTGAAGAAAAGAAAAATATACACAAATATAAAAATATATAATAGTTGCTGAAGTCATGATCGCACCTAAGAGTTAAAATGTCCGATTTTCCCAACTATTTATGGTACACAATACAAACTTAAGATCGTCGTAGTTTTTCTTTTGCATTTTTTTTAAAATCCGGTGTACTGTCAGGGCTCCTTGTTTCTACCCATTCCCGCACCTCATGCTCCCATTGAACAGCCCATAAGCCCTAAGCTGAAGGTAATGAAAGTCCTGTTTTTCCTAAATCTTCATATTTTCTCTATAGTTACTGGTAAAATCCCGTATTCTCGTATAATCAAGAATTTAAGAAAATGATAGTATACGAGTGATTTAATTAAAGTTTTTAAATTAGCTAGAATGCTTTTAGCTATAGTTTGGGGACCCGCAGAGGGCTGCACACGGGCAGCATGATATGCAGGGGTTGTGCGGGGAGTTGATATTCAGTTGGGGCTTATTTTATGAAAATTGCATGCTACAATTATATATGCTTACTTAGCCTATAGGTAATATACAAATTTTACTTAAACACACACACACACTCACACAGTAAGATATGATAAATGTGTCATTGGAGGTGGGAATTAACGAGCTTGCTCACTCCTGGAAGTAAAACTAGAGTAAGTACACACACACACACGGAATACAATAATTTTCGGTTGGCATAATTTCGATCAAGTACTATTATCCAGTTTTCACCGAGGTAAGATATCCATTATAGCCCTCTCCTATAAGGCGAACTATTGGATATTATTGAATATTGATTTTAGTTTTAATTAAATAGACCTATATCATACTGCTAAGTTATTATCATAGGTAGTCGGAAAGACTTGATCGAATTAAAATTAATAAAAAAAAAAAAAAAACGAATCTAAAATAATTAACATAGCATTTTTTTTTATTTATTTTTTTTAAATACCGGTTCTGGGGCCCTCTACCTTTTGTCATCTATTGGTCTCTTATATCATATACTTCACTGGTATATATTATAGGTTTGAGTTCCGAAGGGAGGAAGGAAAACCTAATATTTAGTAGTGGCCCCGGAATCATTGACGATGCGCCTTACGTAGGTAATGGCCAATCTTTGAACACCAAGCTTGCTGTTCAAACTTCCCGCCCAAGGAGAACTCAAAATACGATTGCCTTACATCGTGAGCGAAACGCTCTTAATAACCACTCACGGACTAGTCCTTATGATGTGGGTCCACTACTAGAAGAAACTAGTAAAATAAATAAATAAAAATAAAAATTAAACTTGGCCTAGCTTTGCGCTTCCCAGGCTTCTGCTCTTGGGTACCGCTCGCCATCTTGTTCACCCCGAGCGTTCCTCCTTAATCTGACATATCGAGACTCTCAAAAATGTAGCAGATGAATGGGAAGGGGATGGAAGGGAGGGCCAAAATCGTCAATGATTCCGGGGCCACTACTAAATATTAGGTTTTCCTTCCTCCCTTCGGGACTCAAACCTATAATTTATTAGTGGCCCCTTCATCATTGACGATACGCCTGAATTCTCAAGACTGGAGGTGGGACATTCATCATAAACATCACATACCACTAATAAACCAGTTACGGTCCAAGGAACATGTACTAATCAGGTCAGTTTAATATCAAAGAAATATAAAAGAAGGCTACAGGCGGCGTTTCTTAAAGGAAGCCTGTGATGTTAACGCCTTTAAGGTTCATAGAACAGTTGGTGTAACACAGAAATAAACTATCCAGTCAGTTTATATATTCCAAGGGAAATTAAACATTCATTATCACCCAAATTTATTAATATGTAGGCCTACATATTCATGGCCTTAGGTAATGTTACCAACAATATTTATACTCTAAATCAGATTCTAATCCCTGAGATTATTGAGTATATTGGAAACCGTACATTATGTCGATTATAATTGATTGGGTTAAGTATCTTAAATGTGGCTAAGTTTCGTTATTCATGATTCATCTTATGTAGTAGAGTTATAGATTTGAAAACTTTTTATAGGCCAGAAATTATGATAATTAACCTCTCATAACTCAATAAGATTTAGAGCATTCGTGCCAAACATTTGTTTGCCTATTTCCTGGTTGAATGTTCTCAAATGGTAAAAATTAGAATTCGATTGTTTTTGTAATTTGAGAATGTAGAGTATTTTGAGTTATACAAAGGTTTAGGAGGTTTATATCTACGGCCTAGTTGCAGTTAAGTTAAGATATTAAGATATTATAGTAAAGAGATACCCCCCTCTCTCTCTCTCTGTCGCCATAAATAAAATAATATATATTCAAATATCAGGCTTCGTACTATCGTACTTAACCCTTTTTAATACCACAGATCCTTCTTAAACTGCACTCAATCGTCTAAATATTGCTAGAATATAAATAAAAAGACGTCGCTGGTACAGAAGGATATAGCAGCATCATACAATTTGCAAGTTCTAGTCTACTAAATTAATATTAAGTAGGCATATCCTTTCTCATCAATCAAAAGCTAAAATTATGGATGTAGACCATGACTTTTTAGCGTGACCTTACATGAATAATTAGCGAAAATATATACCTTGTAATATTTAGAAGCTTATGGAAACCATCTAAGATAAAAAAAAGACAAAATGAGGCGTATGGTTGGCGGACAGAAACCGTGTGAAGCGGTAGTTTGGCATAGGCATGTATGAATGATAATTTGAATACCTATCATTCATTGACCATTTAGTGAAACTGCGCGAAAAGCACAACTAGCTTTCTTGGCCCTGACCTCACTAAATCCCGTGAGTCAGACGATTCCAATCGCTTGTGCAAACCAAGGTCTTGATATGTATCTTGCTATAAACAAGTACTCTAACTTCCAGCGATGAAGTGTAACTCAGTGGCAATTAATATAAGTATAATTTGCTTTGGGTTGCATTACAAATTCTAACCTCACATTAGGATAATGTCTGGAAACAGTAGCGATACTATTTTAAAGGCATTAATTTACTCTTCAAATTAGTTTAGTAAAGTT
Organism: Paralithodes platypus; assembly: GCA_032716605.1. Classification (NCBI taxonomy): domain Eukaryota; kingdom Metazoa; phylum Arthropoda; class Malacostraca; order Decapoda; family Lithodidae; genus Paralithodes; species Paralithodes platypus. Next base: position 40,061,881 of record CM064525.1, read on the forward strand.
AGAAAATACATTCAGAGACATACGTTGTAGCCGTTCGTGAAGCTATCCGAACGGAATCTTTCCGTTATTTTTGTATCTATAGTTTGTTCACTTAAGCCAGTCATCTTGGGCCTAGAGCTGTCTAAAGAAAGCTGCTGATTGGGTGGGCTGAGAGAAGGGACGAGTGTTGGCGGGGGATTGGCCATTGCTAGATAAATAAAGATATTTTATTGGCGATGACTTACAATCTGGATTAATCTGTGAATGAATTTAGGTAATAATTAACTGTATAAATATTTATGTTTCTTAGGAGAATGTATTAGAATATACCGTATTTTGGATTGATGAGCAACGTCTATTGTGAAGAGGGGAGTCAGTGCATGGTGTTCACAGTCAATATTATTACTCTATGATCCAGTGATACAGTCTGGTTCAATCACAGGTTTTGAGAAGAGTCGAATCCCTTCCCATATTCATACGCCAAGGAAAACAAACTACGATGTGACGGATGTATTGGTTACTATATTACCTATTATAAGGCACTGTATTACCGTATGTGTATTACTGAAACGGAAAGAGACTCCAAAGAATTAGATAAGGCGAGAAAACAAGGGTTAGAGGTCGCATAGTGCTTTGTTACTGTCTCGCTGCTCCACTATGTGAGCAACACATGCTCGGTAGCCAAAATTACTGCTATCTTTCCACAACCAAACTATCGCTCCACAGTGTTTGTGTTGGCCAATCATACGTGCCCTTTTATTTATATCAAATATCTGGCTTAAGTAAACAGGGTATAGTGTGTGTATTTCTTGGATTCATTTAACCAGTTCAAAGATTCAGAAAGCGCCATGAATTATGTCCTATGTATAAATTATGCAGTACAGGAAATATGAAATAGCCTGATTCCTACTGTTTATGTTTTATCAAGGCATTAGTTACGGAATAAAACATGTTTTCGTTGAATATGAATTAAAAATATAAGAACAATAATATTATAAGTTAAACAACCGAATTCTTATTTATGTAGGGACAGTGAAGCTATCTCACATCGAACGTAAAGTGAGGAACTGAGTGTTGAATTATGGAAGACAATTTGGTATAACTAGTTTCAGTATTTTACGATTTTTGCTCTCCAATAGTATCGTTCACCAAAGTGTAGAGGATACAGTAATGAAAAGGCAGGCGCCGCTGACGGTTGTTACGAAGCTCCAGGACGCCAAATATTAATATATTTCGAATTGTGTAGTGATAGTGTATTGCACCCAGGATTACCTAAATGTTTAAGCAGGGTAGTAAAGCACCAGAACTAAAACGAGAACATTCTTATGACAAGGAACTCTCAGTGTGGAAAGGGATATTAAGATAAACATGGAGGAGCCTTCAAGATGGCGACGGACAACCCAAGGCGGCGAGAAAACCGAGTGATGAGCGGCCATATTTAAAGTAAGTCCTAAGAAACCAATATATGCTGTCATTATAGAAAGATAATTAGGTAAATCTACAGTTATACTACCCCTCCCCCACCTCACTCCTTCAAAACACGCCTTTTAGCGTGTTTTTGGATGGTTCAGCAGACGCGGAAACTGAAATATAAAAACTTATTTTGATAAATCTACAGTTATACTACCCCTATTTTGTCGCTATTCTGTTGGTACTAATGGGTTAATATTATTGGTCAATATACAGGAGGCGCTACAATATAGGTAGCAAAATTATAATGGTAGTTTTGGGTTCCTATCATCATATGCTTCATTTCTATATACTTTTTATCCCCGGGAAAAAAATAAAAAATCTTGGGTTTTTTTTTTTTTTGTATTAACCTAACCATAAAACCTAACCTAACCTAACCTAAATGTATTTGGGGGCTATTAGGTTAGGTTAGGTTAGGTTTTTTGGTTAATCCCAAGAAAATAAATGAAAAATCCCAAGATTTTTGTTTGTTTTCCCGGGGATAAAAAGTATATAGAAATGAAGCATATGATGATAGGAACCCAAAACTACCATTAGAATTTTGCTACCTATATTGTAGCGCCTCCTGTATATTGACCATATTATTAGTAGTAGACTTAGTATGGTTTGATGATGCGCGGAAATGTATATTTGACTTGAAATAGATACATTGAAGTATTACAAACCTTCGTAAACCCATAAACAGGGAACGTGAGGGGGAGTTTAGACCGTCGCGGAAACAGGTTACTTTTCGGTTAGGTTAGGTTAAGTTAGGTTAGGTTAGGCTAATGTTAAAAATACTAAAATGCGACGGTCCTCGGTATTAAACAACACTGTATATCAAAGAAGAAAAAAAACAAATTACCTGAAAACCTCGTATCTGGTAGGTGATAATTTTTTATCAAAATTAGTTTTTTTCCAGTTTCCGCGTCTGCTGAACCATCCAAAAACACGCTAAAAGGCGTGTTTTGAAGGGGGGAGGTGGTGGGGGATGGGTAGTATAACTGTAGATTTACCCTTATTTTGATCAACATTTATCACCAACCAGATACGAGTTTCAGGTAATTTGTTGTTGTTTTTTATTTTTTTATTTGATATACAGTGTGGTTTAATACCGAGGACCGTCGCATTTTAGCCTAACCTAACCTAACCGAAAACTAACCTGTCTCGCCGATGGTCTAAACCCAGCTCACTTTCCCTGTTTATGGGTGCACGACGGTCTAAACCCAGCTCACGTTCCCTGTTTATGGGTGCGAGACGGTCTAAACCCAGTTCACGTTCCCTGTTTATGGGTGCGCGAAGGTTTGTAAGGCTATTTTGCAGAACAACTACTCCTCGATTACGGGATTCCTGTCTCGTGGATTTTTTTTTTTTTGCACTTACCTTACTCAGGGGACCTTAGTGATGTGCGGATAAGGGCTACTTTTCTTATTTTGTCAATTTGATTTTCACTCTCCTATAACATTATCAGTTATTTTTGTACAGCAAGTCCAGGACACTTTGTTTACATTCTAGCCTCCTTGGAGGCTCCTCCCCGATGTTTAGTAGCCAATCAGAGTGGAGCTTAACCTACAAAAAGTCGGTACATTTTTAACCCCTTCAGACATATATGACGCAGAGGTTGCCAGATTAGCAATAAGAAATAGAGTTCTCTCACTCTTATAATTACCTCTCCAAAATTAGTTTTCTGCCCACATCTAACTCAAAGACAACTGCAGAGGTTGAAGTAACTAAAATAAAGGTTTGTAAAAAACCCTGATGGTAATAAAGGCGGTATTATTCTATAATTGCACCTATACGAGCTAAACAAATTATTATTCTATTTAACAGGAAGGTACGACGAGGTAAGTGATGTGGTATAGGTGGCAATATGCGGAAATGGATTAGAAGGGCATTCTGCCCCCCTCTTACCCCCTTACGAAAATCTACGGTTATTAACTCCACCCCAACTGGATATCTACCATCTTACCCAAGCAGCGGGGGTGTGGGGGCGGCAGCCCCCACCCATAATACTAGGTTAGGTTAGGTAAGGTTGTTAGGTTAGGCTAATGTCTCTGAAACATTGTAAATCCGTGTCACATCTAGATTGATAGACTTTTGTCAGAGGGGGGCTGAATTCCCTTATAATCCATTTCCGCATATTGCCACCTATACCACATCACTTACCTCGTTGTACCTTCCTGTTAAATACAATACTAATTTGTTTAGCTCGTATAGGTGCAATTATAGAAATTTACCATAAAGGCTTTAAAGTATCCCTAATAGGCTCAAAATTGCGTCATATGTCGGAGAGGGTTAATGGTACTTTCCTGTTATCGACAGCCAAAGCTGAAGATTGCAGAGTAAACACCATAGACTTTATCCCACAAATGTTGTATAGTTTTAATACCTAATGAGCGGGGGTGTGGGGGCGGCAGCCCCCACCCATAATACTAGGATAGGTTAGGTAAGATTGTTAGGTTAGGCTAATGTCTTTTCAAAGTTGACTAAATAGAGTAAACTCCTAGATTGTTGGGGTATCTGAATAAATACAATTAACAATGCAAATGCTAATAAAAAGTGCTTTCCGCACTTTCTAACAATAAAATACACACTTACAATGCATTAAAATACATAATTAAAATAAATAAAACCTAAAATAACAGGAGTAGTAGTTATGCAGAATTACCGAAGGGGTTGATAAAAATATGGTAACGTTCAATAAGACTACATCGGCCTTATTTACCATGTTTTTTTTTTTTTTTCAAGGAATATAGTGTTTCATAGTTGTTTTGCATGGTTTGAGTGGAGGATTTGCATAAACTTACCCATTATCTATCAATCTGAAGATACAGCGTCAAATTGCGCCATTTATTAGGTGAATCGCGCTTTTACAGTAGGTAAGGTTAATTGTGGGGTACATTGGATATATGATGGGTTGAGGTGGGCGTTGCCCCCCTCAACCCCCCTTGATTTATTGTCATCCTCATATATGTAGATCTGTAAGGGGGCAAAAACAGGTTGCCGGTATTTCGTTTTTGTGTGTAACGCTCACGCCATTTATTGGGTGAATCGCACCCACCCCATCGTTCAAAACAAGAAGAGTCAAGTCGAAGGATTCATTGGACTCAATGCTTTGTTTACGGTCGGAACTTATTATTTTCGGTGTAATCGGGTTTTTTCAAGTGTTGATAATGAAATTCCTCCATGCGGACTATAATGAGAAAAGTATGGCGAGTCTATTGGTCCCTATTTTCCCTAATAAATTGTTTCTAATAGGCCGGATGTAGTGTCCTTGAAGATTATCAAAAAGATTGTTTACGTTACGCGGCATCCGCCGCGGTCCGCGAGTGTCTACCTCGCCGACTTTCATTTTCAATGGAAACATTGATCTAACATGACATATTACTTAACTTGAGGGCTGCTTTCCCCAGACTCCCACAATTCGAACATCAGTAGGGCTTCCTGAATATGGTAAGACCAAAAAAGACTCTGTTTCGAAAGGAAAACGATGACAAAATAGGGGTTGTATTACAGTAGATTTACCACAATTTATTAGGGAAAATAGGGACCTATAGACTTGCCATATTTTCTCATTATAGTCCGCATGGAGGAATTTCGTTATCGACACTTGAAAAACCCCGATTACACCGAAAAATAACCAAAATAATAAGTCCCGACCGTAAACAAAGCATTGCGCACAATGAATCCTTCGACTTTACTTCCTTCTTCTTCTTGTTTTGAACGATGGGGCGGGAGGGATTCAGCCAATAAATGGCGCGAGCGTTAATCGCAAAAACGAAATGCCGGCAACCTGTTCTTGCCCCTTACAGATCAACATTTATGAGGATGACAATAAATCAAGGGGGGGGGGGGGGGGTGAGAGGGGTCAGCGCCCCCCTCAACCCATCGTGTATCCAATTTACCCCACAATTTCCCTTACCTACTGTAAAAGCGCGAATCACCCAATAAATGGCGCCATTTGACGCCGTATCTTCAGATTAATGAATAATGGGTAAGCTAATGCATATCCTCCACTCACACCATGAAAAGCAACAATTTAACACTATATTCCTTGAAAAACATTTAAAGAAAACTTGGTAAATAAGGTGGCTCTAGCTGTCTTGAATGTTACCCATCAAACAATTGTAATTTATACCGTTACTTTCTGCATTAGGAAAAGTTAGAATAGACTTGTTAGTGATCAGTTTTGTTATGTTAGGCTAAGGTGGTAAGGTTATCTAAATATAGGCCTACTGGATATCACAGTAATGATGTATTGACCATTGTGAAAAAGAATTATGACAAAATATTTCGCCACACCAATAACAGTAGACCAATGTATCCTGCTACTGCAGATTACAGTCGCCAGGCTTAGCCCTAGTCCTTAGAATAAACCAACCCAAATATCAATTACAGGTCTGCTTGGCCTGGTGGCATGTGATCTCATTCAGGACCAAGACAAATTTTAAACGTTGAGGTTCGCCGACAGGGACCACTAAATTATGTATTAAAAGAAACTACGTAGCCATCCTGTTACTGGTAGGGATGTTATCAGCTCCTTAAGGTCGGATTTAATGTTAGCGAGTGTAGACGACTCTGGATCACTGATGACTTCTGGTGGCTCAGTTAGGATGGGCAATGGCTCTTGTGGCTCCGGTAGGGTGGTCAATGGCTCTTGTGGCTCATGTTCGATAGATGGTGCAGGTGGCTCAGTTTCGATAACTGATGCAGGTGGCTCAGGCTTGATGATGGCGGCCGGTGGGTGAAGTTTAATAGAAGGAGGATGGGCCACAATATTCGCCCATGGAGGGATACTTGCATCAAGAGGCATATGCAGTTTAACTGACGTATACAGTGGTGCATCTAGAAGTACATTGCTGGACGGGGTAGGTGAATGGAGTGTAATTTTAGATGGTGTACATGAGTATGAAACCGGAGCGGGTGCCGGTGTGTGAAGCCAATTGTTGATGGGGACAGGTGGGTGAGTTAGTATATTTGATCCAGGGACGCAATAAACATTGAGACATGGGTGCAATTTCACTGTAGTTGGCATTGGTGGGTCAAGAAGAAAATGTTTAGGCACCGGTGGGTTAAGAAGAATATTAACGCAGGCTTTACCCATTTGTGATTTTGTTTTGTTTTATATCACAGTTATTGTTTGATTTCACAATTATAACTTTATATCACAATTATCACTGTTTCAGAAGTGATCACTATAATTCACTTTTAGAGAGTACACAATCCAGCACGTCCTGGCTAGTACAGTTCACAAGTAATTATGAAACAGGATCTGTGGTCCGTCAGCTAGCTAGGCAACTTCGTAAAATGTCAGAATAAAATGTTCAATAATGCTCACCAGTTTTCATGATTGTATTAGGTTTCAAAATTATATATAAATCTTCTTCTTTCTTTATATAATGACTAACAACACTTCTGTTCAATTAATTGACCAAAATAAATATAATGTATGAACGATTATGTTTATTACAATTAATATAGTTATCCAATTAAAATATACATTTTCTATGAAAACCTAATAAAAGAAACTGATTATTGCTATGGGATACTAATATATTTTTAACAAATTAGACAACGTGCCCAAATAGGTACACTCAAGCGTACTGAAAGTTGCTCAGGGGTGGGTCCTTCCATCCCCTACTACACCGTAGGCAGGTGGAAGGGGGGGGGGGGGTTCAAGTCTACCCCCACCTTCCACCCCCAAACTATCCCCAACTACCCCATATTCCTACTCTAGCTGGCAGTTAGTGATTAGCGACGATTGTTCTTGTGTATTGCAAATTATTGTTAAACCATCATTGCACATGCTTACAATGGCCAACATTTAATATTTATTAGGAATTTATTAATACAGTATACTGCATAGGCCTAATTATATGCTCAATGAATTTCTATACACAACGTGGGTTACACGAATCTTGGCTGCAGTGATCTGCTTCTATCTCTCTCTCTCTTTGTTTGTCTCTCTTTCTCTCTCATTGCACTGCTTTCTACGATCAAGATTTAATGTGATTTGAATATAATAATACCGTAATTAAATCCAATCTCGTACAGTATTCAGGATATTATGTTCACCATTATTGCAATACACATTAACGTGCCCTCTACGATCTATTCCTAGTTTCTCAAATTACTTACACAGTCGGGCTTTTTTATCATAAAAGAAAAGGACTAAAGGCTGGAATTGTGTTGCAACTGTTATTGATTATTTCGTTCATAATTTCAATCAGTATTTCCCATTTATTCAATACCATACATACTATAAACGGTCTGTATTTAATTAAATGTGGCCTATACACTCTTTTTAATCAATTAAATTTAGAACTTGATACAACTTACGATCAAAGTCAGTGTTAATTTGTTAGTAAGGTTTGAGTATCGAGCCCTTGACTAGCAGGGCTCGCCTTCTCACTTCCCCTTCTTTGTCTCTATCTGTGAACCCAGCCTCTCACCTTTTCAATTCTAACTGTCAGCCATGGTTGCGTATTGTATTCATATTGAGGCTAAACAATTTGCTATGATCCACATTGTCAAACCAATTCCTTATTTTAAAAACTTAAATTAACTGACCTCGTAGTCTGCGTGTTAAGAGAGAGAGAGAGAGAGAGAGAGAGAGAGAGAGAGAGAGAGAGAGAGAGAGAGAGAGAGAGAGAGAGAGAGAGAGAGAGAGAGAGAGATTCTTGTAACCCACGTTGCGTATAGAAACTCATTTTGAAAATACAATTATACAGTATATTGTGTTAATAAAGTCTTGAATTAATTTTAAATGTTGGCTATTGTAAGCATGTACAATGATGGTTTAACAATAATTTGCAATGAATGAGAACAATCGTCACTAATCACTAACTGCCAGCTAGAGAAGGAAGGTGGGGGAGTTGGTGATAGTTTGGGGGTGGAAGGTGGGGTTAGACTTGGACATGACTCCCCCCTTCCACCTGCCCAGGGTGGAGTAGGGGAAGGAAGGCCCCACCCTGAGCAACTTATAGTACAGGTGAGTGTACATGCACTTACACACACACATTTATAACAACGTTGACCAGTGTTTAGTAAATCATATATTCAAGGGTCATTAAACTCATAAGTTTGAAACCAATGCAGGAAAATACACATGTATATAGAAATACTGATCTATTTTTTTTTTGGATAACTGCTAAGAACGTCCCGTCTATTTTGACGGCTATTTTTTCAATTCTTTGCCCCCTGCTGGCAATATATATGATGATGACAATAAGTCATGGGGGGGGGGGGGTGAGGGGGTCATAGCACCCCCTCAACCTAATATTGTATCCTACAGCAGTCAAAATAAAAAGAAATGTGATCGCGAACGTGTGGGTAGTGTAGACAAGGCGGGCGGTACGCCTGAATACTACATCCTTACCTTCAATCTTGGTAATACCCCATTCTGGCTAAATAAATGATGACTTCAATAAGTTCTGGGGGGTTTCGTGTACCGGTATCCATCAGGATCCTTGATTAGGCCCCCATGAATCATACAAAAACCCGAGCAAAATGTTGCCTTGATTTTGTGCAATTTGTTTACTTGTGAGTAAATCAATTGGGTTACGTTATGTTTGGGTAGTTTTAGGTATATCTAGCAGTCCACCTGCAGTTGTGTGTTTACGCTGAGGAATAGGTGACGTTCGAGTGTGGATCGATCTGCATTTATCGTATTTTATGACTTAAATACATCTTGCAAGTACAAAACTCGGCTCGAGTTTCCGTATTTATGTACTATTAAAGGTGTGGAAAATGTTTTTTTAACCATATTCACTCATTAAGCGTCTTAACCCATCATTTTCCCTAAGCTTCAAAGCCTTCCCCACTTCTGTGTTTTTTTTTTTTTAATATTCTCGGGGTATCATATGAGGCCATACAGTATATTACTGATTTATAGGTTTTTACCGTAATATTTTTGAAGAAAATATACAGCAACACACAAGTATTTTGGGTATAACTAAAACAAAAAACACCTACAATTTGCTAAAGTAATCTTGATTTTTACCCAGTGATTTTATGTACCGAAAACAAAAAAAACATAAACGAAATTGTTGCTAAAAATACGATCGCGCTGGAAATTCAGATTTTCACAATGTGCCATGGTCCTTGATATGTATAACCACTGTATCTGAAGAAAAGAAACATATACACAAATATGAAAATATATAATAGTTTCTGAAATCATGATCGCACCTAAGAGTTAAAATTTCCGATTTCCCAACTATTTATGGTACACAATACAAACTTATGATCGTCGTAGTTTTTCTTTTGCATTTTTTAAAAATCCGGTGTACTGTCAGGGCTCCTTGCTTCTACCCTTTCCCGCACCTCATGCTCCCATTGAACAGCCCATAAGCCCAAAGCTGAAGGTAATGAAAGTCCTGTTTTCCTAAATCTTCGTATTTTCTCTATAGTTACTGGTAAAATCCCGTATTCTCTTATAATCAAGAATGAAAGAAAATGGTAGTATACGAGTGATCTATTTGAAGTTTTTAAATTAGCTAGAATGCTTTTGGCTATAGTTTGGGGACCCGCAGAGGGCTGCACACGGGCAGCATGATATGCAGGGGTTGTTGTTGTTGCTGTTCCCCAAGCTGCCTGGCCGAACAGCCCCAAGGCCCCGAGCAAGGCCAAGGCCATAACCGAGCGCCCCCACAGAACCCTCCCTGCCGACCACAATAAAGCCTGGGTGACCGAAGCCACTCCACGGCGGGGAGCTGAGGAGGGTGCGGAAACGTCCGGGAAACCAAAGCCCTACTCAGGGCCCTGTGCCCCTCAGCAAATTATGAAGAGAAAGTTGAGGGGCAAAGGAAAAATGTGACGCTTCGGCTTCCAATCTTGGTAGATTGGGAGGTCAATCCACGGAAGATACGCCATCACTTGAGATCTAGAAAATATATAAGTAAAAGGAAAAGTCAGAGTAAGCTATGGGTATGGCAGAGATTGCTCAGTTCTCACTCTGATAGACCAGCCCATCACCACTATGCAGGGGTTGTGCGGGGAGTTGATATTCAGTTGGGGCTTATTTTATGAAAATTGCATGCTACAATTATATATGCTTACTTAGCCTATAGGTAATATACAAGTATTACTTAAATACACACACACACACACAATAAGATATGATAAATGTGTCATTGGAGGTGGGAATTAACGAGCTTGCTCACTCCTGGAAGTAAAACTAGAGTAAGTACACACACACACACGGAATACAATAATTTTCGGTTGGCATCATTTCGATCAAGTAGCCTACTATTATCCAGTTTTCACCGAGGTAAGATATCCCTTATAGCCCTCTCCTATAAGGCGAACTATTGGATATTATTGAATATTGATTTTAGTTTGAGTTTGAATTAAATAGGCCAATATCATACTGCTAAGTTATTATCATAGGTAGTCGGAAAGACTTGAACGTATTAAAATTATTAACAATTTAAAACGAATCTAAAATAATTAACCAATTTTTTTTTTTTTTAATACCGGTTCTGGGGCCCTCTACCTTTGTCATCTATTGGTCTCTTATATCATATACTTCACTGGTATATACTGTACATTATGTCGATTATAATTTATTGGGTTAAGTATCTTAAATGTGGCTAAGTTTTGTTATTAATTTTATGTAGTAGACGTATAGATTTGAAAACTATTTATAGGTCAGAAATTATGATGATTAACCTCATAACTCAAAATTCTTTAGAGCATTCGGGCCAAACATTTGTTCGCCTATTTCCTGGTTGAATGTTCTCAAATGGTAAACATTTGAATTAAATTGTTTTTGTAATTTGAGAATGTAGAATATTTTGAGTTATAAAAGGTTTAGGAGGTTTATATCTACGGCCTAGTTGCAGTCCCTCTCTCTCTCTCTCTCTCTCTCTCTCTCTCTCTCTCTCTCTCTCTCTCTCTCTCTCTCTCTCTCTCTCTCTCTCTCTCTCTCTCTCTCTCTGTCTGTCTGTCTGTCTGTCTGTCTGTCTGTCTGTCTGTCTGTCTGTCTGTCTGTCGTCTGTTGTCTGTCTGTCTGTCTGTCTGTCTGTCTCTCTGTCTGTCTCTGTCTCTCTACCTCCATCTCTCTCTCTCTCTCTCTCTCTCTCTCTCTCTCTCTCTCTCTCTCTCTCTCTCTCTCTCTCTCTCTCTCTCTCTCTCTCCATAATTAAAATAATATCCAATGAAGACAAAATTCATGCACCTAGTGGCGAACTCCATTCATTGAAAACATGTATCATATTAAGATGCCCAGTTGTGGCTGGCAGATTTATGGGAGTCTGTGCAAGTTATCTTACGAGAGCACATTATAGTGATATTTAGGACATGTGGCTATAATAATGCTATGTTAATGCCTGCGTTTAGGGTGTCTAGACTCTAGAGAGCCTGCTTGGAGAGTAGATAAGGAGCTTCCATGGAGGATGGCTAGCTTGCATACACACATACGGGAGGCTGCGAGTTGAATTTTCGCTGGTTGAATATATTTGATGCTCTCATCTGGAGCCTCACAATCTTTCTCTGTATTTGTGACAAAAAAGGTGCAGTATACCAGTGTCACATTTACAGTGTGAATGCTAGCACCTGATCAGCATGATCGAGGTAATTACACTCGTAACTGACAATACACAGCCAATCCAAGTTCACCCATTCACCATGCACCGGTACTTCATGCACAGACTGAATAAGCCTCTTCGAAGAATATTCTGTGAGGATCTTGTGGGAGTGGTATAAGATTCGAACAGAAAAATGTCTATGAATTGTATAAAAGTTATATAAACTTATTGGGTATACCGACTGTGACATATTTTTATAATTTTAGGTTAGATGAATTTATTACTACCAACATACCTTTATAATGGTATACGATTACGGACACTGCAATTACACTTTGCATACGTTCTATAACCCTTTAATATTGGACTGTGTGAACGATTTTCTCAGCTTAGGAAAGATTTGTGAACGTCAAAACTAACTACAGTACCGTAATATAGTTGATAGCCTTTTGAAACTTGAAGGTTCTTCGTAAGCTGATTTTTTCCCCAGTATTAGCCAGAGGCGTCCTCATATTTGTAGGGGTGACCATTTTTCAGCTGAGGATAGAACTCTAAAATAAGAGGCTACACACTATCTGAATATCCCGTGGGTTCCCACAAATCTTTCCCAAACAACACAATTTGTCTAAAGGTAATCAGCATAAAAAATACGAAACGCGTCGTTGCATTTTGAAATGGGTTAATGAGGTTCTCGTTTTACCAAAAACTAATAATATGCAATTCGATGAAGACGTAGGGGCATTGTTTATTTAAAACTTTGTATTTTACTAATTACCAAAACGAATTTCAAGCTAGGTATTTTGTAGTTAAAACCCTTTTAGTATACCATACCACAATTTGTCAATGCATTCACCTTCACTCCTTATCGTGTTAGACTTTTATTACACCTACGAATGTGATGCGCTTACAAATGTTCATATTGAATTCCAACCATGTGATAAATATTTTGAAATGAAGAACAGGTGCTTCTCGAGCCCATTCAAAATATTTAAATACTCAACTACACCATCCAAATCGATAGGTAAAAATCGTAAGGATTTTAAGGAGGGTGACCTGTTTTTGTTCTCTCCTTTTCTATCTTTCTCTGACTTGTATCTATTTGGCCCCATTCAGCCTACTGTTTTAAGATGTTTATCCCCATCCAGGTGTCAATTTTTTACTGGTGAGCGGTAGCGAGCCACCATATTTTTTATTGTTGTTTGACAGCAGGCTAAATTTTACATTTTTCGATAGAAAAATTTCTCCGGCAAAGCCGGATTTCTGTATATAATGCTGGCTCGCTATCGCTCGCCAGGAAGAAATCGACACCTAGATGGGGATGAACGTCTTAAAATAGTTGGCTGAATGGGGCCGAATGGATACAAGCCAGAGAAAGAGAGAAAAGGACAGAAATAACAAAAAGCAGGTCACCCCCCTTAAGTGGCAATGATGGGCTTAAAGCACGATATTGGATTGTTTCTATAGCCCATGTTTAGCTGTCAATCAAACTAATTAAAAAATAACTGTGGCTTTATGAACATCACTATTAGATTAACTTTGCTTTTATCCGAACTCCTTTGGACATTAAAACTGATTCGTTCAGTTTGTGTTTTCTTAATAGAACAGTTAATTGGCTTATAACTCTTGTACATGTCAATCTTATCGCTAAAGTTTACGAATGGTCATTACACCCTACGAGGGCAAACGATATCAGTAGATAACAGTAGGCCTATTATGATATGCTAAACAGGGAAGCACATAGAGAAAAGTATGTTGCTTGTGACATAAAGTATAATTGTGCTATATCAATACAAGCTACCATACTCTATAGTAATACCTGGCAAATATCTGCAGTTTTATTTGAGCATAAACAAATACAAATGAAGCTCTATTCAACAAGTGTGCATTTAGACTCGCTATATACCTTTATTTACTTAATTCATTAAAACAGTACACATTGAATATTGAGTATACATTTGTAGCGTATTATAATTATTTTAGAATTATTATTAACTTATTATAATGAAATATTAATGCAACATGACGGATCTAAGCAATGCTAATGTAAACAAGTTATAGCAAAATAATATATATTATATCCCTGATATTCCAGGAAAGGTAATCTTAACAAATTCCAAATTGATACCATTTTGAGGACAAATTAATCATAATATACTAATTTTAGTTAATCATTCTGCAAGCATATATGTACAAACATGCAAATATAATTTTGTTTATTATGCAATATAATTTATTGAATTAGATGATATCCATTATAATGATTAACTGCATTATTGTTCATTTAGGGTTGATAATTGTATCTGAGGGGTAAGAAAAGAAACAAAGACGCCCAAATTTCCCCTGAGACCACTGACTTAAAGAGGTGAAACAGTTTGACATAAAAGGCAAAGTGCAGTAATCAATAAGTTTCAGAATATCATGTTGGTAAAATTGTATATATATATTATGTTCTCAGTGATAGAGCCCTTTTTATGTGTTTATCCTATTTGATCATATGGGCTCTATGCAATTAAAGTAATACCAGAAGCTGGCCATACTATATTATGTCATGGTTGTGATATGAGTATTGTAGAAGCAAACTCAAGCATAATAAAACTGATCATTAATACAGAAGCACGTAGAACGGAAAATTAACTGTACATAATATTTCCAAGTACAGTCTCAAAATTCATAGGTCACCGGTCAGAGACAATCTTGCTCATAAAGAGTGTAATTTCTTTTTAGTTATTATAACTATTTCTTGACAGATATCATTTGTATTTAATAGCTCTTGACAAATACTATCTGTTTCACGTAAATTCTATTCTATACTAGTTTTTATATCATTACAGATTGTAGTAAAGCTTTGTGCCCCGGTAACAATTTCGTAAAACATTGAGTAGCATATGAATACAATGTTTTTTTTTAATAAGCTGACCGCAGCTACAATGATATAGACAATCACCATCGAGCAAAACACTTCAACTCGGTGGATAATAAGATATACCCTTTGAATAACTATAACGCCATTTCACATATTTTTGGCCACCATTGCACGATTTTATGCATTGTAGGTAGGGTATCTAGGAATTGAAGTGGTAGCCTTAATATTAATAATCCTTCCAATTCCTACAACGTTTCTTTTTCTGAATCAAAGCTTCGAATGGTGGTACAATTTAATGAAGAATGACATCAACATATATTAGAAGACTATTTTTAAAATCTCGAGTAGTTCTTTCAAAGCATTAGAGAACACTTAGTGGCAATAGGGATAATAGGTTAAAATGTGTGAGGAAGAAATACTTAAAATGAAAGTAAGATTTGAATGTGAGGATTGATTGGCTATACGTTATCTATGCCTAGTAATAAGACAATTATACAAAAGTGTCGCTGATGATGAGAGAGAGAGAGAGTGAGAGTTTGTAACCACGAGTGAGTTTAAATGTGGAATGATTGTGAACATGTGTTTGAATATAAGTTTGGAATTGTGTGGATATATGAGGAAACAAAACTATTTATCCATCTACGTTGGCAAATACAATTGAACACATTATAATGCTGTTTTTTAAGTTAATAATGAGATGAAATGTAATATATTGATAATTAGATAAGCAAATTCGCACAATAAGAATTAAATTAATACGAGTTAATATGGTGATGGAATAGTGCATTGCCGTAAATGTTTTTGATTTTTTTTTTTTTTTTTTGTAATGTTGTAAAGGGGGTATGGTATGGTGAGTGACTGCTTTCACACACCACAGAACCACACCACTGCCACGCAGGTGGGACGTGTGCCTATTATCATCAGCAATATATATTTGAGGATTATATAACTCATTCTGTATTATGGCGCCTTTCTCCATATTATTCAGGCTAGCGATATGCGACTTTACTGGGATTAGGAATGTTATGTGGAGGTTAAAGGGATAATTGAGATAGTTTGCATACCATTCGATAGCTATAAGTCCTTCATAAGCTGAATAAAATTGTCTAATGTTAGCTGCAACACAACATGAACATCGTCCTCGTATACCAGAAGGGTTAACAAAGCAAAACAAAGTGGTGATGGGCTGGTCTAATGGAATGAGAGTTGATCTTTCTCTGCCATACTCATAGCTTACTCTGACTGTTTCTTTCACTTATACATTTTGTAGATCTCAAGTGGCGGCGTCTCTTCCGTGGATTGACCTCTCTACTGTCAACCTAGGTTGGCAGACTGGGAGCCAAAGTGTCAAATTTTTCCCTTGCCCCTCTACTTTTTTTCTTCATAACTGTTAAGGGGCACAGGACCCTGGGAGGGGCTTTGGTGTCCCGGGCGTTTCCGCAATCTCCTCAGTCCCTCGCCTGCGAGCGGTTTCGGTCACCTGGGCATTCTTTAGTGGTAAAGCTGGGAGGGTTCTGTGGGGGCACTCGGTTATGGCCTTGGCCTTGCTTGGGACCTTAGGGCTGCTCAGCCAGACAGCCTGGGATCAGCAACAACAACAACAACGCAATCCTTTATAATGCTGGATTCCATTTAATACTATTTGGTCCAAGGGGGATCTCTTTGGGCCTCCACTGTTTCGCTCGATTAGTTTGGAGATTGCAAGATGTGTCACCCCATTAGCTTGGCGATAATAAGATACTTAACCCCATTCTAGTGTCGATAATTTTCTGATCTAGCGATAGGGAGCCTGTAACACAGAAGAAATCGGCCTACGGTCGGGACATTTTTCTATCAAATATTTTGTTTAAAAGTATAGCTTGAAGAGGGTCTGGGTGGGCAATATTTTAGATTGAAGGAAGTCTGTGAAACACTAAGATATATTGCTCGACAATGTCAGTCAGAGTCAGTCAGAGAGGAGGGTCACGTCCGTCGCGGTCCGGGATTTTTCGACTATCCCTCGGGATACTGGTGATTAAACTTTCAAAAAATCATACACAAAAACAAACGTAGTGTCGCGGTCCTGTGAAGTGCAAAATCGAACCGATTGATAAAATATCTGGAGAGATATACGCGTTTTGGAGAAAAAATCCGTTAACTCCTACAGCAGTGCCACGGCGCTGGTCTAGGACAGGCCTAGGGCAGGCCCGGGCCATAAGGCGGGTGGAAAGAAGAAGGGAAAGAAAAAACCGTTACGTCCCAAAGCAAAGTGTTAGCTATATAGTCCTATGAAATCAAACAGGGCTATGGGAAAATAGGAAGCCTAAGTTAAAAGTGATAGTGAACATCGTATATCACGTAAATAAACTAGGAAAGTATAATACAGAGAATTAAAGTCAGGGGAACTTTTAACTTTGAGCTTGGGAACAGGACGTATGCTGTAAACAAAATACCCTCGGTGACCGCAAAGACCATAAACACACATATCCCCTCGCTCTCCTGGACACGTCCCCTCCCCTCCCCCTATACGATTTTACCAAAAGCGAAACTTAACCTCGACAGGAAAGGGTACCGACAAAACAAAAATCGTAAATAATAGCAAACAGAGAAAAACAATTATAAATAAACAAATTAAATCAGTGCAGATTATTTCTCGACCATATCGCAGGTTAGTAGTGACGTTATTGGAGAGAAAGATCTCCCACGAAACCAAATGTGGTGAAAATTCGAACCTGAGCAGTGTTGAATCAAGTTGATAGGTAAAATATGAAAATTAAAATAGATACTATATATAGATAGCCTGGAAAGTTCGTTATTTTCCTAGAGTGCCGTATAGTCCGCTAAACAGTCGACCAAAAACGGGAAAAGTGGTTAGGGCAGTGAGAATTCTGTTTCATAAGATAATTATTGAAAGTGTTACTTAAAGTTACTTAAAGTTTAAACATAACGAGTGTAAACGAGTGGCACTCCCCCCCCCCCCCCCCCCCCACACACTCCCCACAAACACCTCCTTGTCCTCCAAGCCCCCCCCCCCCCCCCTCCCTCTCTCTCCCCCCTGTAAGGGCGGGGGGAAAAAAAAAAAAACAAAAAAAAAAAAAAAAAAACAAAAATGTTTACCAGAGACAACTGTACGAGTTGTAAGATGGATATACACATGCATAAAAGCACCGCATGTCGGATATGCAAGCAACCATACCACTGGATTTGCATAGGATTGACACCAATAAATGAGGCGTACAATACAAGAGGGAATAACCTCCATTTCTGCGATAGTTGTTTCGATATCACATGGCAAGTCATACAGACTGTAGAAAATACAGAAGTACAAGATAGACTGAAATATAGCCAAGACATAGCTACCTTTCACAGAAAAATGGGGAACTATTGGGGCCTCAGGGCCCATACAAATATCACAACCCACACACGCACACCTTCCCACGATAATGCCCACATTGCCTCCTGCACATCAACACACATCGCCTGCCGAACAACAACCTTTCGCACCCTACATATCCACAAACCCTGCCGCACATCTCCCCAGACCCAGAAAACACCCAGATTAATCCCATCTATGGCCATTGACCACCCTACTGCTGTTGATCAAATACATTTGCAGGATGAACGTAGGATGCAACAAGCCCCCATATCAGGCTCCCCTTCCACATCGTCTCCCCCTCACCACTGCCACCTGCCCACCTACAACCGACCCGTAACTCCACCCCCTGCAGGCCTCACCCACCCATACACCAAGCGCACTATCACCCACAACCACACGTAGCTCACCACATAACCCCTTGCATCCCCAGCCAAAACTACTGGGGTTGTCTACACCAGTGTGCAGATATTATCTGGAAAGAAGGTGCTACTTTGGTCAAAAGGGCGAATATAATGGGAATTCATATAGATTTGCTCATCCCAAAATTTGCAACAACATAACCAGTCATGGAAAATGTAGATTTGGTGAACCCTGCCAATACCACCACCCATCCCTTTGCAAGACATCACTTGAGAACAAGACCTGCTACAATATGAAATACCCAGCTTTTCATATTAAAGGGACTTGGAGATATGCTAGACCTAACACGAATGGTAGCCCAAAAAACTCTCTAGCTATGCGAGGACGAGACAGAGGAAAAAGGCAAGGAGGGAAAGGGCAGATGAAGATGAAGAGATTGAGGGAGATGGAAGAGCACATAGAACACCTCGAGCACCTCCTGGCTTCCCAAGAGTGGCCAATACATCCCGAAGACTATTAGGTACACATAGTACTCCAAACAATCCCTCCCCAATCTTGTTTGCAAATATCCAAGGCCTAAAAAATAGAACCACGAACAAAGTACCATTTATTAGGGGCCTGCTAGAAGAAGGAAACGCTATATTTGCGGCTCTCACAGAAACTCACATTAAAGATCAGTAAGATAGTGAGGTATGGATTCCTGGTTACAACCTACATAGGGCGGACAGAACGCATAGCTCACTGATATGTACTGAATTCTTAAATAACAGTAATGAAGTGGTGGAAATACTTGGAGTTAAAATAGAATCCCTAAATTTAGCAGTTATTGTTACATACAGGTCTCCAGACTCATCCCGAGAAGAATTCAAAACCCAGCTCAACAAAATAAAATCAGAAGTGGAAACCCTGGGGAACCCAACACCAAATATTATATGGCTAGGAGACTTTAACCTACCAAACATTAAATGGAGACAACTAGAAAACCAGTTAGTGGCAAATAACACCGGAGAAGCAAATACTAATACGAGAGAGCTTTTTGAACTTTGTGATTGTTTTAGTCTTACCCAACATATTGCTGAACCCACACGGGAAAACAATATCTTAGACCTGGTCTTCACTAACAACGACTCTCTAGTACACAGCATTAACATATCGGACACAACATACTCAGATCATAAATTAATTGAGATCAAAACAACCTTAGAAAGTGTACAGACAACCTCAGAATCGAGAATAAAAACCGGCCCCTTCAGTAAATTTAACTTCAATAATAAAAACATTAGGTGGGAAGAGGTAAATCAAGAAATGGAGGAAATAGACTGGGAAGATTTAATGGATAACCTGACACCAGCAGAATGTCTAGTCTTAATAACAGAAACCATGACCCAAATCTGTAGCCACCTTATACCTGCAAGACAAACAAAACGAAGAAGCAAACAAGATCGGGAAAGGAGGAGGCTGTACAGAAGAAGAAAATTACTCACACAAAGACGCACACATCAAAATCTACAGGATAGGCAAAAGGTCGAAATAGATAGAGAAATTGTGGAAATTGAACAAAGGCTAAGAATCATATGAACTACAACATATGGAAGAGGAGAGGAAAGCTATTGCAGGTATAAAGGAAAATTCCAAATACTTCTTTTCATACGCCAAACAAAAGGCTTAAAACAACATCAAACATCGGCCCACTGAGCAAAGGGGACGGCTCTTTCACAGGGGACAAAAAGGAAATGAGCGAACTCTTAAGCAGGCAGTATGAAATGGCATTCAGTGAGCCTGATGAAACAAAAGTCATCAGAGACAAAAATATATTTTTCATGGAAACCTCCCCCACGGAAACCCCTCAGACGCTGGATATTGATTTCGGTCCAAAAGACATAGAAGAGGCCATTTCCAACATGCCATCCCACTCGGCACCAGGCCCGGACTCATGGAATTCGATCCTAATGAAAAAATGTAAGGAAAACCTCTCAAAACTCCTGGCTATAATGTGGAGAAGGAGTCTAGACACTGGTGACATACCAGATTGCTTGAAAAACGCAATAATTGCCCCACTGCATAAAGGAGGGAGTAAAGCACTACCAAAAAACTACCGCCCGGTAGCTCTAACCTCTCACATCATTAAAGTTTTCGAGCGAGTCCTGCAAAGCAAAATTTCAACATTCATGGAGACAAATGAACTACACAACACCGGTCAACATGGGTTCAGAGCGGGAAGATCATGTCTCTCACAACTTTTGGAACACTATGACAAAATTCTTAAAGCGCTAGAAGAAAAGAAAAACGTGGATGTCATTTACACCGATTTTGCTAAGGCATTTGATAAATGTGACCATGGTATAATAGCCCACAAACTGAAAGCAAAAGGTATAACTGGGAAAATCGGACGGTGGATATACCAATTTCCTCGTAAACCGAAAACAATCGGTAGCAGTAAACCAAGTCCCTTCTGAGCCTTCGGATGTCAAAAGCTCAGTGCCCCAAGGAACAGTGCTAGCGCCCCTTCTGTTCCTCATACTAATTTGCGACATAGATACCAACACCAGACACAGTACGGTGTCGTCTTTTGCTGATGACACAAAATTAAGCAAGATAGTAAACACAGAAGAGGACACGGGCCGACTGCAGGAAGACATGAATGTAGTGTTCCAGTGGACCAGGGAAAACAACATGCAATTCAATGAGGAAAAATTCCAATTAATACGGTACAGAGATAATAATGGTGTTAAAGAAATTACAAATTACTTAACAGAATCTAACCACATAATAGAACGGAAAGACAGTGTGAAAGACCTTGGGGTATTAATGACTGAAAATATGGGTTTCAAAGTACATAACCAGGTCAAAGTGGCGGCTGCGAAACGTCTAACGGGTTGGATTCTGCGTACTTTTAAAACACGCGGTGAATTGCCTATGATAACGCTCTTCAAATCTCTAGTGCTACCGCGGCTTGAATACTGTTAGCGTATTAAGATCCCCATACAAAGCAGGTGAAATAAATGACGTAAGAGTGTACAAAGAAATTTCACTTCGCATATAAGGTTCGATAAAACATCTACACTATTGGGAGCGTTTAAGAGCACTGAATCTGTACTCACTGGAACGTAGAAGAGAACGTTACCTAATAATATACACGTGGGAAAATCGCAGAGGGTTTAGTACCAAACCTACATACTCCGATAGTCATGATATTCAGTGATAGGAGAGGCTGGGAATGCGAAATCCCCCGGATGAATAACAGGGGTGCTATGGGCTCTCTGCGAGAGGGCTGGTTATCACACAGAGGCCCACATCTCTTCAACAAACTCCCACGGCGAGTAAGAGACATGAGGGACATCTCGTTAGACAACTTCAAGAAAGCCCTAGATGTCGAACTGCCAAAAAGGGCTAGACGAGCCCATCCTCGCAAGGGAGCGAGCTGTCGCTTCAAACAGTCTACTGCACCAAATCACCACCCATAACGAGGGGCGTCGCGCTCCTTGGTGCCGCTAGAGGAGCGGCGAACACATCCAAAGGTATCCAAAGGTAAAGGTAATATGTATGTTTAAGCTTGGTATTATATTGTGTACGTATGAGTGTGTATGTGTGTGTATATTATGTGTGTGTGTGTGTGTATGTGTATATTATGTGTATGTGAGTGTGTGTGCGCTATATGCAACGTTTAATTAATGTTTATAAATGTGTGTTTAAGCTTGGGATAGTTATGTATTGTGTACGTGTGTGTGTGTGTGTGTGTGTATTATGTACGAGTGTATATGTGTATTATGTACGTGTGTGTGTGTATTATGTACGTATATGTGGGTGTACCGTGTAAGTAAAGTTAAACGCCCGCATAAATTTTCTAAGTCCACCATTTTATTCTCCACAGAGCTTTCCCAAAATAATAATGATTTTTCTTTTCATTTTTGCTTAGGCCATTAAAATTTTCTCTGGCTCTTTCCTGGTGGCGCTTCCTTAATTGTAATGAGTGCTGGTGGGGTGGTTACTGATTATGGTGGTAGTTGTGGTGGTAGTAGTTGTGGTAGTTGTTGTGGTAGTTGTAGTATGTTGTGGTGTGGTGTAGTTGTTGTGGTATGTGGGGGTGTGGTACTGTTATGGTGGTAGTTGTTGTGGTGTAGTGTGGTGTTGTGTAGTAGTGTGTGGTAGGTTGTGGTAGTTTGTGGTGTAATGTGGGGGTGTGGTATGATATGGTGGTAGTTGTGGTGGTAGTTGTAGTAGTAGTGGTGGTAGTTGTTGTGGTAGTTTGTAGGGGTGCTGTGGTAGTGTGGTATTGTTGTGGTGTAAATGCTGTGGGTGTGGTACTGTTAGTGGTAGTGGTGGTGGTGGTAGTTGTTTGGTAGTTGTAGTAGGTGTGTGGTAGTTGTGGTAGTTGTTGTGGTGGTATGCTGGGGGTGGTATGATTATGTGGTAGTGTGGTGTAGTAGTTGTTGTGGTAGTTGTAGTAGGTGGCTGTGGTAGTTGTGGTAGTTGTTGTGGTTAATGTGGGGGGGTGGTACTGATTATGGTGGTAGTTTTGTGTTGGTAGTTGTTGTGGTAATGTGGTAGTTCTTGAGTTGTGTTCGTTCTGTTAGTAGTGTGTAGTTGTGGTAGTTGTGGTATTTGGTGGTGGTAGTGGGGGGGGTCATGCTGGGGTAGTTGTGGTAGTGGTTGTGGTAGTTGTTGTTGTGATAGATGGTGGTGGTAGTGGGGTGGGGGAATGCTGGGGGTGTGGTGCTGATAATGGTGGTAGTTGTGGTAGTTGTGGTGGTAGTTGTAGAAGTAGTTTATTAATTGTGAATGTGATGGTAGTAATAGGGATGGTAGTAGTAGTAGT